>VXBW01003160.1:749539-768019 GCA_013400375.1 Thinocorus orbignyianus | reverse complement strand
TTGAGGACTCCAGAACTGAACACAGGACTCCAGTATACTAGTATCCCTTTCTGCCAGCACCCAGCCCAGGAGTTATTAAACACATACCTCTCGCAGAGCTTCAGCATAGGAGCTCATATCTGTCAGAATGACCAGCACGTGCTTCTCACACTGATATGCCAAGAACTCGGCTGTTGTCAGAGCCAGACGGGGAGTGATAATGCGCTCAATGCTAAAACAGAACAACACAGAGTTATTTATGGGAAGTGCTTTAAGGCTGCAAGTTCACAGTTACAAAAACTTCAATCCTCTGCAAAGCTGCTCTGTGCACCAGCTGCAGTGCCCAGTATTTCATACTCAACTTTGCAGCAAAGTGCCAACAGAAGCAACATCTGGCAGGAGACCAGAGAGATTTGTCCTTCTCAGCCTTCGCCCCAAGCACCACAGTGTAACTACTCACGTTGGATCATTGGCCAAATTCAGGAACAGACACACGTTGTCCATGGACCCATTTTCCTCAAAGTCTGATTTGAAGAACCGAGCCGTTTCCATGTTCACCTAAATCACAATATTAAGACATCAGTGCCAGACCAGATTATAGAGCACTCACTTTGCATCATATCAAGGACTAAACACCTCATTAATCCAGAAGCAAAGTCCTCTGTATCATGAAGACTTTCCTACATTCCCAAAATAATGAGGTATTTCTAGAACTCCAGGCTAGAAACTTTAAGTTTCAGATACTTTGTCCTGCTCAGACACAGCACTTGTGGCCATCTGGGATTTCCAGCCATCCCACCAGCCAATTCAGCACTGTTCAGTTCTATTCACAATCCCTATGGAAAATACTTTCCAAAAAGTAGTGTTCAGCTACTCTCAGCATTGTTTCATTTATTGTTTATTACTAATGACTCACCCCCATAGCAGCAAACACAATGGCAAAATTCTCTTCGCTGTAGTCCATCACATCTTTAGATTTCTTCACCAAGCCAGCCTGGCGACAGATCTGAGCTGCAATCTAGGAGAAAAAAAAGAGTGTTTCAGTCCAGCTGTACATTTGATGCTATTGCACAGACCAGAATTTCATTTAATTGACTCTTTAACCCAGGTGAAATGCAAGCCACTAGCTGTTTAGTGTAACTTTGAGTACTCACCTCATTGTGGGGCAAGCCAGCAGCTGAGAAGATGGGGATTTTCTGCCCCCTGGCAATGCTGTTCATCCCATCTATAGCAGAAATGCCAGTCTGAATCATCTCCTCTGGGTAGATACGACACTGGGGGTTGATGGGCTGCCCTGTGACATGTTTAAGAGAACACAGGTTATTCCATGTACGTGTCTGCAAACCCCACTGGTAGACTTGTAAATCTTCAGATGCACCTGGTCAACTCTGAGCTCCGGGGAGACCTGAGAGCAGCCTTCCAGGATCTGAAGGGAGCTACAGGAGAGCTGGGGAGGGACTCTTGGTCAGGAAGTCTAGTGACAGGACGAGGGGTAATGGTTTTGAATTGGAAAAGGGGAGATTTAGATGAGATCTTAGGAAGAAGTTCTTTGCTGTGAGGGTGGTGAGGCACTGGAACAGGTTGCCCAGAGAAGTTGTTGATGCCCCATCCCTGGAGGGGTTCAAGGCCAGGCTGGATGGGGCTTGGAGCAATCTGCTCTAGGGAGAGGTGTCCCTGCCCATGGCAGGAGGGGTGGGACTTGATGATCTTGAAGGTCCCTTCCAACTCTGACCATTCTATGATTCTATGATTTTCTAGGTCCCAAGACTCTGGCATTCTATGGTCACGTAAATGCTAAGAGCACTTTCAAGAAAAGCCTGTCATGTTATTGGCTTTTGATCTTGGTGGCTGTATAATTAAGATAGTCTACAAATACTTCAAAGAACAGCTTCCAAGCATTACTGAAAGTAATTATTTTCCACTACCTCATCACCCTGCACTTAGGTAAATTTGATTTGAGTTCGATGCCACACACAATTAAAAATAAGATTAAACTCCCCTAACAGTTAGATCCTGTATTCAAAACCAGAACTATGGTAACATTCACAAATACCAGATTTGTGTTTAACTCCATACCAGAAGTGGATTAAAAACATACCCATTATGTCAAGGAAATCTTCAGCCAAGACAATGGGGCCTCTGTCTATAGGTTTTCCTGATCCATTAAATACTCTGCCTACAAGAAACGGCAATAGAATCAAAACGTAAGTTCCTGTGAAAATAAGTTAGTGTGTGATAACTTGCTCTCCAAAGCAAGATGCCAGCACTTACCAAGCATATCCTCAGAGACAGGGGTTCGGAGAATATCGCCAGTAAACTCACAAGACGTTTTCTTCGCATCAATACCCGAAGTTCCTTCAAACACCTGCAAATATACCAGGAGAGAAAAACGCAGAAGAAAGGAGTAAGCTTTGTGCTTTGCAGATTAACACCCAAGAATGCTGCTTCACAGCCTGAGAACTTGCTCAGGCACAGGGCACAAAACCAAGGCCTCCCTCTGCAAGCAAAGGATTTCAAGAGTGCTTGCAAAAAACAAACAGCACATAAAAACCAACTTTAAACAAAATTCATCAAGCGTAACAGCAGCAGCCAACAAACCCAGTGCCATTCCTTTGATCTCAAGTATTTCCCTTTGCCAGCAGGGTGAAGTTCTTCAGATAACAAAAATTAATGTTAAAAAGAAACAGCTGCAGCCACACAGCAAAGGAGCTGACCTGGAACCTAACACTGTACAACTACAGTACAATTCCTTTAATGGAGCAGCAAAGAAACTGGGAGTGAAGGAGGCGAGGGATGCAAGTAAAAAAAAAGTCACTGCACTCCAGCTTTCAGTCTTCTAAAATTATTCATGCCACTTGGAATAAGCAGGTGATTTTTTTTTTTGTTTAATTTACAGTGCCAAAAGAGCATATGAGCAGACAGATGCTGATTAATAAAATACTTTGCTGTTGCAACAAGAGACACTCCTTAATCATACCTGAACCACAGCTTTGGAGCCGCTGACCTCCAGCACCTGCCCGCTCCTCCTTGTGCCATCGGGAAGAGTCAAGTGGACAATCTCTGCATACCTAGGGAACTGGAGATGAGCAAAAAAGAGGGTGGAAAACATTACAATCCAGAAGAGTGGTCACAAAACCAAAGTTATCCGTTTCAAGCAAGCTTAAGCTTAACAGCTACTACATTTTTAAAGAAATTACTTTTATTGCCAGAGCAAAACTCATTAAGAAAATTAAATTTTATCAGGCTAAAGCCATTTTCACAGGCACTATAGGGACTATATAGAGTCCCTGCTCAGAGTAACAGGCTGCAGAAAGATCTGACAGAACCTGTTCTAAAAACCCCTGTAGTCCTGACACAGTAACAGAAACCCACGATGCAGCGTCCAAAAGAAAAAACTGGCTTTTACCTGTAGCTGCTTTTGCCATCAGTTGCTTGCCTGCAACAGCAGCTCGCCAAGGAATTTGAAAACAAGCCAAAATTGTTTACAGTTCCCTTTTACAGACCACTGAGGCTTTGGTAACAAAAAGATCAAGAACAAAGCAAACATGTACATGTCCACTTTCAAGTTCAGATAACATTTGGGGGATTTTTGGTAGAACTGAAACAACATTTCTTCTCTTTCCCCCAACAGTCTCAACCACTCTCCTTTTCTTCCAGATGGACAACTCTCCTCAGCTTCACAGCAATTTGCATATTCTCATTTATCTCAACACTCAGAATCCTATCTTACACTAAAATTGCTCACTGGACCCATGAATTTCACAACAGCCTGGATTTAACCTGTCCCAGCTTTTCTGGTCAACACTCCTTCAAAAAAAGACTTAATTCATTAAAATCTGAAACTCTACCTTAACTTGATCCAAGATAACCAGGGGGCCATTCACACCCGATACAGTTTTATAAGCTGAAAGAAAACAAGCCACATGTCAGATACTTCATCAGAACACCAGAAATATCCTACATAAAGCTTTCAAAGCTTCATTCCTATCACCCATCTCAGGTTTGCAGGTTTTGGGCCCAGGTCTGCACCACTTCATGTTTATTATGAACCCTACAAGAATGGTTAGGTACCGAATTGCGTGGCCAGCATTTTCTGCTGCTACTTGCAAAGGACCTGAGGTAACGTTAAGATACATGATATCACTATTTTCTGATCTGTCACAGAAATTCACTGCAAGCCTATACCCAGGGATAATTTGGATGCCACCAGGAACACCCAGAGAGTTGACATTTTAAGCTCAGAAAAATACAGTTGCAAGAGAAGCTCCCCAGGAGCCGGCAGTGCGCGCTGGCAGCCCAGAAAGCCAACCGTATCCTGGCCTGCATCAAAAAAAGTGTGAGCAGCAGGGCCAGGGAAGGGATTCTCCCCCTCTGCTCTGTGCTCCTGAGACCCCACCTGGAGTCCTCAACACNAAGGTCCCTTCCAACTCTGACCATTCTATGATTCTATGATCTTTAAAAAGCAGGGATAAGAACATCTGCAATTTGTGATAAAGATGATGCCACTGCAATTTATGTTCAACAAAGGGTAAGAAGACCTTAGTATCAATACTCAGCTTCTAGGTTATTTCTTTTTTTAAACCACAAAAGTGTCCTGCTCCGTGACATTGAAACAGCCCACATCAAAGCCTGGACTTACCAAAACAAACACATCTTGTGCTCAAAAGCTGATCAGTGGAGCTTCTAGGGTATACTTTGGCACACTGCTAAAAGGAAACCTTGTAATACCTTTCCTGTCTCCAAGGAAAGGTCACTGCATCACACTGCAAAAGGTGGAATTTCACCTTAGCCAAACTCCTCCCACTCCTTGGTTATCCTGGCTTTAACACCTGATAGAAGGCCACAGCCAGCTCATCAGAAGGCTCATGTCTTAAACATCAGCAGCTTGAGCATTAGCACTAGTCACAGCTTCCATGCCCAGAATTCATCATTCCACCATCAGCCCCATGGAAAAGCTGTGAAAACATAGCAAACCATCCTTCTGCATTGGTCCAAGGACACAGGAATATCACAGCATCAATCCATCCACAGACAAAAATACCACTGAGTCAAAGCTTTATCAGGGTCACAAGGAACAGTGAGCAGGAGTGACTGTTAATCACTTATCCCTGGGAGGGGAAAAATGAGCAAGTGGAGCCATTTGCAGAAGAGAAGAGACACCAGCACCCGTCCTTGGTCATGCTGCAGGGCAGAGGAAGCAGGTACTCAAGGTACCAGGAAAAATCATAAATCCCACCAGCGCCAGGCCACAGGGAATCGTCTGGCTTCGACACTTCAGTCTGCCCAGGCTTGGCACACTTACCATGTGTTGTCTACATTGTCAACATCACAGTATTTACACTGAAACAAACAGTTTGAACTGTTGCAATGTAGTTTCCTAAACAGCACTAATGAAAAAGCATCTTAGATAAGGTTTGAGGGTCAGACAGTTTAAGACTGGAACTCTTACTTATCAGTTTTATTCTTTTCAAAACCCTGCGGACCACCCTGAGACATTACCCGTGCCCCTGAATTAGTCTTAATCACAAGCCCAAGCTGGGCTGCTCCTTCCTCTGAGCAAGGAGGATTAATCACAGGCATTATGCTACAGAGAGGACTCTGCTCTGAGCAAAGTGTTTGCAGCCCACTGTCCACGAGACACAGAAAACATTATCTTGAGCAAACCACTTCATCTCATGACTGTCTCATGAGCACTTCCCCATCCATCAGCAAGAAGAGGCTCACGGTCCCTGCTTTATCCACAAGAAAACATTTCCTTGACATCAATCAGCATCAATTCCCCTTGAAAGCCGCTCGCCACTGACTCAAAATTCCCTTTCCCAGTGATTTCAAACAGTTCCATGGCAAATCAAAAGAAGCCAAAATGTTCTTTATATCCAGCTTGCAGGAAATGTCAGCTTGGGCAAAAGCCAAGATCCACATGGAGAAACATGAACTGAATATAAAGTCACTTTGGCTCCAGCCTTGGCAGAAGCCTCCACTCCGGAGTAGAGCAGCAGGTTTAGAGGCGCTGGAATGGTCATGATCCACTTGGCTTTCAAACCAGACAGATATTTTCAAAGAAACCACGCCACAGAGGCTCCCTGGCTACCACCTTGTAAGTTCTCACACTATTTAGCTGTACAGGAAGAGTCACTCATGTAAATACTACCTAGATTTAAAAAAAAAAAAAAAGGCCAGAAAACCAGACCTTCAGACATCTCTTGACTTCCCCCCTACTACACTGCAATAAAGGGTTTTCTACAAGGCTACTTTATTTCCCGTTTTCTGTCAGATTTCTCAATTTCATTTTAAAGGAACAGAATCCACATCACCCTCTGCAATTTACAGTAATTTTCAGTTCCTGCTAAAAAAACTCTAAGTTTTTAGCAGGACACCGAAAGGAACCGAAATGGCCTATGTCCCCCCCCGGGGAACCGGCTCCTGGTTCCAGCCTGTGACTAATTTGAGGATTTAGAGAGGACAACCTCGTGAAAGGCGCCGCTGCGACTGAAGGCCCAGCTGGAGCGGGGGGCAGCAGCAAAGCCCCCGCACACCCGAAGGGGATCCCATGCTCGGGGGAGGCCGGTTCTGCCCCCAGGAGCGGCCTGGTCTACCCGCCTCACCGGCCAGCGCTACGCGGCGACCGGGCCTGCTTGCGGCCCGGTGAGGGAACCGGGCCGGAACCGGCCCATCCTCTACGAAGCCCCGCAAAACCCGCCTGCCCCGGGCCCCGCACTCACTGAGACGCGGCTGGGAGATGTAATCGCGGGTGAGGGCCGCCACCTGGTCCCGCGGCCCGCCGGGCCCGGCGCCGTTCACCAGCCCGCGGACCGCCCGCACCGCCGCCATCTTCTGCGCCGCCACAGCCACCGCCTCCGCGCGCCGCCGCGCATGCGCTCATATAGCGGCCACGCGCGCAGCCCCGCCCANAAGGGAAGGGAAAATAAAAACAACAAAAAAAAGAGAAAAAGAGGACAAAGAAAAAGGGAAAGAAAAGAGGAAGAAAAGGGGGAAAAGGGAAAGAATGAAAAAAGGCAGGAAGGATGAATATAACTACTGAACTGAGAGAAGAGCTCGATGGCTGAGAAGACAAGACATGGAGCAATTCCACCATAAAAGAAAAGCAGAGCCCTGGGATCCCACCTGGCTGACTCCGGGCTGGGGTGCGAGGGGTGTTGGGGTCCTGCCAGCCCCCCTGGGGTCCTGCAGTGCCCCGGCCATGGGGTTTGGGGTCCCACAAGATCCATGTGTGTCCTGAAAGCCCAGCCATGCTCCAGTCTGAGCCAGAGCTTTGATCTAAGAGCATGATGGTGGCTGCTGGGGCAGATCAGGGATCAGAAACACGGTACAAACCGGCACCAGGATGGGGCTGTTGGTGGAAACCCCCCACCAGCACCAGCCCCTCACACCCAGACATCAAGGGCTGACAGGTACGACTGTTGAAAGGACGGAATGAGAGCTGCCCTACCCCCAGAACTTTTAATTTCATTTAAAGAAAGAGACAGTGGGTTATTTATAAACAGCTTTTTTCCCAGGAAATCATTAGCCTGTCAACCTTCTATATCCTTCTGGGTTATGTATCTCTTCATATATCTTAAATTTTAATAGTTGCTTTTCCCCTGGTTTAGCAGTGAGACAGAATTATTTGAAATTAAAAAAAAAAAAAAACAAAAAACATTCTATCTCCTTCTGCATTAAAACTAGAAATATTTTGGGGAGAACATGTTTTTGAGGAGATATTGGCAATTCTGGGCTTGGTACCAAGGACTCATGAGACGTGGAAAAAACCTAAACAATGGCACAAGGAACTGGCTAAGGAGGGGGTAAACACCGTAAATAACCCCCAGACAAAGGGACAACCGAGTGGATTAAACACAAAAGTGGAAGGTTTTGGCCAGATTTCAGCTCTCCTCCTAACACAACACGCCAGTGAGCACGTTTCTGAGCTCTCCTGTGTGTTAATATTCAAAAGGACTTCAAATCCAAACCAGCAGGACCTGCTCAGCGGCAGCCTCAAGGGTGACTTCAACACCTCCCCCTCCCCACCTCCCGCCCCCCCAACTTTACAAACTGCTTCCCCCTGCAGAAATAGAAAACGTCTGGCAAAGGAAATCATAGAATCAAGAAATCATAGAATCATCTGGGCTGGAAGGGACCTTTAAGGTCATTGAGTCCAACCGTCAACCCATCACTAACCCAGCTCTCTCAGCACTGGATCAACCTGGCTTTGAAATCCCTCCAGGGATGGGGCCTCAACCCCTGCCCTGGGCAGCCCAGCCCAAGGCTTCAGAACCCTTTCCATGGAAAAATTGTCCCCAGTCTCCAATCTGAACCTCCCCTGGGGTAACTTGAGGCCATATCCTCTTGTCCCATGGTCTGTTCCTTGGGAGAAGAGACTGATCCCCCCTGGCTACACCCTCATTTCAGGGAGTTGGAGAGAGTGAGAAGGTCTCCCCTCAACCTCCTTTTCTCCAGGCTGAACACCCCCAGCTCCCTCAGCCGCTCCTCAGAAGACTTATTCTCCAGATCCCTCACCAGCTTCATTGCCTTAAATATTGGCAAAGAGTGATTTTAAAGCACAGTGTGGTTTTACTGGTGCCCGTTCCCTTCTCTGTTTACACCACTGATCCCGCACTGGCGGTATCATAGATTCATAGAATCATAGAATGGGCAGAGCTGGAAGGGACCTTAAAGATCATCAAGTTCCAACCCCCCTGCCATGGGCAGGGACACCTCTCCCTAGAGCAGGTTGCTCCAAGCCCCATCCAACCTGGCCTTAAACACTTCCAGGGATGGGGCATCAACATCTTCCCTGGGCAACCTGTTCCAGTGCCTCACCACCCTCACACCAAAGAACTTCTTCCTAAGATCTCATCTAAATCACCCCTCTTCCAATTTAAAACCATTATCCCTCCTCCTGTCTCTAGACTTCCTGACAAAGAGTCCCTCCCCACATACATCTGTCAGGCATTTGTCTCACGTTGCTTTGGCAAACGCTGCTTTGTGCTGGCAGCAGGAGCCACACCGCACGCCCGACGTGTCTCCCCACACCTTTGGGGTGAGCCAGCAGCAGAGAGCAATCTCGCCCAGGGAAACCTGCTGACAACCCAAATTACCAGAATTGCAATCAGAGCCGGTGTGAGGTCTGCTAGCAGCAGTTTTCCAGGCCCATGTGCTCTGCTGGGTCTCCAGACAGCCCATAAATTCTCTTATACTTCTCATTATGTTAGAAATGTTCATTCTGTTGTACTACCTCAGGCTGGCCAGGCAGAAAATTGTAATTTCTTTTTTTTTTCCCCGTAGTGTTATTGAAAAAAAAATAAAAAAATTAATGGCAAATATTTATAATGGTTTAAAAAATAAAAATATCTCGGAGAACTGCCTGGAAAAATCTGACAGATGCATGGAAACTCTCCCAGAGCACATCTGAGTAAGCTTTCCCATCATCTCTGCAAAACAAGTGACACAACTTCCATCTCCTCGGGCTGCTTAAAGCTGCCAAGTGAGGCCGTGTCCTGACCTTGGGGGCTACAAAAGAAAAAAATCATAATAACAACAACAACCGTCTCCACATGCCTCTCCTCACCTGAAGGAGAATCTGAATCATATTCTCTCCAGAGCCCAAAGCAAGGGCTGAGCGATTCTGAGCTCCCTCGGCAGGTGGTGGTGCTGCACTGCTCATCCTCTCCCTGCCTTGTAGACGTTCAGAAAGTCATTTCCAGGCCCAGCCATTCAATTCTCAGCTCATGAAAGATATTTAAAGGCTTCAGCTCCTGCTCTAATGCACACCCAGGGAATTCCGTGGTAGGATGCACTCATCTCACGTTATTGGCAATAGTTTTTGGCCGTGCAGAAGCCAGACAAATGGCCTCAATGGCAGATTTACGCGCCAACAGAGAAAAGGTGAATATGTTTAGGATTTATTTTCTTTCTCTGCGGTAAATCTCTGTATCCTGAAAGAGGGATGGTATCGGGTTTTGGGTTGAAAAAGAAATCACGGAGTACAGTGTCAAAAGTTTAAGGAAACAGAAACGATGGAAGAATAGAGATTCCATTGTAAATGGCATTTGCAGTACCTCACCCACGCACGGATAATAATTTTCCATCCAGCTTTGCTGGTGAGGAACTGGCCTTGTTAGGTCGAGAAAGATCTTCCCCGGCGATAAAGCAGACAAGGTAACAGCCTGGGGAAAGGCTGTGGATGGGCACCTCACTGCTCATCTGCTGTGGGGAGGAGGCAAGGGCAGGACTCAGATGTGGAGGGACCTGCTGATACCCCAGGGAGAGGTGAGATTTCCCTCCAGAGCTCTCAGAAATCACAGGCCAGGCCAGTGCATTCTGGCCTTAAAGATATGTCCATGAAGAGCTTCTCATCACACTTATAATTCTGGAAATCCTGAAGAGCTGATCTGCATTGTGGACTGGGCAAAAGCAGCTTGGTGTGGACTAGGCAAAAACATGTGCAGAGAGAAAGAGGAAGAGCAGCTGATGCGATAACCCTCTTTCATAGAATCCTAGAATCATAAAGTCATGGAATCGCCAAGGTTGAAAGGGATCTTTCAGCTCACTGAGTCCAACCATCAAGGTAATGCTGACAAAACCTAACACAAACTAAACCACATCATTAAGCATCAATATTGCTCTTTTATTAAATTGTGCTCCCTGAGCTTTGGAGTTAACCAAAAATCCCCAGG
Source organism: Thinocorus orbignyianus (assembly GCA_013400375.1). Lineage (NCBI taxonomy): Eukaryota > Metazoa > Chordata > Aves > Ciconiiformes > Thinocoridae > Thinocorus > Thinocorus orbignyianus. The sequence goes on along the minus strand of VXBW01003160.1, from coordinate 757,364 downwards.
GTGCTACAGGTCTCCTTGGTAAAATCCGCCTGGTTTTACCCCAGGATGTGTAACGCGGAGTCACAGCTGATGGAGGGCAGCTGCTCCAAGGACAAGCAGCATCAGGCAGCAAGAGAATGGCCATCAGTCTCTGGACAGCAGTCCAAGACCCAGGCTATTCTGTGTTTTATAAATGCATTTCCCCAGGCCATGGAGTGATGCCAGCCTTCCCTCCCGGTGATGGATCCATTCGCTGCCCCTCATAACCACCCAACAGCTTCCCTCGTGGAGGAGAGGGCTGTGCATTCGGTGTGCTCAGACCCAGGCAAGAGTTAAGGTGCTCGGAGAGAGATAAGCATTGATGAAAGCCCAGAGAGCGGGTGGCTCTGCTGTAGATAAACACTCCTGCCTCTCCTCCTCATCCCCCTCAGCCCATCCCACCGTCCTGCTCTGACGCAGAGGGAGCTGCAGGGCTGAATGAAACTTGTTTGAGGTTCCAATTAAATCTCCATGGAAAGAGGGACACTCATATCCTCTTCTGATAAAAGGGGCTCATAAATCCTCCAGGAGCAGCAGCTGAAGCCCACACCGCTCCTGCCGCAGCAGACGGTTCCTCACACCAAGATGGGCTCCAGGGTAAGAGTTCATTTTCTTCTGCTCCACGCAACAGGGGTTGGGGTTTGTGTTTGAGACACAAGGACCACATCAGTCTATGTGTCTTTATTGTCTTTACTTACTTTTCCTTCCTTCCTTCCTTTCTTTCTTTTTTCTTTCTTCCTTTCTTTCCTTCTTTCCTTCTTTCTTTCTTTCTATCTTCTCTTGCATTAATTCTATTATTTGATATTTGTTACTGCTTGTGAGGTACAGTGAGAACTCACCCCTGTTTCCCAACTAAGTGACTTGTGTGGCATTCATATTCAATGATAGAGCATTTGGACAGTTTGCTTTCTTAAATTAAAAGCTGGTAAATATAATTGGCTGGGATTTGAGGAAACTATGGCAATATTGGGAAGAGTGATAGTTCGGACCCAACTCCATCCATTTTGCCACTTAGTCTCCGAAGTGCCTACGAGCTATAAGAATGTAAATGGCTAATTGTTTGGTTCGTTTAGTGCGATTTTCTGATTGATATTTTCAGTGTGACCAAGCGAGCGATCTTCTCTCAGAACCTCTGAAGCCCTGATCTTAATCACATACGGTAGGCTTTTAAGTCTTGTCTCTTGCCATGACATTTCAATTAGGTCAAATGAAAAGACATGTAAGGTAAATGAATCTCCTTTGAGACCTAATTTAATCTCCAAAGAACAAACATGGAATAAAAGATGTAGAGATTACCACAGATAAGCTGCCAGCTTGATCTGTGCTTTGAGTCTTTGGAAGAAGACTTAAATGATGCCTTGAAGCAGGTACGAGATGTCTCAGGAGAGTGGAAATGGGTTAGAGCTTACTCCATCTGCAACTTTAAATGCAAGCTTGATAAAATCAGCCTTTGAGGGCAAAGCTGGTGGTCCCAGCTCCTCAGGAAGAGCACCCAAGCTCTTGGAGGACACTGGGCTCCTAGAAAAGAGCACCCAAGCTCTTGGAGGACACAGACGCCAAGTGACCTCAGGAGGGGCTTTCTCAAGGGAGACGCCATGAGCTATGGGAGGTTGTAACACAGATTGTTTTCTTTAAAGGTTACGGGAGACCTTCTGCCCTGAAGACCAGGAGTCAGCAGGACCTCGGCTGAGCTGCAGGCTCCTGGCCATGTCCCCAGCTGCTGAACGCACGCCCTGGCACTGGCTGGTGGTGGGAAGGACATCCCGTAGCCTGGTGCTGGTGGTGGTGTTCGTCGCGCTGCTGCTGGACAACATGCTGCTGACGGTTGTGGGTATGGCCTGTGGCTCTTGCCGTGCTCTTTGGGTGCCACCTCGGGATTTTGGCTCCTTGGTCCATCTCTAGTCGGTGCCAGCAGGGTCCCTGCACAGGGAGAGCCAGCGGGAGGGCCGGATGCAGGGAGCTTGCAGGACACCAACATCTAGCTAACACCATTCAGTTCAGCTGCATGCCAAGCCAGAAAATGGAGTAAAATCACTAACTAATCCCTTCCCTGGCTTTTTTTCCAGTACCCATCGTCCCCACCTTCCTTTATTCAACAGAATATGAAGGTGCCAACACCTCTGATGCCCCCATGCAGACCGAGCCATCTCCTCCAGCCTTGAAGGCTCCTCCTTTCATCTCCATGTTCTCCTATTTTGACAACACCACGATAACCATCTTGGGCTCCACCAGCACCGTGGAGCTGGTGAACAGGACAGAGAGCAGCCCCACATCGCAGCCCCCCACCACCAGCCCCCCAGTGCCGAGTGGCTGCCCGGAGGGCGAGGAGTTCCTGGCCCAGGAAAACGTCCGTGTGGGGCTGCTGTTTGCCTCCAAGGCTCTCGTCCAGCTGGTGGTCAACCCGACCGTGGGTCTCCTGACCAACAGGTAGGTCAGAGACCTGGCTTTGTACTCGGTGTGGTCCTGCAGGAACAAGCAGTGAATGAAACCGTTGTTAGCCAGGCGGAAAAAGTCTGTGCTGCACATCTGCAACTGTGGAATTGCAGAAAATAGTGGTAAAAGGGAAAGAGGGAAAATATATGCACTGATATGAGCATGAATTTTACTTCTAAAAGCCTACAAATGGCTTGTGAGATTATATTACAGCATAACCCTCTACTGATGCTCTCCTCAGGTGCAGACAGATGCTGTGTAATACCAGCAACCATCAAATAAACAAACAAAGCCTCCCGCCCCGCTCGGGATATATGGTGGTTGTTAAGGTTGTCGTTGCCTCTGTCTCTGGCAGACGTGTGTGAGGGGCGCTGGGCTCATCTCCACATGCTCTGAGTAGGCAGATGAGTTGGCAAACAGAGTCGTGTCTCTGGGTGCCCTCTACAGAACTACCTGGGGTCACTTTGACACTGGGTGCTTCCTTGATCAGCACCCAGGGGCGCATCCACACATTCAGGAGATGCTCACCAGCTCACATGGAGTCTGGGCAGCAAGACCAGATCTCGAGCTGGAATGAGGAATCCTCCCTGAAATTATGGCTTTGTTTTTTGGTGTTGTTTTTTTTCCCCTTTCCAGGATAGGATACCACATCCCCATGTTCATCGGCTTCGTCATCATGTTCCTCTCCACAGTCAGTGAGTATTGCCCCTCGGGCTGCCCTTCATACCCAGCAGCACAGGAGAAAATCCTTTAGTCCGAGCTTGCACCACTGTCCCCATGCAGGAGAAAGGACCGAGAGCAGAGCAGCCGGTCTCAGAAATAGGTGACAAGAAGGGACGAGGGGCGCCCAGCACCCTCCAGCACCCAAACTGGTGCAATCAGCGTGGCTGTTAGACTCTGCTGGATTTATAACACCCCCTCTGCCCTTCTGCCTGACACCGTCTCTCTCCCTCCTCCGCAGTGTTCGCCTTCTCAGGCACCTACACCTGGCTGTTCATCGCCCGAGCCCTCCAGGGCATTGGCTCATCATTTTCCTCAGTGGCAGGTAAATATCTGAGCTACACCCCAGTCCTTGCGTTACCTCCCCTCGTCTGGGTTTAATTATCATCCCAGAAATGATCAGCAGCACACCAAATGCCTTCCTCGGCTTCAAACTCCTCTTCCTCGCTGCTCCTGCCTGGCTGGTGCAGAGTGCACCCACACAGCCCAGCCAGAGAGCAGATAAAACCCCCTCCCCTCAAAGCCCAGGCTGCTTTGCTCAGAGAGGAGCCCCAGCCAGCCATGGGAGCCACCAGCCTCACGTAGCCTCTGCTTTCCCTCTGCTCCCAGGCCTGGGCATGCTGGCCAGCGTCTACACCGATGACGCCGAGAGGGGCAACGCGATGGGGATCGCTCTTGGAGGCTTGGCCTTGGGTGTGCTGAGTAAGGAAACCTTGATCCTCCACGGGGTTCACATCAACGGCATCTCCAGAGCTTGGCTGGCCACCTTCTGCCTGGGCTGTGTCACTCCCCTGGTGGCATCCCACGCTTTCCTGTCCTCCTCCCTCTCTCTGCTCCCTCCCCACGGCTGCTGCCTGCAGGACCTGATGCCTTTCCACCCTCTTCACCAAACTTCCACCTGGGGACACAGAGAAAACCACGGTGGCAGGAGCCGAGCTGGCCGTCCCCAGGCGCCGGGGACATTGTCACCACCGCTGTGTGACCCAGCTTTTCCCTTGCAGTCGGGGCCCCCTTCGGCAGCCTGATGTACGAGTTCGTGGGGAAATCATCTCCGTTCCTGGTCCTGGCCTTCCTCGCCCTCTTAGATGGAGGTGAGAAGCCAAATGGTTAAATCCTTCCAAAAGAAAAAAAAAAACCCAGAAAACAACAAGCAACATGTAAAAAGATTAAATGCGGATGGTTTTGGGGAGAATCTCACAGGAATTTGGGGAGAATCTCACTGGGACTGTGAGAAGGAACAGGCACATTAATACCACAGGGGTGATACCATCAGCACTGGTTATTCTGTTATTGCTAAATTGCATGTTTTCTACCACACAGCACTATAATCAGAATTAGTCCCTCATTACTTAATAAACCCCCTGATTGCTTTGATGGCTTGGATATCAGTCCGTAAAGCTCGCTGAACCACGAGTTCTTTGCCAAAGGCACGCTCGTCTGCAGGCTCTTCACCACGCCACGGAGGATTCAGACCTTGCCAGGAAGAAGTTCTTTCCTGTGAGGGTGGTGAGGCACTGGAACAGGTTGTCCAGGGAAGATGTTGATGCCCCATCCCTGGAAGTGTTTAAGGCCAGGCTGGATGGGGCTTGGAGCAACCTGCTCTAGGGAGAGGTGTCCCTGCCCAGGGCAGGGGAGTTGGAACTTGATGATCTTGAAGGTCCCTTCCAACTCTGACCATTCTAGGATTCTATGATTCTATAAATGGTGACCCTTCTTCTTCCTCCAGTAGCCGTGCTGCAGACACGGGCCCCGAGAGCCCGCGAGCAGAGCCCCAGAGCTGGAGAGAGCAGAAATGGGCACTTGAAGTGGGCAGCATTACACTAATTAAATTACAGGCACAGTTACTGTCTTTTGCCCAGACGTAATGCAAGACATCTCTAATGAAGCATGTAAGAGCTTTTGGAAAATGTAAAGCAGGTCCCGTACATATGAAACTTTCTGCTTTAATCCTATTCTTTTCCACGTCTAATTTCCGTCATGCTCTAGTTGCAGCTCCCCAGCAGGCAGCTGGCAGCCTGGCGGCGAGCATTTGCATATTTGACTCTTCCAAGGGTTGACAAAACACTGCAAATACAGCCCGTTTCAGGGAGTTTTGTTGCTCCCTCCCATGGGAGTGGGGCTGGGACCCACCTCTCCCCCTTGCCCCCCTGAACCGTGTCCCCAAAGACAGTTACTGCATCCCTGGGGGGCTTTGCTGAAGAAAGGTGTGGGGCTGAAGGAAAAGCCAGAGGGAAAGGGATGTTGAAGTGTTGTTGTCTCCAGAATCAAGCTAAATCCAATGTTTTCTTCCCAGCTTTGCAGCTCTGCATACTGCAGCCCTCCAAGATCTGCCCCGAGGTGAGTACAGAGGTGCGGGACTGTGCTGGGGGGGACATGACAGACATCCAGGCAGCTCTTGGTTGAGGTAACCCCCCCCTTTGCCATCCCCCAGAGCACCAGAGGCACCCCGGTCTTCACCCTGCTGCGAGACCCCTACATCCTGATTGCTGCAGGTAAAAGTGGGGGGCAGCAAGCACCTCGCTTCTCTCTCCACCCCCATCTCTCCGAATTCAAGAGATTCTTTGGCTCCTGCTTAAAACAGGCAGGGGTTTCAAGGCAGGGAGTTCAGCCTGGAGAAGAGAAGGCTTTGGGGAGAGCTTTGAGTCCCTTTCAGTCCCTCAAGGGGCTCCAGGAAAGCTGGGAAGGGACTCTGGGGGAGGGAGGGGAGCTCTGGGGCAAGGGGAAAGGGTTTGACACTGGAAGAGGGGAGATGGAGGTGAGGTGTCCAGAAATCCTTTGGTGTGAGGGTGGTGAGGCACTGGAAGAGGTTGCCCAGAGAAGCTGTGGCTGCCCCATCCCTGGAGGGGTTCACGGCCAGGCTGGATGGGGCTTGGAGCACCCTGGTGTGGTGGGAGGTGTCCCTGCCCAGGGCAGGGGGGTGGGATGGGAGGGGATTGTCTTTAAGGTCCCTTCCCACCCAACCCACTCTGTGATTCTCTGAAGGAGCAGCAGAAGGTGGCTTAAATGGAGCATTTCTCCCTTTTCTCCCCTTGGCAGGAGCCCTCTGCTTCTCCAACATGGGGGTGGCCATGCTCGAGCCCACCCTGCCCATCTGGATGATGCAAACCATGTGCTCCCCGAAGTGGCAGTTAGGTGGGTGCCCTGCTCTGTTGCCACCAACACTTGTTCTGTGGAGTTCAGCTAGACCCAGTCCTGCTTTGGCACTGCGAGACGGGAGTGAATAACCTCTTATATCATTCCAAAAAAGAAGCAAACACATACCCTCACCCGCACAGAGCGAGCGATCCCAGGCTGCGTGTTGCTCCAATTTCAGCTGGAAATGTCCTTAGCAGTAGCTATACAATCTGCTTTTCTCTATTATTGAAGAAATTGTATAGAATCAGACTCCCCACAAGAGCAATAACGGCAGAAGAAAGGCTGTTTGGTGCATGGGAAGCCTGTGGAAGCCTGTCTTCTGCAGGGCAGATAATGGTATCGTGCTGGGCTGGAATCGTGGCAGCCAGATGGGTCTTGCAGGAGCAGCTCTGAGTAAAACAAGGCCATTTAGAGAGTCCCAGGCAGGACAGGATGGTACGTGCTAATTACCAGCTGCCTGGAAAATGTGATATGGAGATAACATTGTCTGTGCTCGCTGCACAAATAAAAACTAATTGTTATCAAACCCAATTGGCTGAGGAATGACCCGGGGGGTGCCCCAGGCTACACTTAGATCCCAAATTGAATTGCAGCCTGGGAGCAGGAGGGCTGAGAGGGCTCCTAATCGAGTTATCCTCTGGTCAGACAGCAGCATCCATCCCAATAAGAGCCTACGATGCCTCTCATGAGCAAGCGACCAAGCCAAGGGCAGGCGAGGGCAACTGCCAGCGTCCAGGGCTGCTGGCAGTGGGGAGCAGGGACAGCCTGGCTGCCCAGAAACCACAAATGTCACCAGCTGAGAAACACACTCAGAGCTGTCCTCATCACCACTGAGCTCAAGGGGAGCCTTTGAGGTGACTTAGCAGGACCCAGAGGTCAGCAGACACCAGAGAAAACCTGAAATATACTTACAAGATTCTCAGGTACGTGAGATTTGAGAGCAGGCTGGATTTAGACACAGCCCAGCTGCAAAGCACCCACCTCAAAAGCTATTATGAGCTCAAGGGGCTTCTTTATTTCATGCTTTGGCTTGCCCACTTCCATAATCCTGGACAAAAGGCTACAGAAGACCTTGAGCTAAACTTGCAGGATTAACCGTGTTCTGCAGCCGTCAAAGAGAGGAGAGAAAATTAAACACAAATCCATGTGTTTCAATAAGGAAGTTGTCTCAGTGAAATAGAGCTGATCAGTTTTATTTAGAGTCAGCAGGAGAGCATATTAAAAATAAACACCTGGCAAATCAGCAAACAGGACAAATATTTAATTTTGACTACCTCATGATCCCCAAGCTTTTTACTTAAGTGGTAATTTTATTCCTCTTCAATTTAATAAGTGAAAAGCGAAAGGCAAAGGAGAAAGGTGGAAGAGGAAGAAACCATGACAGGAGAGAAGGACGAGCTTCTTAAGGCAGAGGGGACAAAAAAAGTCCTGCATTTAGTCCAAGATTATTCGCCCAGATCTCGTGGGTGAATCTCTGTGCCTCAGTCAACCACCAAATGCACATTCTGTGCCCCCCCCC
>VXBW01003160.1:662172-723601 GCA_013400375.1 Thinocorus orbignyianus | reverse complement strand
GCCACCCCCGCAGCCGCCAGAGCGCTGAGCACCCCGAAAGCGGGGCGGGGAGAGAGAGGGGGAATGGCTCCGGGAATGGCTGCCCCCGGGCTGGGGGCGTGAGAAACCCCGCTGAGCCCCTGGGGAACCCTCCCACCCAGCAGGGGGTCTTAGAATCATGGTGTGGTTTGGGCCGGAGGGACCTTAAAGCCCACCCAGTGCCACCCCCTGCCCTGGGCAGGGACACCTCCCACCACACCAGGGTGCTCCAAGCCCCATCCAGCCTGGCCTTGAACCCCTCCAGGGATGGGGCAGCCACAGCTTCTCGGGGCAGCCTGGGCCAGGGTCTCACCACCCTCACAGCCAAGAAGTTCTCCTGTAAATCTAACCCAAATCTCCCCTCTTTCAGGGTCAAACCCTTCCCCCTCATCCTATGGCTCCTCTTTCTCATCCAGAGTCCCTCCCCAGGCTTTTGGGGCTGCCAGAGCACATTGTCTGGGCTTTTTTGTGCTTCTCATCCACCAACATCCTCAAGTCCTCAGAGCGTCTCTCCGTCTGTTCTCTGCCCAGCCTGGATTTGTGCTTAGGATTGCCCTGACCCATGTGCAGGACCTTGCACTTGGCCTTGCTGAAATTTGAGGTTCATATAGGTCCATCTCTCAAGCCTCTCGTGATCCTCATTCCTGTCACGCACATCCCCATGGTGTATGCGCCCATGACAGAACTTTCTGCCATGCGTGTCCCCATGAAACATGCACAGGTGAGGGGCTCTTCTCAAAAATGGCCCCAACATCCAGCAGAAATGCTCTGCACGTGGCCCAGGTCTGGGTTACCTGCCTCACATGCCACCTGGCTGGAGCCCAGCCCACCCTGGTGTATGCACAAGCCCTTTGGGGGACCCTCCCCGAAGGCACTGAGCTCCTGGTGGCTCTCAGTCCTGTGCAGGGAATGGTTTTGGACGTGATCAGCACCTCCATCCAAACTGTGGATCCTGCAGGTGACGGGTGACCACGAGGGCAGCAGGACTGGCTGTGAAACAGCTCCATGTGCCCCCACATGCCCCGTGTCAGGGATGGGCTCTGCGTGTCCTTCTTGACCAGTAGCTCCAAGGACCAGGCAGGTTTCTGCTGCTGGTGGCTGGGGCTGTGCTGAGAGTCCTTCTGAAATCAGGGAACTTTTCCCACGCTAGGTTTTGATATCCCACCACCGGAGCTCAGCCGCTGAAGCACAGTCTGGGGTACGGCACACCACGGGCTCCGGCAGTGGCTGCGCTCTCAGGATTTGTGTTTTGGAGGATCAGCAAACTATCTGCCCTCGTGCTCCGAGCCGCCCTGATCCCTGCTTTGTCAAACAGCCGCCACGCTCCACAGTCGGGGACTGACAGGCTGCACAGAGGGAGCTTCGCAGCAGCAAGGAGCACAAAGCAGAACTGCAAAATCAGTCAGGAGGCAATTTACACCCCCTAGGACCTCACCAAGCCGTAATCCCCCCTCCTGCTGAAGCTTCTGGCGTGTCCAACAGTCCCAGAAGAGTGTGACCAGCCCCTTCCCGTTGCCCAACACCAGTTCCTCCTTGCCTTGGTGTCTGCAGCCCTTGTTTGGGGTAACCTCGGCCCAGAAGTTGGTCTGTTCTCTCTGCCAGTGCCTTTCTGGGCTGGTGCCGTGCCCTGAGCACCCCAGGGCGCTTCGAAATGCAGAGTCTCCAGCCCAGGAGCTCTGCAACACACACACAGGACACCACAGCTTCTGCAAGTTTGCTCTTGAGCTAAAGGGGAATGCCTGTTGATTGAGTGGAGCAGCGATGGGGTGCTACAGCTCCAGTGTGCCCCAAGGCCGAGCAGCTCATCCTGTGTGGCCACCAGGCTCCTCCGGCTGCGTGTTTAGGAGATCTCAGCACAAGGTATAGTTGCAGCCGAGCAGGGCTTGGTGGGCTCTCAGGAAGCAGCAGAAGAATGGGGCTATAATAAGAGCAGGACAATGAGTGCTGGCAGCGTGCAGGAGCAGCCCCAGCACCCATGGGGCCACCCAGCAACCATGGGCCACCACAGACGCTCGCTCCTGGCCCTGGCCACCCTCCTGGGGTTCGGCTTGCCCATCTCCTCTGTAAGCAGCCAAAGTTGTTTAGGTTTTGGGTGGGTTGTTTTTTTTTTTTGCGGGTCCCAGTGGCCAGCTGGCTCTCCTGCAAGCCTGGGTGACAGCTCGGTGCCTGCCTGCCTTTGGGAGGCCGACATCGCCACCTCGTGATGGATGGTGACCCTGGTGACTGCCAGCCCAGCTCTACTTTCCACCAGGAGCTCCCCTTTCTGTCCACGCTGCTGGAAAAAAGAATAAGGAAGACCTGGCCACCAGCGGAGTCTGACAGATTCAGCCCCTGGAGCAGGGATCTGGGAGGACCTGGGTCCATCTCAAACCAGAGCACTCAGTGTGATGCTCTCCCACCAACTCCTGCGGCAGATCCCAGCTCCAACACGTAAAATCTGACCAAAAAGCACACAAGGGATGGCCCAAGCTTTTTTCCTTTGCACTGTTCTTTATTTTTACAGGTTAACACTAGGCATGGAGAACATCCAAATGCTACGACAAAAGGCCTGTTTGCCTGAGCCCACACACCAGACCTAATTCACGTCGCTACGCAGACCAAAAACAAATTGGAAACAAGACACGGAATACACACAGAGCTTCAGTCTCCTGGGAGGGAAGGGATAGGGCCAGCTTGGCAAACACATCTGCCACGCGGGAGAGCGAAGCCTTGAAGGCTTCCTGGAGCCAAGAGGGATAGAATAACCTGAAACGTGGGGCCGGATCCCTCTGGAGGCATCTTGGAGCGAGCAGGCTGGGAAGGAGGCTATACGTTACGCCTACCTAGGTGGCAAGGTTGCAGGTTGAGGGCCTATGCTTTACCACTAGGAATAGCTCGCGTGTCTGGGGACCCCCAGAGCTGAGGGGGGAGGCCCAGGGGCCAGTTGCATGTAACCCATGAGCTACCAAGCATCTGCACCGTAAGGAAAGCCCTGTCTCTGCCACTCAGTGGGCACCGGGTCATCTGAGCACGGCACACACAGCCCCCTCATCCTCCTTCAAGCACTCCTCTTCAGCCTCAGGGCATTGTCCAGGGCAACCAGCTGGCGCAAGAAGCCCCGGTTGGGGATGATACCGCGGTGGTCCTTGACCGTCTTTATGGCTTCTACAAGGGGCATGTGGTGGCGGATCATGAGGTAGGCGAGGACCAAGGTGGCCGACCTGCTCACCCCGACAGCACAGTGCACAAGGATCCTTCCTGGGGGTGAAACACAGGGGCTGTGTCAAAGCAGACCAATTATTCCAATTACAAAAAAAATTACTGAGGGCCCAACTGTTTGCCTTGGTGAGTCCCGGAGCTGCAGGGCTCTGGTTATAGCATGGCTGCGATACACTGATGTTCCCCACCTTGGCAAGGGGTATCAGCACATCATGATCTCCAAAACCAGCCTGAACAGGACCAGCCACAGCACAGGACACAGGCTGGAGCTGTGACCTGAGGGGTCAGCGCTCTCATCCAGCCTGTTCCCTCTTTGGAGGAGGTGATCCAGTGCAGAAGGCACCATCCTGTGTTGATGCCCCATCCCTGGAAGTGTTTAAGGCCAGGCTGGATGGGGCTTTGAGCAACCTGCTCTAGGGAGAGGTGTCCCTGCCCAGGGCAGGGGGGTTGGAACTTGATGATCTTTAAGGTCCCTTCCAACTCTAACCATTCTATGATTCTATGATTCTATCCCAGGCTAGAAATACCTTCATTTTCTAGGATGCTTAGCAATAGAATGTCAATCCAAGCTTCCCTCCTGCCCAGGGCAGTTTCTTGCCGTCCCGGCTCCCTACTTCTCTCCCAGAAATCTTTACCACCAACCTTCGTTCAGCGCTTGGTGGATGAAGTCAGCTGCAGGATAAAAGTAGGGGCTCATGTCAAAGGAAGGCGAGTCGTGGGCCTCGATGCCCAGGTAGCGGATGCCCGTGCCCTCGTAGTACTCAGCACCCCCCCTCCACTTGCTGTGCGAGGCGTTGAGGATGTGGGTGATGCGGAGGTGAGCCAGCTCCCGCCGGTTGGCAGCTATATCTCTGCAGAGAATAAGAAACAGAGCACAGATTAAGAAGTTTAGACCAGTTCAAGTTTCTAAAGACATTATAAGGGCTGTCCCGGACAAACACTTATGCCTAAGAAAGCTGGATGCAAAGGAAAAATGCCAGACTCTTAATATTCTCAAATTTTAAGCCAACCTCTGGTTCCGTGGCCATGCCACCTCCACCAGCCCTGCCACAGCAGTGCTCTGAGCTCTGCACAGCCATCCTTCTGTCCTCCCTCTCCCTTTATCCCAATGTCACACACCTGACACGTCGCACACATGACATCCATCATCCCCTCCTCCTCTCCCTCACTTTCCCCAGCCTTCTCCTCCCAGATTTCCTCATTTCACAAAACCTCCCTGACCCCCCCCCGCCCTGTTCTTGTCCCATTCTCATACGTACTGATCTCCCAGGTAGAGTCCTGGCCACACCTCATCGGCGTGATTACAGGCTGTCTTCCCCGTGTACAGCAGCCTTTCCAGCTCAAAGACGCTGAGGATGGGGTGGTTGTTGCGCTCTTCCCGTGGGCCCCGGCTCGGTGACCTGGTGCCATTCCTGGAGAACCGGGACAGGAAAGCCATTGGAGCTGCCGAGACCCACAAGGCATACCTGTGGGTTCGTGAAGGCCGGAGAGCGGCCTGGAGGTCGCTTCTGCTGCTGCTGCCACCCACGGTCCTGTCATGGAAGCAGAGAAGATGCCATTAGAAGAACTGGGGACCTCTCACTCCGTTCCCCTTTTGTAGAAATCCTGGTCCAAAAGCAGCCAGCTCTCTCCTTCCTGATGAGAGGGCTGTGTCAAGTCATCTACCCAGTGGTTCCCAGCGCGAGACACAGAATCACCTCCCTTCCAAGAAGCAATACTGCTGGGGAGAGGTTCATGATGCCAGGGCTGGGGAGGGAAGCCAGAGAGGCAGCCAGATTGCTGAGTCTCCACAGGCTGAGGTTTTGCTCCAGCCCCACGATTTTGGGTTGAGGCCACGTTGGCAAGAGATGTTCTACACAGGACCACCTTCCTTCTGGAGTTGGCTCTGGGGCTTTGCCTGCCAGCGGGACAATGCCAGCTCGAGAACTAATGCTGCCAACCTGTGATCAGAAGCAATGAAAGGCGGCCAAGTCTGGGCAAGCCACCAGGACCGGGGAAGAGAAATCCCCAAACAGGTGGAGGATTCCATATGGCACCACGTAGGGCCTGGCCGGGACCCAGACTCCTCCAGACCAGGCACAAAAGCCTGTGGGGAGGGAGAGGCAGGATTAACCCCTCCGAGCACAGCAGTCCTGCTGCTGCATTTGAACATCTAGGATTGGTTTGGGGTGGGAAGAGTTAATTTCAGGGGATGAGAAAGCTCATTTTGCAGAGTGGATCCTCTAGGACACTCACTCTGCTCTCAGTGGCTTTTAGATCATGCCCATACTTGTCACACATCTGCATGAAACCTCCCCGGGCAGCCTTACCCAGGCGGAGCAGTTCACAGTCCCCACAGCCAGATGTTTGTCAGAGCTGCCTANTTCGCTGCTGCCCCACTGACAGAACCCCCACCCACGGGAGAACACAATTCTCTTTCCCACCATCCCTGCTGCTGCCCTGGAAGGTGTCCAAAGAGCATCCCATGGCAGCCTCGCCCCCAATCATCTCTGGGAAAAGCAGCGACCTTGGGCTGGCCAGCCTGGATCAGAGCATGTCTGTCTGTCTGTCTGCTTTGACATTTTGCCAGCAGCCAACCGGGCAGAAGGAAGAAGCCTCCAGCCATTTCTTGGCAACGTGCAGAGGAGGAAAAACATTGCAAGGGCACGGGGGAGCTCAAAGGGAGTCCAGAGGGACTCGTGGATATCCCCCTTCCCCACTCAGACCTTGCCTGGCACCCCGGGGTGCCACAGGAGAGATCAGCCCTGCCCACGCTGCGGGGCACCGAGCACATCACAGTGCCCAGCCCGGGGTACCCAGATCTCCCCCTGACACCTCTCCCCTGCCCCGATGAATTTTGGACTCCTTCACGCTGGGAATTCAGATTTGGCAAACCCCACCTGGCAAAGGCGTTCAGCACGGCCGTGTTTCGGGGCCCTTAAACCTTGTGCGACCTTGGCTGCAGCAGCACAGCCACATGCCACCAGCCCCGGGCAGCACCGAGAAATGAAACAGCAGAAGGGTCTGAAAAATAAAAATAAAAAGCAACCAAATCATCCGTGTAAGGCTGTAACTGGGCAAACAGCAGACCCTCTCACTGCTACAGCTGGCTGGAAAAATAGCACCTCTCCCGGGGTGTATCTCTAGACACCTCAGGCCCAAAGCTGCCTTCCAGCATCCCACCCCCAGCACCCCACCGTGCCATCCCCCCCAAAGCACTGCAGGGGAAGAGAAACTGCCCCACATCCAACACCTCAGAACAGATCCAAAAGCACTCCTGGCACCCCAAATCCTCCCGGGCATCAGCTGTAACCCTTATTTTGGTAGCCAAGCCCAGGGGGCTCGCACTCTGCTTCCCCAAGCCCACGGGTGGCTGCCTCCAAGCCCCTCTGCCAGTCGTGCCATGCTTGGAGGGAGGGGAGGATACAGCCGGAGCCTGCCGAGACGCACGGAGCGAGCTGTGAAGAGGCATCGCTGAGGGAGCGCAGGGCTGCTCAGCCCTGCAGAGACAGACAGAGACAGACAGACAGACAGACAGACAGACACGCAGGAGGGAGGAGACGCCCACCCCATTACTCTACCTTGGCGAGAGCTGGGATTTCTGGGCTCAAAGGCAGCGTTGTAGGCAGATCCAGTCGGCCATGTCTTCCTGCCGCTGCCGCCGCTGCCGTAGCAAGGCTGATGTATGAACATCTATTTTAAGCCATGACATGTCCAGAGGCAGGTTTGTTTATATCATGCCGTGCATGGATGGATAAGGGAGGAAGGAGGGAGAGGGACATCAAGGCAGAGGGTGGCATGCAGGCGCGCACAGGCATACCCACGCGTGCCCGCTTACTACGCAGACAAAAACAACAGCAGCAACAACAACAACAACAACATATCAAAATTCTCCTGCCAGCTTTTCTCTCACTCCTCCTCCAGCAAATCAAAAGCCACAGGCACACAGAGAAGAGAAGGAGAGAAGAAAACGCCGATAAAGTGGTGCCAATGACACGATTACCCCTATCATAAACCCCCAGCTGTCTCTAGAGGATGCTTCTTCACACTTACATTTACAGTTGACCTTGTCCTCCCCACCTTGCCAGGGTCTCTTTGGCAGAGTCAGGGCTTGGTGACATTTCCTTCATTTGCTAAGAGAACAAGCTGGGGGGGGGTGTATGTGGTGAGGTGACAAACTATTTACAAATTCATGTCAAAGTTGGGGAATACTTTTTTCTGGGGGGGGAAAAAAAAAAAAAAAAAAAGAAAGAGGAAACTCAAATGATTGAAGCTTTTTGTTTTGACATTTCCTAAATGACACAGTTCATTTCAGAAGTGCTGCGATATTTCAGTTAAATGTTTTCCAGGCAGAATATTCTCCTTTTGCCTTTGAAGTGCTGGCTTTCAATTTAAAAGCTTGACTCGAGTCAGAAAGTAGGAGTGTGGTGGGAAAAACAACCTGAGGAAGAATCGAAACATGCTGTTCCAGGCCAAACGAGACATCCTAAGATTTATGGCATTCCCTCCCACGCTCCTGTTTGATTAAAACCCTGGAAAATTTCCTGTTTTGTTTTCAGCTTAACTTGTGGTTACCCCAGGATGCAACCTCAGAAGCTTCAAGGATGAACTCAGCATCACCAGACACCCATCCTGACCCCCTGCACCGCACGATGTACTCATGGTGAGCTTTGGCTGGGCTTTCTCAACATCCACCCGGGACAGCCCAGGTCCCAGGAGGGCAACCTGAAAGCTGAGCACACCTTTCAGTGTAGCACAGGCCTGTTTGCTTCCCTCTCCCCCTCCTTCCTCACGCATAGTGAAACCACAGAGCTGTCAGGAGCAGTACTGGAGGTGAACAGCAAACACAGGTTCAAAAAAGACTTTGAACACACCTGGGTTTCAGACCTCTCAGCCTTCCCCATGAAGTTCTGGATGTAACTTCAGCCCAGGAAGTTGACAACACCCCAGGAGCTTGGAGGATACGCTCAGGAAGGCATTTGGGATATTTCCCTGCTCTACACTGCTTTCCCCAGGGAGTAACTGCTGGCTGCTGCAGTAGCTGGGTACCAGGGATGCTGGACTCTGTCTGTTCCAGTTCCTTTGCACCTGCAGAAATACTCACCTGGTGCTGGCAAGTCCCAGGAGAGACCCATATGCAGGACTAAGAGAGCTGCAGATCCAGGGGGTCCCCATAACCCCCCCTGCCTTCTACACTGGCCCGATCCTCAGAGAACAGAGGGCTCCAGCTCTGTCCATCCCAAAGGCTCCTTACGGAACAGCTCTGCTGTGTGGATGCCCCCAGGGGGACTGTGCCCAGCCCTAACTGTCTCCTCATCCATCAGCAGATGTGACATGTCAGGTAGCCACCAGCTCCAGGCACAGAGAGCCAGAGCTACCAGGTACAGCCTCGCGGGCTGGCCAGGAGCAGCTTTTCCCTCTCCTGGCATGACCTCCAAAAGCTCCTGCCCTCAAGAAGTGCTGCCTTGTCACCAGCTGCCTCTGCTCCCAAGCAACAGGCAGCAGCAAGGAGCTGTTATTGATCCCACCCTTTGGCTCCTGCTCGAGACATGAGAAGCAGCACCCAGAGACCTGATTTATCCCCTTCCTCCACAGTTTGCTCCAGCTCCTCCATGCCCAGACTCCCCAGGGTGCAGGGACACCAGCAAGGACAGACCCCAGGCTCCTGGGCGAGGGCTGGCTTTGCTGTCCTCACTGAGCTACCAGTATTTCCCTGTTGTGTGATGCTGCCAGCTTGGGAAAAATCCATCCTGTGCCCGGAATAAGGGCTTTGATTCCACTTACCTGCAGAATGGTTGAGTTTTCCACTCCCGCCTGGCAGTGCCCCTCTGAAAAATAGGGGTCAAGTGACCTAAAAGGAAATGTGAACCTTCACAGCTCTTTGAGACACCCTTAACATGAGCAAGCAGAGACCCTCTCCCTCCCCAGCACCAAGGAATTACATTCCCAGTAGTCTGTCAAACGCGCTTCTGAAGAGAAGTGCCTACAACCCCCATCACAAAAGGTTAAATCTGAATTTAAAAAACCGACATGAAATAAAATTAGGTGGGTAAATGTTTTGGCAGAGCATTGCCTGCAGGGAACTTACTGGTCATTTAAACAGAGGATTAGTAGTTGTTATGTTTTTATTCCAATAATAATGCTGGAATTGCTTTGTAAAGCAGCCAGAAGTCCCCAACAAAGCCAGTGACTGCCTCTTAGATAATGAAATCTCAGATGCTTTGAAATGCTTGGGCAGCTGCATCAAGGAGAAGTGTCAGCAATCTATTTTTTTATAAAGGAAGTTTCTTAGACACAAACCAGACCTCTTTGCCTCACCTCCTCTCCTTGTTTTCCATAAACATCAGTGCTGTAGCAGAGACGGTGTTGCTCCTTGCTCCCCGGCAGGATTTATGAGCTCAGTACATTGCCTCTGAAGCTCCTGTCCTTGAAGACAAGAGGCCACTGAGAGCACTGGGTCTGGGCGGCGGGCTCGGCAGGGGCACAAACACCATTTGGGGTTTGTTGTGACGTTCACATCCATCTCGCTCAGTTTCCCCATCTCCTTCTAATCATCTCCAGGTTGGAGTCCTCTCTCTCCCCTGTTTTGCCCTGAAGGGCCCTGAGAAGCAAAAATCACTCTGAGAACTAATCACCAAGACACAGGGAGAGAACTTAAAAGACAAACCCCAAAACACTCTCTCCTCCTGGCAGCGATTCTCTGAAAACCCTTCCCACTGGGACGCATCCAGACGCAGGACAGGGAGAAGGTGTCCTGCAACATCATTTTCCTGCCAGCTTGATCTCCACGAGCCCTTAACTGAGAAGGATCACCTGGTTTGGGGGAGATAATGATTATGTGGGAGAATGGAGAGATAGGTCTGGCTTCCCCCAGCGATGGGCACCACCCCAGAGAGCATCTATGGGGCTGGACAGTTGAAGGATAGCACCGGCAGAGATTTCCTACGTCCCTTGCCTGGCAGCCTTGCCTGCTGTGGGGGGTGCTGCTGTTACACCAGGGGTGGGATGCTGGCACAGGCAGCAATGATATCCCCATATCTCAGCTGTTGTCAAAAACTGCTGTGCACAGCAGGCCTGCGGCAGCCAGGACGGAGCAGCTGTTTTCAGCTCAATTAGGGAGGAAATCGGCTCCCAGCAGAAGAAGCAGGGCACCCGCTGCTCCCAGCTCTCCCTCTTCTAGGCTGAGCTTGGAGAGGGGAGGAATTGGGGGTCAGGGTCTGCAAAACCCACAAGCAAGCTAAGATAAAGGGCTGCTTGGAAAAGTTCACAGATCCAACCACTGGAGGCTGCTCTGGTTATACATAAATCACCACCCTGCACATTGTCAGACGAAGAAAACTCAACACAAGGAAATAAAGGGCAGGGGTTAGAGAGTTTCAGAGCTGCTATTTTCTGGCTTTATACTCCCCATGCATGCAAATTCACCACGGTCTTCACAGCTCTGTTTTAAAGATCAGAGATCAATCACTTCATGCACTAAATGCTGCATGTCCAAAAGCCACCTGGACGGCAGAGGGGCCAGACTTTATTATACTCCATCATAAACAGAAAGAATATAGGTATTTCATCCAACATGTGCTGTCTGATAGACTCACTGCAGAGGAGGGCAGCAGACGGAGGGAGGGCAGAGGGCAGCGATAGCTGGAGCATATCAAGGTAAAATTAAGCCTACTCTGAGTTAACAGTCAGGATAAGAAGCTGGCATTATTGAAAAGGGTAGTGTGGGATGACAGAGCCACACACTGCAAAGGGTTTGAACAAATGTGGTTTATTTAGCACTGAAACTGCCCAGGAGGAATTATATGCTCAGCTGAGGGGGCAATAACTTCCAGCTGGGGGAGGTAAACCCACCACTCACGCTGTGGCAGAGGCTCTTCTTTATCTGCACCATGGATAAACGCATCGTAAAGGTGGTGTCCATCACAGGCTGCCTCAGAACATACCATATCATGGAAAATTTATCTGAAAAGGTTAAGGTCATGTCGCCGGTCAATCCAGGGTGGGATTGACTCTCTGTCAAAGTCATGAAGTAATAAAGAGTAATCTTCGCTCTCTACTCACTCACATGGCAGGGGCGTTGGAACTCGATGATCTTTAAGGTCCCTTCCAACTCGAACCATGCTATGATTCAGGCCAAGGATAAAGATTTCTTTTTGGAGCTCCACACATTCTCTAGTCTGGAAGAAAACTGCAAAGCTCAAGGTGACCATGGGCTGGGGGCTTTCCCCGAATGCAGCCCACCCTCCTCACCCTCAGCGCCTCTGGGACAGAAGTTGTGTGCTGTTAAATCCCCTCCCAGCCCCCAAACACGTGTATGTTCCCCTGTAAGAAATGTGATCGGAGGTAATAAACCCTTGGAAGAGAGAATGCAGAAGTAACACAACCCCTCTCTGCCCATTCCAGGAGGACCAGCCAGAAAGTTAAAGCCTCATCACCAGTAGGTTGCGGGAGGTGATTCTCCCCCTCTGCTCTGCTCTCCTGAGACCCCACCTGGAGCACTGTGTCCAGCTCCGAAGTCCTCAACACAGAAAGGACATGGAACTGGTGGAACAGGGCCAGCAGAGGCCACCAAGATGCTCAGAGGGCTGGAGCAGCTCTGCTGTGAGGACAGGCTGAGAGAGCTGGGGCGGTTCAGCCTGGAGAAGAGAAGGCTCCGGGGAGACCTTGGAGCAGCCTTCCAGGATTTGAAGGGAGCTCCAGGAGAGCTGGAGAGGGACTCTTGGTCAGGGAGTGGAGGGACAGGACAAGGGGGAATGGTTTTAAACTAGAAGAGGGGAGATTTAGATTGGATCTTAGGAAGAACTTCTTTGGTGTGAGGGTGGTGAGGCAGTGTAACAGGTTGCCCAGAGAAGCTGTGGCTGCCCCATCCCTGGAGGGGTTCAAGGCCAGGCTGGATGGGGCTTGGAGCAACCTGGTGTGGTGGGAGGTGTCCCTGCCCAGGGCTGGGGGGTTGGAACTGGATGATCTCGAAGGTCCCTTCCAACTCTAACCATTCTAGGATTCTATGACTTGGCTGGGTTGATTCACTTCTGGGGGTGGCCACTTGAGTTCTGGCAGCGATGAGATGTTTCCTATTAAAAGAAAGAAAAAGGAGGAGGTGGGGAGGGGGAAGAAAGAGGAAATAACAGGCACCAGACTCATTGTCCAACAGCTGTAAAACCTGCAGAGCCTCAATTTGCAAGGAAGCAGCCCTTGTCCAGAGGGAGAGAGAGGGCTGCTTGCTTTGTTGCAAACTTGCAGCGTTTATGATTACTTAGCTGGGAGACTCAGAATTGCTCGTGGATGCATTTCGCCTGTCATCCACTGTCTTGTTAATGTCAGAAGCAGCCTGGGACAGATTGGAGTTGTTACGGCGCACGGAGGAAAATAAAAATCAAAAGGGAAGAAAAAAAAAACCAAACAACCAAGCTGAAAAAACAGTAAGTTGCTGGCGAAATATGCTGTGAAATCCTGATGCTTTCTGTCTAACTGTTCACTTCAGCTTGTCACATCTTGTTAGCAGAGCAGGCTGGGGCACCGTCCGATCCTTCTTGAAGCTGGTGGGAGGTTTGCTGTTGACCTGATACTCATTGCGTTTCCACGCTCGGGAAGATGTCAAATGGAAGAGAACTACCCACGGCCCCCCTGGAAGGGAGCACGGCCGAGACATTCGCCATCTCCATTAGCAAGGAGTCTCAGTTACTCACACTTTTGAAAGGCTAAGATGAAGGTCACATCTATCTTGCATAGCAAAACCATCTTTAAAACAGAGCCAATTGACACTGGAAACCAGTACCTCGAAGGCACTGGTCTTGGATGCCTGTTTGGACAGCTCTGCTCCATAAATCCCCACCACATCAGCACGGAGAGGCTCAGACCCCCCTGTGCACAGCCACAAGCTCCCAGAGCCCAGCGCTGATCTCTCTGCACGACACCTCTGACTTGAGAAGCTCAAATTTTATTCTTGCAAATCCCAAACCCTCAGGGAAATCTGCTTGGGAGAAAAAAAAAAAAAAAAAGGAATTATATTTACGTCAGGGTGGAAATTGGGGCCAAGTCCCTAGCAAATTCACACCGACTTCAGGGAGGCTGGGACCTGTCTGTGATTATTTCTTTTCTTGAGTGTTCTTGGACCAAGAACTAATCCATATGAACACGGACAGGCAGCAGCACTGTCTTTTTGAGGCCTGTGGCTGCTGTTAACACAATGCATTTCTATTCACTGCGCCTATGGTACTGAGAACCCCAGCAGCCCAGCTATAATTTCTAAAGCAGCAAGAACAGCTTAGGAGCTCAAATATAAAGTCAGTGAGAGTTGGGTGCCTAATTCCTTTCAATCTTCTTTCTAATTCCTAGCCTTAGGGCTTTGAGGAAGTGGCTGGTTTGGTTTGATGAGGAAAAGAGCTGCTCCATTAGCAGATCTGATGTTTGAGAGGTTTCTTTCAGCCTGTGATGAATCCCAGCACCCTCCATCAGGCCACACTTGCTGCTAGATCCTATTTTCCCTTCAGTGACATTATGTCTTAAACAGGCTTTCACTGTAATAACATTTGCAGTAATGAAATCACCCGGCTGTACCGTCTTCTTTTAACGGCAAAAATATCTGAGTTGGCTACAAAGGGAGATTTAAATGTCACAGAGAATGTGCTGTATGTGTCCATCAGAAGATAAGGTTTCTCTTTGTTGATGAAGGGAGACGCGAGGGTGACTGCTGGGCCTCGGGAGCACAAAGGCTCACCCCGAGTCCCTGAATAGGGAACGAGGAGGCTCGGGGGGAGCGGGACAAGGGAGAGGCAGCTAATACAGAGAGCTTTTAAAATCTCATCCTGGCTATAGGGCTCTTGAAGATGTAAAAACGGCAAGGCGCTAAATTTGCAAGCAAAATGGTGAAAGGAATCAAAATGGGCTCCTCTCTCTTTCTGAGGGCAGGGCTTGCTCTCTAGGGGCTGTACAGGATGGGGAAGTGAGGAGGAAAGGTTCTACAAAACTGGGTGGGAGTGACCCCAGCGATGAGGTTCTAGAAAACTTGAAGAGGCATCAGCAAGTCAACAGCTAGGGAAATTCACATTAATATCCAAATATCCCAAGTGGCACGGCTTCCAGCACTCCCTAACCCAGATGGCCAGTGGCCTCTTAGAGCCCTGTCAATGTCAATATCTCTAACGCCTGTCTTGAACAAAGCAGGGACCAGAGAGCCTGGACCTCTAGCAGGACACCTTGACCACCCCTTGTGAGAACAATCCACCTACGATCTTCACATCGCTTATGCAAGGCCACAAGCAAGATGCCCCTGAAGTCGATGTCTCAGCACTAGCATGAAACCAGCCCAAATGGAGACCAGAATCCACCCCTGAACTTCATACCCGCACAGGAGCCTCCAGCTCATCATGAAATGACAAATGTCAGCAGGAGGGGAATAATTACACTGGGTCAACCCAAAATGAGCCATTTCAGTTAAAGTGCAACAAAACATCTTGCCATTTCTAAATTAATTTTCTTAGAATAAGAGCAGGGGCATTGGTTCTCCCCAGCAGATATAAATTCTGATCTCCATTGCACGCCCTGAAGATTACGTGGGCCTGGTTTGCTCCAGATGATTGGACACGACAACCCCAAACCGATGTTTCAAATCAGATCATCAGGAATATTCTACCTTTTGAAAATACGGCTGCTTGGTTTCATAGTATGGGAATTCTTTCTTGTTTATGTCCAGGAAAACTCTCACTTGATCGATTGATTTGCTCCAATATAAAGCTAAAAATTCCCAGTTCCACCAAAGCCAGCTGTAGAACTCTCAGCATCTTAAAGAGAGAATTTTGCCAGTACTCTTAGCTGTGCTTTGGGGTTGGGGGGTTTATTCTTCTATTTTTTGAGAAACAGCTCTGTTGGTGACTTGAAGGGTTACATTAGAAACCATTCCATTTCGCTGCTGGCTCTTAATGGTAACACGACTTGTACCTCCAGCTTGGCTTCCCATCTGCTACCAGCAGAGACAGCAATGCTGCAGTCAACAGGGAAAGCACTCGCGTTCCAAGGAGAGGATAGTAATAATGAAAGAAGGAAAACGCATTAAAGCTGATGATTTAGCCTGAGAAAGGGCAGATTATATCATCTGATATGCCCTACAGCACAAATATGAAAAGAATAACCTTTCCTCTGCAGGAATGTTTGGTGCGATGGGAAGAGGGACCAATTTTCCACCTCTGATTTTTTTTCCTTTTTTTTTTTTTTTTTTTTTTTTTTTTTTTTTTTTTTTTTTTTTTTTTTTTTTTTTCCCCACGAACGTTAATTTTAGCAAAAGAAGTAAAGGTCATGAAGGACAAAAGATTGGGAGGGGGCAAAATACAAACCTTCTCCTCCTTCCCAAAAGACCTGACAGCCTGAGCTGCTTTGCCTAATAGAAACAGGCAGCAAAGAACATTTTGGCTTTAATAATTCTAATTATTCCACAGTATTGTGAAATAAATTAGAAATCCAAATGAAATCAGTGTCCCATGACACTAGGAAATGTACAGTCACAGAATGCAGGTATCTAAATCTATCCTGAGTTCTGTCTTGCATAGACAAGACAGAAAATAATGGAAAATACGCTCAGAAGCAGGAGAGAAAATTAAAGCACATACTTCTGCACAGCGACTGCTGAAAAATCAGGCAGGGAGCTGAAGCAAAACCAGCCCTGAAGCCAAGCCTCCTGCACACCATTCCCATGCCACGGCTTCCCTTTTCCCAACTCTTCTGTAACTGATGAGGATGTTTTCCCCTCTGCCCTTCTCCTGAGGGATCTGCAGCTGCGATTCCTTGGCCTGGAAGCTACAGCAGCTCAGTCCCTCAGGAATGGAGCTCGTTCAGAGCTGGGAAATACCAAGGGATTGGCCATTTAACAGGCTGTGAAATCCTTGAAGATTCGATGCGGCTCCAGGGCCGTCTGTGGGGCTTCCTTGGAGACACTGCCCCACGGGAAGGATCTGACAGTAAGCAGGGAAGAAACTCCCTTTTATTTACAGTAAGGCAGCAGAAAATCCTCAGCCCTTATCATACGGCACAGCATGAGGCCTTTAACCCTGGGCACAGCATTCAAAGATCCAGAAGCCTTCAACAGTTGTTCATGAAGCAGGTGAGAGCAGGAAGACAATTCATACAGCCACATATGAGAGCTAAGGACCAAAAATAGACTTTCTCACAGAGGCGGCTATTTTTCAGACTCCTCATCCATCATGCTGAAGCATGAAAGGCCAAATAAATGACCCTGCTACCGGCCGCTATTATTCCAGCGCTGCACAGAGGGAGGCAAATACCTTGAAAGAACTCGGCTGCGCCTGGGAAGCCAGAGCCCACCTTGCATAAAGCCCTGGGAATAATGGGATATGACAGCAGGTAAACAAGTGTGTCCAGGTGAGGCCGTCCCAGTGAGGGGAGTCACTGCTGCGGATGATTTATACTGCCCAGAGCTATAAGGTGGAATGGAGCTCCTCCTCCAACTCCTCAACAGGTTTCTCAGCAACAACAGTGCTAACTGGGTTGTTATCTCCCCTCACAGACCTGGGATAGTTGGGGCTTGAGTGAAAAACATTCCTCTCTATTTTTCTCAGTGGAATAACAAGGCAGAATTAGTGGCATCTGTTTGACCGCAGTCATCCCCGTTCTGCCAAGGGGTACTTTTACCTGTCGCCATCCAGCCCTCTTTCCACAGCCAGTCCTGGAGCTATGGCAGGAATCCAAAGAGCAGCCATCATCAACCCAGGACCTGCCTTTATCTTCTCCAGGCACCTGGCAGGAAATATTCTCACAACTGAGGCTGATGGTGCTTTAGCAAGGGAGGGCGAGCCACCTGCAGCAGGCGTTCGAACGAATGCCCACGGGAAAGAAGGATAACAGCAAGTGCTGCCATCCCCGCCATTCAAACACAGAGACGCCAAAGGAAAAATCCACAGAGATAATTTGTGAGGTCTTAAGTCTCACCAGATGACTCACAAAGGGAAACTATCTCACTCCCAAGTCGCCGCCTGAAGGACCCCTGCTCTGTGAAATTGCCTTTCCTGCATATGCACAAAGAGCCACCTGGAGCTGTGTTGATTGCGCTCCGTTAGATGGTCCCTGTGTGCTTTGGGCAGCAGCAGGCCAGCACTGCGAAGTCCATCTATCTCCACGTTCCTTGCTTTCAGTGATTTACAGTGTCACGTGGAAGCTGGAGGCAGAGTAGGAAATTAAAGCAGGTTTCCCACTGCAACCCCCTTCTTTGAGAACCCCCTCACCTCCCGGGTGGGTTCATGGGGACAAAACTCAGTCTGTGTGGCACGGCTCGTACAGAACTGCACGCCCAAAGGAGAACCAGAGCAGAATCAAAAGGCTTGGCCCAACTGGTGTGACAACTGGTTCTTGCATTTGCAGCTCGTGATACACACGTACAGTGGGAGATAGCGCCCGCCCCAGAGAATCTGAATGCAAGGAGCCGAGGAAACACAGAAAGAAACATTTCTGTTTCCCAGGTAGGGAAGGAAGGCAGGAAGAGATGAGCTGATTTGCACCATTCATGTAAGAAAATTGACTCAATTCAAGAAGAAAGCAAGCTCTCCTAAGCCAAAGTGCTCACCTACCACAGCATCCCTGTCGGTCACGCCAGACTGCCGGCATCTGCCAGCACTTCAGCGGCCTCCTCTGCTCTCCCTAACGCAGGGTTTAAGACCTGCAGCTCTTGCATCTTGCAGTCCCTTCCTCGGCTTTACTGCCGTCACACACTGGCAGATACTTTATGAGCCTGGGGACCCAACTCCTTCTGTTCACTTCAAAACCACTTTGCTGCGCAAACTGAGGCAAGGGGTGAGTTGAGCCGGTGCCTCTCCCAGGTGAGGCTGGGATCTTTGGGGTAGAATCTTTTGTTCTTTTCCCTCACCACTTCTGCTGGCTTTGGCGATCTTTCTTCATAAGTTTCCCAAAAGTGACAAGGGCAATTTATTATGTGCGCACAAGGCCTTGGGAATCTCCTGGAGACATATCATTCCTGCTATTATCCTCCTCACATGAGGAGCCGTTGTTCTTGTCAAGCTTGCTCGCTTCATCCCTTGTAAAGAGAAGAAAGGATGCTGGGGATTTTTCATTAATCATTTTTACGCCGAGAGCTGCGGCTCCCGTCTGCATTCTGATCACTTCTGATCTCTGCCACCATTTTTCATGGTAGCACTTATGAGGATTGTTTTATGCTGCTGGTTTGAGGTGCGTTAATGACCAACCATTCAGTGTCCACAGCAAAGCCTTAAATTTAATGTACACTCCAGTGGGGAAAATCTATTACAGCTATACATCTTCTTCCTCGCTATTCTTCTTCAAGGAAGGTGCTGGTTGCAAAGAGTGGTGGGAGTAAGGGGGAGAGGCTGGCAGGGAGGAGGTTGGCTTATGGTGAAAAGGAGGTTCCTGTACTCAAGCTGGGGCTCGGAGCTGTCGTGGTTGAAAACTGGAAGACCCAGCCAAGGAATGGCCAAGTGGGAAGGGAGAATATTGCCCAAAACATCATGATTTCAACTGCAGGGAGCTCAGTGTGTCCTAATTCCTGGACCATGAGGTAAAGCTGCTCCTGACAGTGCGCCAGGGTCTTGGAGGCTTATCTCCAACAGACTGCTGTCCTCGTGCATTGGGACAGTACCAAGTGCAGAGCACTTCCACCACGGGCACCGATTTCACCTCCATGGGCATTCCCAGTTTCTTATGAGTCCAGTAGGTGGTTATTAATAATGACAAAACCTCCTGACTTCTTCTGTCATCCAAGCCCTTTCAAAAGGCAGCAGGACCAAGCAGCATTCTCCCTTTTCCTCTCCAGAGGATGGTGAAAATGTGCTGCATCTAAAAATAACACTGAAACTGGACCTTGAATAAGTCCCTGCCTTTCGCTGTGCCCCTGGACTCCTCCCAGCCACTGTCTATCTTGTGTGCTAATTTAGTGCTGGCTCTCTCTGCAGCAGAACATCAGAGGCTGATCCTGGCATCTGGGATCAATGCCCCTTCCTTAATGTGCATGTACTGGCACCTCCGTCCATGCAGAATTAATCTCAAATGTAATCTTGTCTTTTTACACAAGGGTCAGGAACTGGCTCCTACTCTGTGTGTGTGTGACTGAATACACACTGCATTGTAATTCAGACCCTTTGACATCTCATTTTAATACAAAAAGCATAAAACATAGGAGCAAGAGATTGGAAAAAACCTTCTGGTCTGTGAAGTTCAGCTCTTTGAGATAATATCTCATTCATCCTATCAAATTTTCTCTTCAAACTGTTAGGCTTCCTCTCCTACTGCCCTTAGCTCAAGACCAGTCTTTCCAAGGTGCAGAATTCTCTCTAATTTCCAGCACAAGTTTACTCCCGGTGAGGTTGCTCTTATACTAACAGTGTCCTTTAGCCTAAATAGCAACTTCAATGCTAACATTAACAATAATAAAAGTTAATTACGAGCCTAGAGGGGCTGTGGCTGGGACCAAAAATAACCCTGGTGAGCCCAATGTATTCAAGCTGCAGGATAGTAATAAATAACATCTCAGGTTCATTGGCAATAAAACAGCTTGTCCCAGTCGGAGTGTCCAGGAGGGAGGAGAAATGCTGGAAAGTGGTGAGGCAGCTCCGAGGGCACTGCTCAACACGGGTGCAGGCGGACAAAGGGAAATGCAAGGAAGGAAGAAAATAAACCTTATTCCCCCGTGCAGAGCAATTTCCAGACAGCTGCTCAGATCCCCGGGACCAGGCGGAGGGGGGCAGAGAGAAAGACGTTCTTGCTCTGCCTTTCAGGCTGGACCTACATCAAACTCGTTAATGTCAATAGGAGGGAAATTGAACTGAGCTTTGTTGTAACCCTAATGAATCCTCTGCCTGTTACAGTAAATTTATTCTTTTGATTTCCCTTTCTCCCCCAATCTTGTTTCATGTGGGGTTCCTCCCCCCCCCCCCATCTTTAATGTTCCTTTTCTGGCAGCTTCTTCTTTTTATTTCTCTCCAATTTAAAACACAGTTAAAAAGCTGTGGTTGATTCCAATTAAATACCCCCTTTGGGATTACTAAAACACGCACACTCACACACACACACAGACCCCCTCTTTGATTGTTTCCACGGCAACGTATTTAAATATCTCATTCATGGTGTCCAAGTGAAGAGCTGAAGGATTTGGAGAAGCTTTTTCTTTTTCTGTTCCCTCACCTCCCTTCTCCCCCAAATTACTTATGCTAGAGCTGTAACTGGTGTGACAGACACACTGCGCTCGCCGAGCTCTGGCTAGAATGCAGAAGAGACCTGGAATGTGTGGATGTATTCCTGGAATTCCAGAGAAGGAGGAGAATTAAGCCAATAATGCGTATCTTGCAATAATGCAGAGGTATTGTGATCACTCAGGAATGGTGGGAATGACAGGAAGGTATTGTGTCTGCAACAAGACAGGTTGGATTCTGCCATTCATCAAAATAGCATCTCTACAAAGTAACCCCCGTGGGAATTGTAGGGCTGTGTTGGCACGGAGAGGGGTAAGAAACAAGTGGAAAAGGGCTAATTTTGGGTGATGCAGTTAACAGGAAACTTTGGCAAACTACAGGTAAGGACACTAATCTTTTAAGATGTCTTTTGCCACCGCAGATGCAGGACCCAGTTTCCCATTTCTCTTGCACCTTGACACAGGTCTGCGTCTGAGCTTTCTGGGGGGCTGTTTCAGAGATGTTCTGGTGGGACCAAGTTCACAGCAGCTTCCTCAGTGAAAATCAGGTCCCAGTTTGGGAGGATGTAGTCAAGATGCCCTTCTTGAAAGGTGGGGTAAGAAACACAGCCTGCCTCTTCCCTCATCGGTGGGCAAAGCAAGTTCCCAGTCCTGATTCTGCCTTCATTTCCCTTGGGTCTGCTAGATTCCCACTAAAACCAGTGAGAATCTAAAGGAGACAACTGGATTTGGGGAAGTTTCTCCCTCCTTTTCAGCAGCAAGGTCTCGGAGTCGAGTGCAGACCCACACTGAGAATAGTTACCAGCCGCTGGCAAGGCTCAGTCTGCGAAATTCCTGTGCTGAGCTTTCCAGCACAGTCATGGCAATCCCTGGAAGAGTTGATTCAGAAACGTCCCTTAGTGCCAGAAGTTCACTCTTTCTCTGTCCACAAAATTTTTACAGAAACACAAAACTACAGTGACTTTTCTTCCTGAAATTTTTCCAGGGTCTCATCACATGTTTCTGTAGGAAGTGCCTGGATTTTTTTTTCCTCTGTTGGCTCAGCAACCTGCCCCATGTCTGCACCCAGCCTGCTCTGTCCTCCTCCTCCAGAGCAAATATCCCAAGGATTGCAATTTGTACACAGGGCTGAGCAGCGGCCTCAGTGCTCATTCCCTACAAAGAAATTCACCAGCAAGTGAGAGAAGAGACCTGTCAGCTTCTTCAGCAAGGTCTCAGAGAGGCTGGACAGACTGCAGCTGGTGTGGTTTTAGCTGTTGAGCTCCCACCTTCTTCAGGATGGACAGTAAAGGTCAGACCTTTCCATGGCTGTGAGCAGGGCCAGGCACTCCCGAGGTGGCTGCAGTCACGTCTGAACTCGTGTAGTGGCATGTTGACACGTGTAATGAGGTGTGTTTACGTTAGCACTTGGATCTGATGGTACTTACATATACAGAAGGCCACGGGGACACTCCTGCCCCAGCTCCAGCTCTGCCAGGTGAGGACACAGGTAACACCAAACCTCACAGGCAGCCAAGTGTGTTCATGGCCATGATTTGTACATGTCACACAGATCCACACACACATGGGAGTGCTGGATCTGCAGTTTGCACATGGGCCTGGGCATGAGCAAGCTAGAAATCCACTTTAAACGCAGACACGAGCAGGCTGGGAGGAAACCACAGCACCTGCTGTGCCCTTGACATTTCTCCCTTCCTTCTCTGCTGAAGGAGAAGACTCCAGCATGAACTGGTTGCTTTGCAGCTGTTAAATATTAGTTCTGCTTTAACAAAGGTGGTATTTTATCATTAAGTGTTCCGTCTCCAAGGAGGGAAAAAGCCCAAAAGCAAAAGTGCACAAGTCAAATCATCATTGCGGTAATGAGTGGAGGGCTCCTACAAGGCACTCATTTTACCTGCTGTTCTTTTCCCTTTCAGTTGCTTTGTGTTCACTCACTTCTTCGCTGCAAGAAACAGGGTTTCTGGCTGAGCTTTCCACACCCACACAATTGGCCAAATTTAGGGTATGAAAATTTATAAAGCAGAGAGGCAGGTTTAAGTGTGGCCAATATGATTCCTGCCTGCTTTTGAGTGTTTCACACAGAAGACGCAGCTTCTGTCTGTCTGTCGCTTATAAACTGCTTTTCTTTTGGAAACAAACAGCGGATGTAAACATGCAGTTTTCTTTTCAGGGGGAAAATACCTGGTCTCTTTGGGTTTGCTCACGCAGACTGGCATTCTTTGTGACTCCAGGCCTGTGTTTCTTAATTTGTGAAGTTACAAACCAGCAAGGGCTCTGGGGCTGTCTCCAAAGAGCAGGGAATAATGAACTCAGCGGTGGCATGGTCTGCTGGTTAAAGAGCCCAGTAACCAACAGGAGCTCTGGAGTGACCTGGCCTCATACTTTCATTCCTGAATGGGAGCAAAACAGCTCTGGAGCGTTTTTCCTCCTGGGCTTCTTCCAAATCCTGCTGAAGCCAACGCGTCAGAGCCCAGGACCCCTCCCAGCCACGGCTGATTTAACCCAGAGTCCATCTGCAGTTTTCATTCTTCCTTGTTCTTCTTGTCCTGGAAGCTTTGAGGCAAGAACAACTTTCAAACAGATCTGGAAAGACTCCTCAGGGATTAGGGCTTTGCAAACCTCCTGATGACTTTTTGGGGGGGGTGTTGTAGTATTGCCTGGTTTTGCTATTTTATCATGTGTCTCAGATCTTATTTTTTCTTACAATTTTTCCAGCTGAACCAGGGCAAAACCATCATGATTTCCATTTCTCTTAAAAAAGCAGAGGGCAAATAACAAAAGCTTGAAAACATGAAGCCAGAGCATCTTGAACAATAAAAAATCTGAAGATGAAGATGCCACGTTGTTAAACTTGCAACTTTTTTAAAAAGAGATCAAAATATTTCCGGATGATACTCTTTATTTCTCAATGCTTGATAGGGACCACAGAGAGTTGTGAAATAGTTCCCATTTGTAAATATTTCATTCCTAAGGCCCATGTGACTCAAGCACACATTGCTCCATGTTTCAGTACAGGGACTGAATGATAAATGACTATGTTGGAAACCACCTGGCCCGAATACAGAACAAAACAACTTCAGTGTGTATTATTTGACTGTGAGAAGTGAGGTGCTGGTGGGAGAGAGAAGGAAAACTGGTGGCTCATCACAGATCTGCTCAGGGAACTCGGCAAAGCCTGGCATTTTGTGCAACTTTCCCCTTCGCCTGTTTTATTCCATCACTGGGCTGTCATTTCAGCAGCATCTTTAACAAACGAAAACCCTCTGTGGAGTCAATAGTAATTATAGGAATTTATCACAATTGCCAATCAAGGTGTGTTGGAAAGACTCATCTTTCTTGTTTAAATTAGCTTTCACTGCACACAGACCACAAGTTGTCTTTAGGAAATCAATTGCAGGAAAATTACAGCTTTCATGGTGTTACATGACCTCACCAGCCAACTTTGCAGCTTAATTCCCTTCCTCAGGCACTTGGGTGGCCTCTTACAGCTGTTTTCTGCAGCAGACGGGGACTGTAACCCTCAACACAAAGCCTGGAAAGAGCCTCTGGAATTCTGAATGCAGGGAGGGTATCAAGCAACCCTTGGCCAGGTTTGTCAGCAAATGTGAGCAGAGGGAGACCTGGCCACGTTTAGACCTCGGTCTTGTTCGCTGCTCCCGACCTTGCTGGCACAAATCCTGCCTTCGGCTGGGCTGGTACAGCTGTGGTTCTCAACGCAGACAAAACTGACACACCTCAAGGCAAAATTCAGCTGTGTGTGTAGATGCAAATGCTTCCTCCTAGATGATTAATGCACGTTTTTAGGGACTTTATTCTCTGCTGATAATGCTGCCATGAGGAAGATCCTCAGCCGATATATATCAGCTTGAGATCTGACTCTGCAGGAGTGCGAAGGTGAGTAATTCAAACCAATAAAGGGTTGATGATTTCATTCTGCTGATAAGAGTCTATATTCCTGTCTCGTCCAGAGTTATTCCGCCACCCACATACTCCGATTCCTAGGCTTTGGCCAAGTACATATGTCAGGGACTATATGAACCACAGACTGATATACTTGAGAAATTAAATGAGATCATAAAACTGCCCAGGGATTGCTGACTCCTTCCCTTGACCTAACTGTGTGTTTGGAAACAATTTACTGCTCAAGTTTTACATCTGAACGTGCCCCTTTGTCTGAAGAAGAACCCTGGTCTGTGCCGACGTGTGGTGAGACCTGCACCACCTGTAGGGTAACATCAGAAGGAACCGACAGGCCCACATCAAACCACTCCCTGATTCTCTCTTCCATTTCCATCTTGGACAAATATCTGTTGCAATCAACAGGAATCTTTCTCCTGACTTCACTGGCTTTCAGCAAGGCCTGCTGTATTGAAAGGATTATAAGTATCTAACTGCCATTGATCTCAAGGGCTGTCAGACGCTGAAACGAATTTTAAAATTCTAGGCTTGGGTGATTTTTACATTGGCATAGCCTGTTAACTTCCAGGAGGGCTATTCCTGTTACACGTCGCTGTGGGTAAGCTAAGGAGAGTCATTAGAGTCTAACAGTAAGGCTCTGATCAGTCCTGGGACAGCTTATCTCCAGGGGTTAACACACCAGAGGGGTGATGCATCACCCCTGGCACCGCTCCTTCTCCTCTCCCTCCTGCTGCCAGCACCGCTGCATCCTGGCCCGATGCTCCTGCTCCCACCTTTGTCTGATTCCGACACCTAGCCTGGAAAGGGAGTGATTAATTAATAGGGCTTCTCGTTTTACAGGAGCTCTGTAAGCAAATACCCTTCCCCACAACTTTGAGTTTTCAGAAAGCAGTTTCTCCTTCCCCTGGTACCTAAGTGACAGCTGCTTAAAAACCACCCTGCTGCCTGGCAGCTGACACGGGAGGCTGCTCTGTGTCGACTGTTCTGTTAACAGAAGTAAATGCACTTAACAATTTACCTTTCCCTGGTGCAATACGGAGCCTGTCATTTGTGGAGGAGTGGTGGAGCTGTGAACACACTGGGGTATTATCAAAAAAACCAACTCGGGCTCCAGCCCTGCTGACAAGAGTTGCTCAAGGGAGAAAGAAGAGGAAAAAAAACCAAACCACACACACAAAAAGACAAGAAATAAGAAAAGCAGTTGATATTTAATGGCTTAAGGATCAGGGAAAACACAGGGTGAAAAGTAAAACAGAGTTTATGGAATAATCACTCCTATGCCCGCTTGTCTGTTCCAGAGGATGAGCCACATCAGCCCTCATAAACTGTCACGACTGATGGAGTGATTTAGAATTGCAGCGGAGCAGTACAAAAGGAATTTAAAGAGCTGTGAATAATTGCTGTTGTGGGTGGCTGCGGGCTGTGCAAGCGGTGACTTGCAGATGAGACAAGCTCTGCACGCTGCTAGCACTGTAGCTACCAGCGAGGTTTCCTCTTCCCCCATCTGGAAGGGTGACTGCAGACAGTGACAGTCCTGACGAAAATCTTAAGAGGGGCGGCGTGTGGCACGCACAGCAATAATGCTCCTTTGATTTACTCCCACACAAACCGGGAGTCGCTCCACCGAGCCAGTGCATTTGTGCTTGTGTATAAATCTGGCATCAATTTTGCAGAGATGCGGTGGTGTTATGGGTAGAAATGAGATGTTGGAGGTCTTTGTCTGGTTCCTACACCCAAAACACTAAATGAGGCACTGAGAGACAAACCGCCAGCTACGATGCCTAAATTCAAGACAGCAGTGAGGGATGCGCATGCACACTATTTAGGGGTGTTATATCAAGCAGTAATGTCTCCCAGAGATGTTTTATGCAAGAATTGCAGCTACTTCCCTCCACTGACTGTAGGGGCAGTTCCATAAGTGGTCTCTGTCTCAAACCTTTATATATAATCTGCTGCATCAAAAGAAGTGTGAGCAGCAGGGCCAGGGAGGGGATTCTCCCCCTCTACTCTGCACTCCTGAGACCCCACCTGGAGTCCTGTGTCCTGTGTCCAGCTCTGGAGTCCTCAACACAGAAAGGACATTGAACTGTTGGAACAGGTCCAGCGCAGGGCCACCAAGATGNGATATAATCTGTTCCCCATTAAATCCCAGTTTGTATCGAAGCCTTGATAAGATACTGAATTTCAGCACAGCTCCATTCGGTTCCACTTTGGTGATCACGGACAGTCACCAAGGCATGGTCCGGATAGCAAGGTGTCAAATCTGACCCACTCTCCAGCGCTGTCCTCTGGTGCAATCCCACAGCCTGTTCCCTCCCTCAGTTTTTAAGCCCATGAGCTCGTACCTCACACATTTTTCACTACAGATGTACGAGACCCCTCGTACTATAGGTCTTGTTCTCAGCTGGGGCCTGTAAACGCTGTCACACTGTAAATACTACTACAAATCTTGATGATTTCTTCAAAGTCATGTAAGAACGGAGCATCCACAGGTCAGGCAGACAAAATTATAGGCTCTGTTGGGTGATTTCCTTCTCAGTTAATGAGGTATAAAGCAAACAAGTACTTCAAAAGAGGTCTGATAGTTAAAGGAGCTTCCCAGCAGTAAACATCTTGAAGAACGCTGTGACCTTTCATTATCTGCAGCGCTTCCTTGTGCTCGCTTTGGTCCACAAACCAACACCCTGAACCTCAACTGTCCCAAAGTCAGCACTCGCTGCCTGCAACCTGCAAGCTGGCATCTCCTCCTAATTAACGTCAGCAGACCTGTAATGGCCATTTTGTAAACAATTTCCAGTTGAGTGGTGTGGAGGTGGGGACAGACGCGTAATATATCACTGGCAAAGAAGAGGACTCTACATTTCAAAGTGGGGAGGGAAGTAACCAAGGGATGTTAAATTAAAAAGCCAGAACAGAAGAGGCTATCATTTAAATTCACTGGTTTCAATTTTGTGAGGTGCTTCTTAGCTGCTGCTAAATATGCTGAGAGGGGCTGAGAGATAAATGGGTCAAGCTTAGCCTCTGTCAGCACTCTTGCATCTCTAAATCTCTGGGATCCTTCCATTGCTGTAATTGTTTACTGGGTTCCCAGACTTAGGGAGGCATTTCCTGCATAAAAAATAGCACCTCTCTTCTCCTTCCTCCAGACAGTCTCTTTCTTTGGTCAACAGGCACTGAAGAAGAAAGTTTTCCCTGTAGATAGATTATATTTCCTCACCCTAAAACGTCTATGAATGAACAGAAAGAGGGAGGGTAAGAAGAGGATGCTTTATGGAGGCTGCCGGGTGCACCAGGGTCCAACTCTCTCCAGCTCTCAGCCCATGGTAGATGAGAGATGCAGTGATGGATCTGGTGGTGTCCTCAGCAGCTGCAAGCCCTGGTCCACACTCAGCATCCAGTCCCTGAAGCAGCCCGAGGGTGTTTACACAGCACTGGTGATGAAAAATTTGAAGTGGTGGTCTTGGCACTTGCCAAAGCCACCCGATGAGCTGGTGCAGAAGGGAGGAGAGACCACTGCACTCATGAGTCTCTTCAGCTCTAGAAAATCCGACCCCAGGTCAGGGTTGGGGCACGGGAGCTACTGGCCCTTCTGTAAAACAGGCTCCAGGGCCATGGACTGGAGCTGCCTGGATGCAGTGGCCGCGTTTGTGCCCACGGTCTGTGCACTGGGTTATTAGTTACTCTGAAAAAGTCATCAGCTGCCTGTTGCTGGTCACAGAGTATGAGGAGCTATTGGTTACGTATCACTGCCCGCTGTCTCCCCGAAGATTGCTGATTACTCCGATACGACACACGTAGGCGAGGGCTGTGCGGGTGCCATGACAACCCCAACACCCGCACAGCTCCGCTGCTGTTTGGTCCAAAAAGCCCTTTGCTCACTTCTGAGAAAAACACAAAACCACAGCAGAAGAAACGCTGGTGGTGTCGTAATCTAAAGCAGTCAGGGCTCTGTCCAGCCAGTAATAAACTCTGGGAGAAGTGCAGTGGCTGTGAAAAATAGCTACAGCGAAGACTGCTGGGGTAGGGAGAAATCTTGAAGGTGCAGGAGAAAAAAAAAAAGCAGCAGGAGATTTGAGGCTGTAGGATCACAAAGATCCCCGTCCCCTCATGCTGGGATTTATCCCTCATTGAGCCCCCAGACTCTCAGATGGGGGCAACGCAGGGGAAAACAACCCTGGAATTTTTCAGTTAGTACAGGGATAAAACAGCAAAGCAAAACACACGCCTCCTTGTAACTCCTCCTGTTGACCAAATGGGATTCCTCCATCTTTCAAGTACTAAAAAGGTCTCCAGGTCTAGAAGAGCTCAAATAAAAGTTGCTCCACTCCCCCAAAGCATCTGCTTCATGTCCTGGCTCCCTTGGCTTGCTTTAAATGACTCTCTCCCGCACTTTCTTAATTACGTGATTACAGCATCCATTGACAATGAGAAAATTAAAACTCCATGCTGCCTTTCAGACAACACTTTATTACTCTGCAAAAGAGGCTGAATGCAATTTAGCAAAACGCTGTGCTGAACAACCGGAATTGTTCTCTTCCACAGGCTTCCTCCTCCACTCCCACTGTTTCCCCAGAGACAGCAGTGTTTGCAGAGGCTTAATAAAGCAGGAAAGAGAGCAGGTGTGAAAGGAAACATCAATTACCATTAGCCCTGACAATCCTGGACGATCCCACCCATGGCGAAGGAGCAATGGCAGTCAATTCTGCATTTCTTTCTAGGCAGATAATTAAGTGTTTTGTTTTCCTCCTAAGGGTGAAGCTGGTTAGGACTTTGGGATGGAGGGGAGGGGAGAGATTACTGTTAGGGATGGAGGGGAGGTAGGGATCACTTTTAGAGATACCTGCGCTACAGTTTTCACTGTAGGGCTGGGCTAAATTCAAGTTTCCACAGGCAAACCCTCTCTTGAAGATTTTGCAACCTAAAGGCATGGGAGCAGTAATGGTTCTGACTGTCCAGCTCCCATTGGCGATGGGGAATTCAAAAGGCACAAAGGAGCAAGCCCTTTACAAGACCTTTACAGGAGCTGAAACCCTGAACAGCTTCTGATTATGGAGCAGCTTCTCCTGCCTCCAGGATCCTCCCCCCTAACCCTCAGGCAGGGCAGAAGCAGCGCTGGGTTCTTTGGTGATCTGGCCACAATGCAGAGGCTGAGTGTTTTTCAAAGTCTGGCCCAAAAGGAGTTGCCCAAAGCCTCAATCTTTGGTACCATTTCCTTATTATCATCCTCTTTCCCCAACTTGGACATTTGCTTGCAGCAAATTTCACAGGTCTTCCAATAGCTAATGGGAGGTATTTATTTCCATTCCTTTGGTGCTTCAATTTTAAGTATAGCAATAATTCAATGTATCTCATTTTGGGGGAATGAAAGATTACCCTTATTTTCAGTTCTTTTTTTTTTTTTTTGTGTTTTAGTTCTCCCTCTCCCTTTTTTATTGAGCTCTGAACATTATTAATCAGCCCTCATTAATTCAGTTAATTCTTCAAATCCTCATATTCTTCATGCCCGGCACTATAAAGCCAAAGAGGAGACTAATGAAAGCTGAGGAGATGGTTAGAGTTATTAAAAATCAATTTTTTAATTATTTGGTAACCCTGGGGGTGTTAATATTCTCATCTCACATCTCCACAGTGTCAGTCCCCCTCAGAAGAATTCTAAGCTGCGTGGATTTGCGAGACACAGGAGGCCCTCTTCCAAGTTTCTGGGAAACTCTTCATTTTAAGGTGTTACAGTCACATCTAAGCCATGATGTTACAGGACCTTCTCCTGGGGGGGCTGCTGCCCTCTCTGGGGTTTAAGAAGGGGAAAAAGAGTTTGGCAGTCCAGGAAAACGTGGTGCATGGCAGCCCATGCTCCAGCTCCCACGGTCCTGGCAGACAGGAGGGCTGCGATTAGCACCGGGGCTCTGGCACAGGCAGAGGAGCAGCCTGGGTTCCTGCCTTTCATTTGAGGAGATTAGTGATAATGGAAAATGCAGAACATTAAACAGTGGAGTGATTACACTGCGGAGGAGGACTGGCAGATAGATGTGTCCCAGTGCAAGGGTGTGAAAAAGGGGTCACAATGCTGAGTTTGCTTCAAGCTTAAGAAGAGAGAGAGAGAGAGATGTTTTTCAGGTTTTGCAACAATTCATTCCTGTCTTGTTTTTGATCTGACTTCACTCCCTCGGTGTGCCTCTCCTTTTGGCAGCATTTTTAATTCTTCAATGCATTTGCGTGCCCTTTGCTCACCTGTCCTGATAACTTGTCCTTCCTATTTCCTGTACTTGGGTGAGTCCAAGCGTTCCCCACCAAATCCTGCACATTAAAGCCCAGTCCTAAGCTTGAGAAAGGGGAGGGGAACCAGCAAAGAGCAGAGACTCCACGCTCCTTTGAAGGGCGTGATGGGGCCGAGGACAGAGCTGGTTTAGGATTGAGGGGGAAGAAAAGGGATCTGAAAAGCTGGCTGAGAATTTCAGATCTCCAGCTGGTGATCTGCACGGGGTCTGCAGAGGGACATCGTCTGCGTGATCTCATACTTGTTATTATCACCATGTCTGAGATGAGGCACCATGGCAACCGATGCATTTTCATTCCCTCATCTTTAGGATGATGCTCCTTTAGTTCCTGGGTCCCTTCTCTGCTGAATGGGTGACAGTCCCTTTACCAAAGGCAGAAAAACATCCTTTTGCCAGCACCTTGCTTCCTCTGACAAACAGCTGAGAATAGATCTGGAAGAATACCTTCTTGGAGGGGGTGATTCATTCGCCTTCAGTCCCCCTTCCATGGGACAAAAGACTTTGCGGGCAGGGGATGGCTATGACATTCAGCCCTCTCCCTCCCAGCACATCTTCGATGCCTCCCATGTCAGATTTTACCTCCTGGAGTGACTCTCAAGGGGATTTCTATTGTGTATGCTGGCCAGGTTCCTGCGGGATTCACTTTTAAATCTCCTTTTCAAACAGATAATTAAAACATAATGGTGTTTACATTACAGCTGGAGCTGAGAGAAAAATAATAATAGTAATAATAATCATAATAAACACTACTTCGCTACTCAGGGGAGTTTGTCAAATGACTCTTGGAGAGGCTTGGCACACTTTAATGAGTTTAAAGAAGAGGATTTACACTGAGCAAACTTAACCAATTGCTCACACGTGACCGGTGAGGTGAAGAAGCATTGAGAAGCTCGCCACCGGAGCAGCCAGCACTGAGCAGGACAAAATAACAACAACAAAAAAAAATTAAAATTTAAAAAAAAAGGAGGAAAGAGTATTAAAACTCCGTAACTTTTACAACAGTGGCTATGTAGAATGGCATTGCACAGTCCAGAAGCTATTCTGAATTAATGGCTTGGCTTTTCCAGTCCATTCAAACAAGCTCATTTCATGCAAGATAAATTACAGGACCCTGCCACCCTCACTCTCTGAAGAGAGCTTTTTATAATTCATGATGTGTGTGTAAGGGAATGGCCAGTTGGGTTTTCTGATAGATACCCTGTGGCACAGTGACCTGCTCTGGAGGCTGCAGTATTTGATTCACCCAACACCAGCAGGAACAAGAAGTAGCTGTCTAAGCAAAAAGAGGGAAAGGACCAAAAGCAAGGTCCCAGTACAGCCAGCTGAAACAGCCCCATGAGAAATAAAAGAGCTTTGCTCTATAAATGTCTTCTAAAACTTGAGTGGCTGCCTCAAGACTTGTTTTGTGGCACAAACCAAGAAGCTCCACTAGGTAAAGGAGAGGTGACTTGAGCACTGCTCTGATCTTAATCCTGTTGCAAAAGAAACACAGCCCTAACCTAACAAAGATTAGAAATCCAGTAGCTGTGTCCCTGAGATTCCTTTTCTCCCCATTTTCTAGTGGTGTTAAAATTGGCTCGATCAACCTAAACAGCCCGTTATTAGAACCAAGAGCTTGATTCCCCACTTTTCTTCCTTTGGAAGGTCTCAAGGCAATAGCAAATATCCAGCGGACTTTGCCTCTAAGCACACTCCTGTTCCTCTTCTGCCAACACCAGCTCTGTCACTCCTGCGCTATGTTTTTGTCACCCATTTGGGCCACTTAATTATGTTCCCTTTACTTTTGGAAACAGCTGACATGTAATTATTTTCATGATTAACACTCTTGTGCAGCTAATTGTAATTACACCTTATAATCACAGTTGTGATCGTCAATTACTCATCTTTGCTTCATTTGAATGTTTTTCTTTATCTGAGTTTCTGGAAGTTGTCTTGACTGAATGCACATGCAAAACAAACTAACCCAACTTTCCCAACTTCTCTGTTTTTCTCCGGAGGGATTAATTTGAGGTCATAACAATGAATAAAGTCCAGATCATTGGTTGGTGTAAATCAATGCAGCTTCACTTGTGTCAACACAGCAGTGGTGATTTACAACAGCTGAGATGTCAGATGTTTTACTAAGAAACTGGTGTCATCTAGAAAATATAGCTGCCTTAGAGCCATTTGGTGATATAGTTTCCACGTATTGAACAATGCATATTTTTTCTTTTCATATCTCTATCCTCTTACATGTTTTGGAGGACCAAGAAAAATCAAACCATCCTGTATACCTGCTAGGCTGTACATTATGCAACATTTTGAAAGGCATTTCATTCTACACCTTGAAAATACACAGGGGACCAATTCTCCTCTTGCTCATGCCAATTTTTATGTGGTGTAGCTGTCAATCTGAATCGAGCGGCTCCGGGTTTACACCCTAGTGAGTGCAAACAGCATCTGACACTGGATGAATACATCAGCTTTACGGGAGGATACTAGAATAATTTCTAATCCAAGTCACATACAGGAAGCTCAACAGTCAAAGCCACATCCTTCTGTCTTACAGAACAATGTGATTTTCAGCTCAAAACCCGACCATGGCTTTGCTGGCCTCGCTCTAAACCACGGGATGGCTGGTGACAATAATTTATTAATTGTTGTGGGTACCCAGAAGGTCAGAAGCGAGACTTAAAGGATCTGAACCATGCTGGGTGCTGCAGAAATACAAAGTGGTGTAATGTGAAAGCCTGATGGAAACCTGTCAGTTCGGTTTCCCTGCTCCATCCTCCCCTGCCCTCTCTGGGCAAGTGCTTTCATTCTGGGCACTGGGCTGGAGGCTCAGCCTTCCCAGCCAGAGCATGTGCTGCTTTAAAAATCATTCCCCATTCCCAAAGAATTGGATGAATGAGTAAAGAGGTGAACTCCCAACCTGGAGATTACTGCTGCATTAATAAAGCAACTGTGAACGAATTGTCTCAGCTGCCTGAGCCAACCAGGATTATTAAACCAGGTCCCTGATTTAATTAGAGTGCTTAAAAACTCATGCTAAAAACAAAAATGCAGCTCTCAGCGAGAACACGAGCTTTGTGCGGGAAGGGTGACTGCAAAGGTCAGCTCTTCCCACAGTTTATTCATGATTATTGAATCAAATGCTAAGGTGGAACTGGAGGTCTCCAGTGAGAGGGGGCAGGGAAGGAGAGCTGTTATCCCCCCCATTACAGCCCCAAGCCCTGCCCGGGGCCAGCAGACAGTCGGGGTTATTTCTGCCTGCCCAGCACCTGATGGGAAACCTCCTGAAAAACCAGCACCTGCATTGGATTAAACAAAAAAAAAACCCAAAACCAGACATGGGCCAGAACTGCCAGCCTTGTTACATGGCAAACACAGCCACCTGGAACAGAAAGGTGTGACTAAAACCTTGGCCAAGCCCAGGGAGCTCCCCTGCGAGGACTGGGACAGACAGACAGGGGGACAGGAGCTGTGTGGCTCACAGGGAGGGACTGTGCTGTGCCTCCTCCTTGCATCAGCAGAAGTTCGTGACACCCCGAACCACCAACACAGTTTCTCACCAGTGCCAATTCAATTAGATGCCCCCAGTCTGACAAGCAGAAAACGGACCTCAAGTAATGCCTTGTGACTGACTAAGCATTACACACTATTTATTCTTTAACTTTTAGTCTGGTTTTGAACTGTGACTACAGGAGAAAGCCACCGCTGCCCGTGACTGTAGCTGTGAACTGACAGGAAGCTTTTTCTCCTTTTGAAGAAAACCAATTTTCAGACATCAAAGGCTCCATACCTCAACTGCTTTTTCCTGGCCCAAGACTCTGCTGCGCGTTTTTCCTCAACTGACTAAAGATGGGAGTTACTACAGCATCTGAAAACTGCCTTAAATTATGTTCTGCCCTTTCCACCAGCCAAGCCAGTGTTGGTTCCCCAACAGCATCCTCCGTAACACATCAGGCCTGAGATCAGAGCACAAACTCCCTTTAATAATGGCAAGCACTGGAAAAAAAAAAAAAAAAACTACCACAAAAAAGTGAAGGCAAATTAAGCTTCACAAAAGAAAAGTTAAATGATTCCATTGTTATCTGAGTCGTTTCCAAATGAACCCATCAAAGTTTGGAGAATTATTTTAACTGATAGCTCCAGATTAACAATAAGATAAATAGAGAGATTAGAAAATACCCGTTACACTCAGCAGCGGCTGTAGGAAATTTTCAGCCTCAGCTAATTGCTCTATTTTGCAGTTTTAATTAAGTGCCGCCTCCTGAACTAACTATTCCAGATAGTGCCTGAGCCTGTGCATACCAGATCACCCAAATTTTCCTGGGTACGCTCTTAACTCCTCGGAACCAGCTTCTGATTTTAGGGTCTGGAGCTGGACAGTAATTTTACCAGGTGAGATTCACCATTCTGCAGAGAACTGGTCTGCAAGTGATGGATTTGAGGGTGGTAAGGCACTGGAACAGGTTGCCCAGAGAAGCTGTGGCTGCCCCATCCCTGGAGGGGTTCAAGGCCAGGCTGGATGGGGCTTGGAGCAACCTGGTGTGGTGGGAGGTGTCCCTGCCCAGGGCAGGGGGGTTGGAACTGGATGATTTTGAAGGTCCCTTCCAACTCGAACCATTCTATGATTCTATGATTTCAAGGAGTATCTACAGGATCAGCTCTGGGCAGATGTGAGCCAGCTCCAGTCCAGACACAGTGGACCAGTTTTAGAGCGATGCTGAGCCCCAGGTAATGTTTCCAGCCTCTCAGGAGAGGTTTCCAGCCTGGTGCTGGCACCGCACTAATCCCTCTCTACGGCTTCCACTCCAGGCCTGGCTGACGCCCAGCT
The DNA here is from genome assembly GCA_013400375.1 of Thinocorus orbignyianus. Taxonomy (NCBI): domain Eukaryota; kingdom Metazoa; phylum Chordata; class Aves; order Ciconiiformes; family Thinocoridae; genus Thinocorus; species Thinocorus orbignyianus. The sequence continues at coordinate 688,230 of VXBW01003160.1, read as the reverse complement.
GGCCCAGGCTGTGGGCAAGCAGGCTTTCCAGCTGTAGCCACAATCTGATAGCTCTGCTCCATGCAGAGGTTTGTTGTTGCTTCCCATACAGGTTTAGGTTTCACCAACTGCACACTTTTCCTACGCTGGCAAGGCTCTAAAAGCACACATTTCAGGCTAAGGCGCCAGGTACCACCAGGATCCCAAGCTCAGGAGTTTGATGCTGTGCCACACGGAGGAAAAAAGTTAATTTAAAGCTGGCTGATAACAGCAAAGCCTGGGTGAGCTCGGGCAGCCCTGCTCAGTGGTGTAACACAGCCCGTTACTGCTCGTATTGGGAATAAATCCTGCTTTGTCAGGCTCCAGCCTGTGTGACTGGGACTGGACTGGGATGCCGTGTTGCATCCCAGGGCTGGAGGTTTTCCTGGCTGTGCCTGGTGGGAGCGGGAAGGCTGCCGGGGCTGGGCAGCTTTACCTTCACCCTCTGCAATCTGCCTTTGACGGCTGTATTGTAATAACCATCTCTGCAGCACAGTGAGCTCATCTCACAAAGTGACTCTAATAACTACACACAACATGGCCCGTTCATTGAGGCCAAGGGTTCCATTTACTCCTGAAACGTTACTTGGAAGAGGGAGCGGTATATTTAATTAAGCATCATGTTATGCTAGGCGTGAAGGATTAAGCAGCAGGGCAATTTCAGGAGACTTGACACTACAGTGCCAAGAACAGTACTGGTGGCTGTTTGAGTTAGATGGGATTCTGGCTCCCTGGAAAGGGAGCATTTGTCATTTTTCTGCCAGGTTTTTCCTCTGGTCTCATACCATTTAGTCTTGAAAGTTATGAGAGTTTTACCCAGTTTGCCACTGACTCTGTATATGGCATCCTTAATACGTGCAGTCATGCCCTTCCATGTGTTTCCACCTCCATCTGGATAATGAGAGAAATCATAAGCGCTCTGAGTTCTAGGAATAAAATACCCTTTTCGCTTTCTAACCTTTCAGCCACCGAAGCTGAGAAAAGAAAGCATGATTCTTTTGCTGGCTACAAGGCACCAATATATGATTGTTAATAATGCTGATATACAGTGATTTGAGAGGAAAATGAGGTCTGATGCATGCACCCAGTGTGATTCCCAGCCTGGATTAGGCGAGTGTCTGGGCTGTGGCTCTGTCCATCTTTAACTGCCTTCAACGCTGGATGTTTGAAAGAGAAGACACAGCCCAGCCCCTGTATACGTTATGCTACAACAGCCAAATCTTGTGATCTTCCAGCTTGACAGCAATGAAAAATGAAAACAAGTGGGGGTTCTTGCCTTATCATCTCGGCACTCAGGGCTGTCTGCAGAGAAGTTCTCATTCGCAAAGGGATGATTATTAAACCGATATCGTCGGTTCCTCCTCACTCCAAGCTGCCTCTGCTTCTAAGCTCGGTCTGGCTCTGAATTGCTCACAAGAGGAATTTGTCTTGTGACTATGAGAGGAGTCTACGGCAATGTGCTTTGAACCCAGGCGTTTTAGAGAGTAAGGTGATGGAAATATCCCCCTGTGTAGCAGTCTTTCCTTGTATCCATACAACTTCTAAGGTTTATGGTCAGGCAGAGGACATAACTGCAGTTAAGAAAGAATGAAATACAAGAACTTCACAGGAAAAGCTCTAGGGAACAAGGGTGAGCAGGGAAGAAGGGCTGAGATATATAGTTATAGCTGACATAATGAAGAGAGAAATGCAACTTGGAGCTGACAGGGAGGGAGCAGAGGAAGAGCTCCCACAACAGAAGAGAATTGCAGATTTGGTTATTGCAGTCATATTTGCCCATTTACTACCACAGAAGGTACAAACCTCTGCCTCTCACTGCAAATGAAGATGGACACGGATGTGTGCTGGCAGGCAGTCTCGCACAGAGGGCATTCCTGCACACTAATGTACTCCAAGGAGCCCTGAGTTCGCACTTAATCGGAGGAAAATACACCAATCCACGCATCCTGCTGCCGTTCCGGGTCACCCTGACAAAGCCAGCAGCTGGTGCTCCGGGACTGGGCTGATGGTATATTATACCTGCCACTCTTCATCTGGTAGGACGGCAAGAGTTTAGCATTTACACAGTGATTCATGAGGCTGTACTTAGGAGAAGGCAGAGGAGATGTGATGCACGGTTGTAATGCATCTTTTGGTATGCATTAAGGGGATTCGTCTTATCATCGCTGTTCAGCAAAGTTTTTAACCGTGCCTGTAACTTTAAATGGCAAATAAAAATAGAGCAATCAACAGGAATCCTTTGTGCATTTATTCACATGGTCACAGATCTTTTTTATGGAACATCATTTAAAGCAATGTCATACCAATAAAATGCCTAAAAAAACTACCTGGAGACCAAGTGTGACGATGCATTTGCATTTCCTACCTGCCTGTGTTACTGATTCTTTGAGGCATTTTGCACAGGCTGTAGGTGAGGTGTGCAGGTGAGGGACAGCATGGCTGGGACTGTGTCTGCAGAGCACCTGCACCTTGAGAACAGACGTTTGTGCTCCTACACTCCTTCCCCCCGGGCTCTCTCTGCACCAACGATGCTTCTTTGATCACGCTAAAATCGGAAGCATCTTCCAAAATTTCAGGTTGTATTAAAAGTCTTATCCTTAATCCCTCAACTTGAGTGTATTGATAAGAAAATACCAATTAAGAGTCCTATTCCCATGCTGGACCTGTAGTCAGAGACTAAGGAGATTATGTGATCATTCTAATTTTGCACCCAGGAATGTTAAATAGCTATAACTTTATCTCATTCAAACAGCAGTGGCCCATGAGCTCTAGGGTCCTTCTGGCCTATTTGTTGCTGCCACCACAGATGTCCCCTGACCTTCAGTGGAAACAACCTGGGTGGCCTCTCTGTACCTTCAAAGGAGAGATTTCTGCAAGGGAAACAGTGGTAGCATGAATTAGCAGTCTGACTAGGCCAGTATCAAAGCGCTTCACCCCACTCTTCAAGACAGATCCAAGCGTGGGTGACAATATTAATGAGCAGCTGCCAGCACCAGAAACTACAGCTCTGCTGCCTGATGGCACGAGACAGGAATATAAGCTGACGCTTGGTGAGGTACCAGGAGACGAAGGAGGGGTTTCATACACCTGCATCTGCCAGGCAATAGGATATATTTCCAGGAGAGACTTCCAAGCCGTGCAAAGGGCTTGCAGCTGTAGGATTTTCTCAAGTTTGCTACCAATTTATGTAAAGTGAAATGATGAACGTGGCTTAGGGGAAGTTTTATTGCCAGTCATCCTTAACAGCCTGGGAAAACAGAGATTGAACTAGGAAATCCTGTAAAGCCTGATCATTTTCCCTTGCAAAATCAAAGTAAATCTGGTGGGGATTTGGAAATTCAAATGGACTAGCTCAGAAACCCACAGTCCTGCTGATACTGGCTGGGTAGAGGATGAGATGAGCCTTGTACTGTTGATTGATTTAGTGCGTCTGTACCAGGCACCAAAAAGCTGAATGTACAGGTAATCAACACAACAACACTATCTTGCTCCTGTTGCTCTGACATCTTCCATCCCTCTTTATTTTTTCATGTACTCATTAGCCTCCGGGCCTGCATAAAATGTGAAGAGAGGCCCTTGTTCAGCGTGGAGCTCCCACTGAAACCATTAAGCTCTCCGTCAACACCCAGAGCTGGTTCCTGGCCGAAGCCCTGGGCTCCAAGCTGCTGGGGCTGCAGCTGCCTCCCGCCGCCTGCCTCCGTGGCACCCAGCAGAATCCAGCTCCCAGCCTCACTTGGCACTAATGTGATACAAAAAGCAGTCATAAAAAATAACAGCTCCAGGCTCTACAGATGTGGGAAAACTGACTCCAGCTTTAGCTATTGCAAGGCATTATTTTTACAGGAACAAAAGAGCAGAGGGTGTTTTGCAAACGAGCAAGCAGACCCACTCGCTGGCTGCCGGACCCTAGAGCCTGGACAGTTTAAGCCCAAGCATTCACTTGGCGTTAGAAGGGAATGAACTAACCTTTTCCGTTTCATTTCTGAAAACTCCAAACTAATTATCTTTTCATTCTTCTTCCATCCTTTCACTGCCAAGGGAAAGAAATCAGGACAGGGCTCCTGGGCTTTCTAGATCTTGCAATATTTATCACCTGAAGCCTTGTTCCCAACAGGAACACTCCGCACTGAATCTTTTGTGCTTAGATGAAACCAGCCAGGGAGACTGGGACAGGCACCGGGAGCATCATTCTGCAGACAGCCCTGAAGGGAACAAGACCATTCCATTTGTGCAGAGCCCAATCACTGAATATCAGGTGGGTTTTTCTGGTTAGGGTTTTTGGGTTTTTTTGAGTAAGGACCCAGACGAGGGAGACAGCAGCAGGAGAAAGGTGGAAGAAAAGAAGAAGAAACAAGAAAAAGTGTGGGGGAAAAAAAAAGAATAAGGGAAAATTAAAAAAAAATAAGCAGTATGGGGGATTAGGATTCAGGCCAGCACTGTCTGCAGCTTCCAAACCATATGATATATCTAAGGAAAAGGCAGACAGCACATCTGAGCAAAAATTACAGGTGGCTGAATTAATTAGCTCTAAATCCCAACACCCCCAAACATCAGGCGCTGGGATTAAGGACTCAAAGCTAGTTTGTTGCCGAATCCCAAACCTCAGATATTATTTGGATTCAAATTGGAAGTGTTGCAGATGGGTTCGTTGGGATGGAGAGAGCTGTCTTTCCCCATTCTCCTTTCAGCTGAAAGGCACCTTTCTCTTTCCTTCATAACATGGTATTAAAATCACCACAGCCTTCCCTACCCTGTCTGTGCTCAGTTCCCAGTGATCTAAACAAGCTTCCAGTTCCCTTCCAATACCCCAGTGCTGCAGGATGGGTAGGGAGAAATACACTTCAAGGCAAGAGATCTGTCTCTTTCCATCCTCTGTGCTTGCGGGACACGATGTGCAAGAAATTTACTGTCCTTAAATGCTGAAAAAGTCTTATTGTGTGACAAAACAATGGGACCCAATGACAAATGGCATCTGATTTTACCCTGAAACACTGAAAAATTGCCAGCTTCACTTGATTTTGAGGCAAAGCTCCTAAAAGGTCCCCAACAACCATGTGCAGCCAGATTCAGAGAGCTTAATCGAAATAGTTGATAGGCATCAGAACTACATTCATTCCTGGTGCCACCTACTCCTCGTGACAAGTCATTTGATCCCTCTGTGATTCAGTTCTTCCTACAAAATGGGAATAATCCTTGTTCAGCTCCTGGCGTCATTGGTAAAATAAGCATCTGGGCTGGTGAGATGTTCAGACATCATCCTCATTTAAGTGTGGGGAGAACCTGCATAGGATGAAAAGTTCCCAGACCTTGCAAGGAACATAACCTGTATCTCCTGCTACATCAGGGGAGTATTACATTATTTGCCAGGACCACCTTGTGCAGGTCTAATTATCTGCTGGCAAAGGAGGTACAGAAGCAGAACTGGCAGTGCACTCGCTTCATCTGGATGGTGCCAAACAAGCTGGTAAGTTCATGACAGCCCGTGTACAGCATCCAGAAGTAGTACACAGGGAGACAATTACTGTTCGTGTGGCTTTCGTCCCGGATGCGATCAGAGGCCTAGAAGATATTTGTGTTTATTACAGCACTGGTACCCAGTCAGGACTGAAAACACAGTCGTTGCTACGATGCTCACTCAAACATGGATTTGATGGAGAGAAAGATGGAGAAAACTTGAACAAGAAGAGAAAAAGAAAATGCAGTTTTGGAAGAGTGAAACACTCAGTATGGCAATTAATTCTTGATCATGGATCCCCCTCTTTGTCTTTCTCGTGTTTCCCAGAGCCCTGCAGATCTGCCAAACACCATGCCAGAGTTAATCAGGCATTTGCTTCCACCTGGGGAGTCTGCTATCCATCTCCAAAGGATACACTGCAACTTGAATGCAGTAGCTTCTCATCAGGTCTGGTTTTACATATAATCAGGCACAGTTTACAGTCCGCAGGTGGCTCAGCAGGTTGCAACAGATTTTCACCGCTTTTATGTTATGCCGTGACCACAACATCCATCCCAGAGAGCAAGCTGCCAGTGACAATGGGCAGAGTTTGCTTGGAAGCAGAGGGTTGGCATTCTGCAGCTGAGCTGTGTGTGTGCCCCACAGAAATGCCAACTGCATTCTCACCAGGCTGGTCCTTCAAATCACTGAGCACCCGTGGCACTGACTGCTTCCTCTTGGTATTCACCACTAGCAGATAAATACACGTCAATATGCATTAGTGATGATGGGGGCAGCAGTCGTCTTTAGCAGGGAACTCTCAGCATGAGCCGGCCTGAAATAACTCCACAGGAGAGGAGAAAGGCAGACAGGACAGGATGGAGACACGCCAGCTTTACTGCTGCAACTTTCTGAATCAATCTAAATGTTTGGGAAGTTTTACTCTCAGCTTGTTCCGCTGTTTGCTGGAACTGGCAGCTGGGGCAAGTATCACCTCCCCTCCTGCAGGATAACGAATTTCCATTTTCCCTTCTAAAAACAAATAGCACTTTCATTGCAAGTCATTTCAGTCGGATGTCTCTGCTAATACCACTGTAGCAGGGGGCTCCAGATGGTGCCCTTATGTGTCCTCTTGTATGTTCTCTTGGCACAGGAGCAAATCTTTGGGTTAGAAGAAACTCTGTAGAGGTTTCTCTGGGAGAGATAAGGCTGTCAGGAAATGAGTGCTCTGTCACTGTTCCTCTGGCAACAGTCAAACATAAGGGTAGAGTTCCTCCTTGTAGGCAGCGTTAATCTGAGATCAGAAATTAGAAGGTGCCAGAGAGATATTTTTTATTATCTCTAGTGCCTGACTGGCATGCACAGGGTGACACACTGACACTGCATGAGGGACAGGGTACCAGAGAGTGTTTGCTTTTGCAAACTGCTGTAAGATCTACTTGCCATGAAAGCCCTGAGAACAATTAATGCTGTCTCATTCTGTGAATACAAGCTTGATCCAAAGGCCACTGCGGTCTTGCCCGGCTATCAGTCGCCTCCACGTTAGGTTCTGTACAAATACATCAGTATGGCACGAAGCTACAGGGTTCTCCTGCTTGTACAGAGACATCAACCTGTCTCTCTATGTACCATGTCATACTGGCTGTATCACAAAAGTACAGTAGTATTCTAGAGAATGAGTCATTCCCACCAATGTCTTTTGGTTAATGATTCCTGCTTTACCTACAACCCCACAAACGTGTCTGTCTACCTGTGTCGTGGGCAGAGAGGGAGAGAACACCGTCACAACCTGGTACCAATTTAATTCTTATCTGCAAATCATCCTAAGAAAAAAATATATCAAAGCCCCCCACCCCCATTGAAACAGCTTCCATCAAAGGGAAGTAGCTCAGTCAGCTCCATGTGTCCTTTATTCATATGAAACTGAGAGCAGTGAAACCCAGGAGCATATCCCTTTGTCAGTCAATGTCTGTTTGTCTGTCTGGCTCTCATCCGTCTCCGTTCCCTTCGTTAAGGGGACAGCAGGTGGCAGGGTGGATGATGGATGGGCAGAGGATGAGCTAGAACAGGGTCTACTCATCATCAATTTGTGCACCAGAGCAAGATAGATGGTCACGAAGAGCTTCCAATTTGCCCAAAGGCTGACTCAGAAAGCTGTGTCATGTGCCTCTCAACGGCCTTTCCTGGAGTGGGGGACACTAATTTGTAGCCCCAAAGCAAAGCATTGGAGAGGACAGGAGCACACAGACCTTGTTCTAAGGTGTGATCTCAACTAAACAACATCTCAGGCCTGGAGATCTTGGATGCACAAATCCATTACAGGCTGCACCCTTTCGTTCAAGCTTCTCATGGGGCGCCACGGCCTCCCTTACAGGAAAACCCTCCATGGCTTTTTCTGGAAAGGGAAAAAGTAAGACTTACAGAAAGGAATCCTCAAGGTGTGCTATTTCCTGGCAGTAAGATCTAGATATTTGTTATTTACAGCTGCAGCTACAGACTCTGGACCTAACCCTTGTGCTAGGGTACCACACAGGCATATATTAAAAAATAAATAGCCCTGAGGTACAGCCAGGTTAACAGGAGGCTACGTGGGCAGAAAATGTGTGGGTCAAGAAGGCTGGCAAATGGAAATCTGCTCTTCAGCAGCTTCAGTCTCACAAAATACACTGCCCAAGTAATGCACCCTTGTCCCTGAAGAAGCAGGAAGAGAAACCTGGGTCTTCTGTTAAACTCTGCTGACAACAGCAGACCAAATGCAAGCAGTCAGAGGTAGCGATTAGAAAGGAATAAATACTGAGCAGCACCAAAAAAAAATATTTTTGTTAGTTATTAGTTATTCAAAAATTGCCCCTACCTCTGCAGCTTTCTCCAATTTTTCATACGATCAAAGACTTTGTTCCATACCAACATGCTCCTATTCTTTCCCTCCAGTATACAGGGGAGCAAATTCAATCTGTGCAGCTTTTGTCATTCTCTCTCTCGCTCTGACTTCCACTCTCTTTCCTTTGTAAAGTTTGTGGTGTACCCACCACAATGATAAAATGCATCCTGTTTACAGGGAAAGAAAAATCTTCCTCAGCACTTTTTCCATGGGTGGAAAACGGGGAGGGGGAAGAGTACATTTTAAAGCATTTTAGATTGTGACTTCTGCAAATTAGAAAAGGCACACTTCTTCCCCAGATGGAATATAGGCAATTACACTGTGAAAGCAAGTGCTATTTCTGTCCCTTTTGCCTCGCAGTCTTACTAATGCTTTTAAGATACATAAAGATACACTTGTTTGTGGTGAGGAACTTGGCCACCTTCAGCAGTTTGTGTCTCGTCTGTGAGATCAGGGAATGAGGAAATAGCTTTGCTTCGTATTAGTCTTCATACTAGTTCAATACAATTCTTTGGAAGCCCCAGAGACTGAATTTCTCTTCATCTGCAAAACCCTGCAAACTTTCCTCCACGGTGTTCTCCAGGCCCAAACCTGCCACGGGTTTCCACTGTTGGTTACTCATAGCCCAAGGGTCTTGGGCAGTACCTGAGATGGGCACAGTGCTCCTATACCCATTTTCCAAGGGAAAAATGTCACAGTGCCAACAGCAACCTGCTCACAGCCCTCAGAAGGCTTATCAGATAGACTGGTGTTCACGTATCTATACCTCGGACCTTGGCTTTACAATTCCAGTCTGCAGGAAAGCACACTGCAAAACAGTTATAAATTACATTGCCCCTCTGATTCCGATTGTTCTACCAGGATTGAGAGACGACACATTTAAGATAACAGCAGGTAAATATAGGAATAAATGGATGGCTAGACATATGGGTACATAGACCAATATAGACAGACCAGATTTATCTGGCATATGTCTGTGCACTCTGTCTCTCTGCATTTGCATTCACCCAAAACTAAGCATGTGCACTTCAACCTGAAACCAAGCAGCAGAACGGCACAAACACCCAGCGAGGGCAGGAAATGAGGATTGTCTCCTGGCTGAAGGATCGGTTTGGGCGGTGCAGATGTTTGGCCTCTGCCAGGTAAAGAGGTAAGAAATGCTCTCCTAGCTCTCTCAAAGAAAATTCCCATGGGCTTGTTGTCCCTCCTGCCTCAGCACTGCCTTATGCAAAGAGGTCTTTTTGTTGAATGCAGCCTTCCCACTGCCACAGACTCGGCTTTTTTCAGTTGCCCTTTCTTTTGCGTTTGCAGAGTACTGCATCATATTGTGTCCTCCCTTCTCTAACCCTTTATCACTCCATATGTGATTGGAGGCGCTATCTACCAGCAGCATATGTGTTTAATCAACTTTAATACTTCCACAGACTATGAGTAAGAGAAATGTTCTGGATGGGGAATAATTATCATTTTAATTACATTGGAGTGCCAGAGGGTAAAGGAAGATCTGTGGCTTAGAACACTAGGAGGCTGGGTAGCAGCAACCAGGAGGTAGATCTGCTTTGGCTGCAAGGCAAGAGAAACACGGACTGAGGGAGAACATCTCTGAAAAAGCCTCCATACACAGGCAGTTCTGGCTCTGGCAGGAGAGGAGACGGCTGAAATTGCACTGCTGCATCCCTGTCCCGTTGCAGCTCAGAGGTAAACGGTGAGCCCTGGAGATTGTGAATCATATTCCCCTGGTACAGATTTATAGGCATACATCAAGCATTAGGAATTGGGCATTTACATTTGAGTGACTTTTAGTAACAAACAGAAAACTTTTCCTCTGGAGTGGCCACAGAAGACAGCGATCTGCCTCAGGCATGGTAGGGAGAGGCAGCACAGCTCAACTAAGTCTATCGTGTGTCAAAGGCATAGTTCAAAATACAAAAGTCCAATTAAATTTATGGAATATCTCGAGAGTTCAAGCTTGGATTTCTTTCTACTTGCCCCGGGGTATAGATAAGGCACACGCCCCATGTTATTTCTAAATCTACAAGCGTTAGAAACATTCCTTTTCATAAAGAAACAAGTGCATAATGCTGAGATCCACATGTAATCGCGTCTCTGCAACAAACGCAGCCTTAAGAACAAACAGTAAATATTGAGAGACTTGTACTGATAGAATCACAAAACCTGGCAACATTATAAATCCCTTCGGAGACTTTGAATATCTCCTGCCTATCCTTAAAAGCTTGCAATCCCAGAAGTATTCGCTCAGTAAATTTTACATAGCTATACGCTCTTGGTGCTGGGAGATTGGTTGCTGTAAGTCTTACGGGTCTGTTTCTTAACTAGAAGCCTAAAGTGATTTAAACAAAGAAAGAATGAAAAGCAAATGGTGTGTGGCACTCCCACAGAAGCAGACTGCCTCAGGTTTCTGTGAAAGCCCTGATTTGCAACAGCAGCATAATGAAGGAAGCTGGATTCTGCAGCCGGGTTTGCAGGACCTCTTCTTCCAGCTCCAGGTTTCTCCCACCATGAGGCCCTTTCCCACACCACAAACCCAGCAGGATGAACTGCCGGGAATTCTTCCTGCTGAGCGGCTGCAAAACTGATGGGAATTATCTGAGTTTCCATGAAATCTTTCATATGTATCAGAGCCCACCTGGTAAAGCAACCAGATCAGACTTCTACCTCTTGATTGGGCTGTGTAATTACCATATTTAACTGGAGTGCCAAGGGATCAGCCCAGCCATGGATCACACTGTATGAGCTCATTTGCAAACAACATAGTCCCTTCTTGAGGCCTGTCTCATTTGTTTGCATTTACAGAGAAACCACTATACTAAGAAAAGGAAAAAAGATGCAGGGACTAAAAAAAAAGGAAATATTTTGATTTGTTTCAGGTTTGCTTCAGATTGTTCATTGTATTTAATTACTAGGTTTCTTTTCAGCCCAAAATTACAAGAGAGATTTAAAATAAACTCTTTTTTTACAAAAAAATAAAATTAAAAAAAAAAAAATCCTTGAAGGATTACTTGTGCCATCTCCTTCTTTGGATTAGTGTAATCATGAAAGCAAGGAGACTAATGAGTACTGAATTATGCTCCTGGGGCCAATTTCATTACAGTCACCTCTTGACACATGTATACAGCACCTTAGCTTTTAAGCACGTGGTTATGATTTGCATTTAGCATCACCTTGAAATACATTTTGGCCCAGTGGCACCAATATTTCACATACTGGTTCTCTGCAGGGCTAAATAACACGCAGGCACCAGACTATTATTCAAGCAAGGAGGTATTTGTTCCCACAGCAGCCCCAGCGCCTCAGCTCTGCACATACCTTATGCCCTTGTGTTCATTATAGCAGTGCCTACAGGTGTAACAAGAAAACAGTCCTATGATAACAAAGGAAAACGAAAGACCTTGCCCCCAAAAGCATCTATCAACTGAATCCTCTTTTGTAAATGTTACCTTATTTCTAAGCAAGGCATAAGCATATTTTTGGAACCACCCAGGATATAAGATTTACTGAAGTTAAACTCTCCCTGATACATTTAATTTTGACTTTGGGTTGATTGGAACCCAGAAGATGGCCTCAATCATGCTCTTACTAATTTCCTGAGGCAGGTGTGTCTATGCCATTGAGGAACTGGTTAATGAATGCTAGACTGCAACAACAATACCAGTAACAGGTATAATCTGCCTCGCTTTAGCCTGTTCCACACATTCCTTTTGACTGCCACAGCTTGTAATAACTCAGAACGAACCAACTCTTACAGATTTCTGGAAAAGAGATGAAGAATTACTCTTCTGGCTTTCAATTCCTTTTCTGCAAAAATTACCAAGTTGATTGTGCTGGAAGTTCCATTCCGAGTGATGCCTCTGACTGGATCAGGCTGAGCCCTGCGGCACAGGCTGTTGCCCCGAGTTAAAGCAAAGCTCTTTGTCCCTCTCCTGAAGGATGGGAATCCATCGCCATCCCATCTCCAGCCAGTCAGCAAGTGGCAGCTCAACTCCTTCAGAGACTGTTTGCACGCTTGTTACCCTACGAGTGGTACTGAAGCTGATTTACTGTAACTAATATGGTCCTGTCTGTTGTTGTAATTTCCAGTTGAGGTGAAATCGCCAGCTCCGAGAATGACAGAACAAGAGAGGCTCGGCTAAGGGATGAGCTGGTTCATCTGTCTCCCTGTGCTATCCCAGTTTTCCTATACAATACTGAGCTACTTAGGAAAGTTGATCCTAATTAACTAATGATGTGAATTTAGAATAATTTAGTTAAAACACGTTTAGCCTCCTGGGGACACATGCAGTCATAACTGAAGGCAGTTTAATTCCGTCTGGAGAAAAGGGGCATTGTCAGAAACAATCAAGTTACCACGACTTAGTAACTTCACACTGGACAGGAGCTGCCTGAACGAAGGCTCTTAACCCAGCCCAACTGCAGAGGAAACCATCAGCTTTACTGGGATTTTGCTTTACCCCTGGCCAGGGCAAGGGTTTGTGCCATCACTGTGGGCAGCTGGTAGCTCACAAAGCCATGAAGCTCCATCTTTTCCAATCCTACATCCCCCACACCAACCAAATTCCATTTCCTTTCCTTGTGTCCGAGGTTGCCCACACCACAATTTCAGGGCATGCAATTAAGCTACTTTGAAAGTCAGTTTGGATTAGTTTTTCTACATCTCCCTGTACAAACAAGTTCTTAATACCTTTATTGCCTCACCAGTAGCAGAGCAGCCCTTAGGAATAGGTTGCGAGCCTATTTCTGAGTTCGCAAGCCCCAGCTATGGATTTTAAGCCCAACCATGAAAACTGCCTGCCTTTAACTTCAGTAGACAACTACAGGTGCTCCCTTAGTATAAATAGTAATCGATAGGAGTCATGCAGATAGGCTGTTAGAAAAGCTGTGCTCTTTTTACGTTCTTATATTAATTTTACGTTGCAAAATTGATTCAGATAATCGTCTGAGGTTTTATACGCTTATCTGAACCTCCAAGCCTCTGATTCCGAGGTAACGTTGTTAAAGGTATTTAGTGCACACACACCGAAACACAGCAGTAAAATTCCTGGAAGCTTTGTACTCAAATACCAGCAGATCCTGGGTGAGATTTACCTCACAGAGGGAACAAATTCAAGGTCAAAGTCTCACTTAGCTCCAAAGCCACAGTTCTTAAATTCTTAATAAGACTTTTCAAAATTCTATTCTGGGATTTTAGGAATGAAATAATAAACAACAAGCTTGGTTTTACATTTCTGCTCTCCCGTTTGCTGCTTCCTTAACTGAAGTCAACGGAACTCTACAGACTTCCACCAGCTGGGTATCTAACTCTCAAGCATCAAAACGATCATTGCTGCTTTTCAAAAGAACAATGGATATACTGGAACATTAAAAAGTCTTTTCTATAGTTATGATTTACTTAGCTCATCACAAACATGCTGCAGATAAATACTTAATTTCCAGCATTATGGATAGCAGAGGGTGGACTGCTTCCTCCGGTCACAGATTGAATTTATCATTACCAGTGAAAAGCACCCTATGGATTCAGCAGAGGGCAGAGATCAGTTGTTTCATCCAAATGAAACATCATTCTCCTTAATGGCCTTTGAGTTTGCCCCATCCTTCCCACTTTGTCCCTTGGCTACAAGATGATCACAAATGCTTTTGGATTAGACCTTCAGATTTGCTTTTGGATGCACATAAAATAATCATTCCTGAAAACAATTTCCCCATGATTAAAGATCCGCTGCTGCTAAAAATATTTAAAGCAGGAATCATCCCGAATAATAGACTTGGCAACATGCACCAGAGATGACAGAAATTGCTGGCACTGTGCAGAAAACAAACATCAAAAGACAAAATAGCATCAGACACTGTGAAGCAGAGGATTTTTTTCCCCCCTGTTTGCTCATGCCATTTTGCCAAGGTTGTTTGTGCATCTTTGTGTAATTCCAGCTAATCGCACAAATTCTTCAATTCAAGACATTCTTTGAAATCTCCCTGGGATGGCACCTACACTTGTGTGCTCCTCATTCCGCTCCCGTTATGAACCACCCTCTTGGTTCTAAATGAAAAACTACATTCAGTAGCGAACTGTCAGGGGTGTTCCATTTTGCAGCTTTTATTCCACTTCATTTGCTTTCTTTTTTCCCCCTAAAGAAATTTTATGGAAGTAGCAGTATTTGTTTGCTCCTTCCTCCCTTCCCTTTCTATGAAGGAACGCATTCAAGATACACCCATCTGTGAGTTCTCCCTGTCACCACGCCACCCTTTATTGATAATTCAGCCGATTGTTGGTTCTAATGGATGCATCTGAAAGTACTGCTGAAGAAGGGCCTGATCCAGAGAACCCAGACCCAGAGACACCTCCCTGAGGGTGCAACACAATCTCGAGCACCAAGGTTGGAGAGAGTTGGCAGCATCACATTCCCCGGGGAAGCCACAACACCCGGTAGGATCAGGCTGTATGTCAATGCTGCTATACATCATGTTTCACAGGGACTTTAAATTGCCTGCATAGTGCTTTGCACCGTAAAAATGCATAAGTTATCCCAACCTCTGAGAGCCTGCAGCCCCAGAGACCTTCCTACGGAGAACAAGGTACCTGCAGCGAGTGATCTCGGGGTGTTGATCTCAGACACCGGCGCTGCATTTGCAGCCTGTTCCAAGAGGAGCTGCAGGTGGTTAAAAGTGCTCCGTGGGCCTCAAAAAGAGACTCCAAGCGGGCTGACAACACACGGATGAGACCACAGAATAGATCAGACAAGTTTTTGTGGAATCGGTGCTGTGCTCAGTCTTCCAGTGTCAAAACCCATGGGAAGTGAAAAGAGCAGCGGCAGAATAAGATGAACCAACACAAATCTGGTTTTTGTCCTTTCCACCCCAGGGAGCTGATCCCCTTTTGTGGCTGTGGATGGGCAGATCCTCATTTTTTAAACCATTGCCTCAGAGATGGGGAAGTGAATGAAAAGGAGACGGAACAGGCCAAATCCCTGTTTCCATTCCTTTCAGCGTTATATGCAAGTGAACTATGAGAAAAAAAATACAGCTCCTTCAAATTACACATGCACAGAGTGCTGCATCTTAGGAACCTTTTCAATTAAAGGGTCTTCACGCGAGCCTGGCCAGAAATTGCTAAGTGGTGCATGACTGCAGCGTGTTTGGCACAATCCAAGAAAAACCCTTTGGGGAGCTGAGAAACAGCAATGAAATCAATCGCATCAAAGCGAGTATAGGAAGAGGGAATGACAGAGGACAGAAGAAAGGTGAGGGAATGACCTTGTGAAAGCTAAGTAGACTGAAGGATAATTGTGCTGCAGGGCTGCACTCCCGGGAATATCAAGCCTGAAGGTAAAGGGACCAATTCACAGGACTGGACGTGAACACGAAATGCAAAGGGGTGTTTTGTAGGTTGCTAATCTCTGCAGATCCGATGAACTTTAAGTGCAGAGGATCAAGGCTGGGGTCGTGTTTACATTCACACAAACACCTACAAAAGCAGAGGATTTGGGCAGGTCTGGCTGAAAGCCCGCTGGAGCCCAGGGGATCTTTTTGAGTGGCATCCCGAGTTTGGGAGGAGGCTGATGACCATCTTGGACAGACACAGCTCAAGCTGTTCTCTTGTTCTGGAAAAGTGCAAAGTGGAGACATGAGGTAACTATGCAGATAGTCCGTCAAGCAATCTCAGATGTTCCTCAGCACACTTGCGTGTCCAATTAGGAGTGAGAACTCTGCAGCCAGTGTGCTCGGATCTCTGGCAAAAAAATTTTCCAGGGTCAGAGGATAATGACCCCTAAAGTTTGAAGACCTTCAGCACAGCAGTACAGCAACCCTGCCAAATCCTGCTGTCAGTTTGAAGGCTTGTTAGCAACACTTCTTCGGCTTATCTCCCTGTGATTAGCAACTTTCCAATCTCTCAGACCACGTGAAAGAGCAAGGGCTAACAACGTTTAGATTTCACCTTCCACATATAAAAGCAACAGCATCTTTACTTCATTTACTTGGTTGGTTGGGGCTTTTTTGCTTTGTTTCTTGGGAGGAAAAGATGCTCCGGTCACAAATCTCACTTTCTGAATGCGCTGACAGCAATGAATTCATCCAATTGCTTTTACCAGATTATTTTTTTAACTTCACTGGTATTTGTGCAAGCACTCCCCCATGCACACAGAGTTATATAGGGACCAGTCTTACGGAAACATAAATATCTGTGCATACAGCAAACCATCGGCATACCAATGGCAGCACACAGACACAACCAACGCCAGTAGGAAAGCTGCAGGAATGTATGCTCACAGAACCCTTTGCTCACACAGATACCAGCCTGCCCACGGACACACGGCGTGTACCAGAGCTCAGGGCACGTGCTCAGCTCTGCTTATCAGCACAACCATCACGTACGCCGGGGCATCCACACAGCCACACACACCCAGCCCATGCAGTCACAGGCAGAAACACACACACATGCCATAAACGAGAGGGAAAAGGTTCAAAACCTTTTCTCCAGAAGAAAAAAACACCTGCCTTCCTATTCATAGAGCTAATCTTTCTAATTAAAATGCATAACATTAGCATGAATTATTACCAGATGCAAAAATAAGAATTAAAGGTGGGGGAAAAAAACACACTCCAGCCTGACTGGGTTCTAGTATTGCCTACAAAGTCTGAGTTTGTCCCTGCATTGTGTGCTCACCATCTGCCTACCAGCATCAAGACATCATGTACACGATAGCTACGGACCTGCCATTGCTTCTACCCTCTGATAGGCTACTCCAGCACTGCAGCAGTTCCTCCTCCCCTCCCCAGTTTTACTATTCATATTAAATCTTCATCAATGCAGCAGATAAGTCAGCTACGCAGAAAAACAGGGGGAAAGGAGCTGTGGCTCAAAGAGCATTTTCTTCCAGCACCCAAAGGTGGTGCTGTTGCATTTACTGTCCAGGGCAGCACACTTTGGCAAATGCACTCTTTTTATTATTATTATTTATTTATTAAAGAAAACGTTAAATCAAGTTTCCCCTAGATTAAAGCTGTGCATTGTCCAAGCCATATTTAAGTCTGACACCGGTAGGTATGCCTTCGCCATCAGCATGTCCAGGGCATCTGTGTTCCTACTGCTGAGCTGGCTTTTAGCTGGAGGTATCGACCGGTGTGTGAGCACCATCCCAGGTTCAGCAGCTTTGGCAAGGTTTTCATCGAAATGGAAGACCTGGAAGGACAGGTGAGTCCTCCAGGCCCTGCCTCAGATCCAGAGTACCCTCTAGTCACAAAAGAACCTTGAAGCTGCACCAGTTCACAAAACGTTTTCCATGCCTCAGCTGCAACTTCATGTGTTGGAGACCACAGCTTGGGACAGTCTGCAGCAGCCAAGAGCTCACCTTGCACCATTCAAGCCCATGATCAGAATGAAAAAGGGATTGCCCAGACCAATAAGGGGAACAAGTGGTTACGGTGAGAAGAAGCTGTAATTATGACATGAGCAGAGTGTGAGAAGCAGGCAGACCGCTCGGCCGTAATGTCGCGATGCAGGAAACCCACCCACCACCACAACTGAGAAAGCAAAGTGCCCCATTTCCAAACTGGAGAGTTACTTAATGCCTCTCCAACACTCCCAGTTCCTGGGCAGCCGAGGACTGAAGATCAGCTCAGACGCAGTGCGTCAGAGCGGTTCTCAGGGAACAGCGCGTCAGAAAAACGGTCAGGCTTCAAATACCAACAGAGGTCAGAAATGTCAATATAATAATGCCAAGCAGTTTTAGGGAGTGCAGGTTTCATTCAGCTAATGTTAATGGATGATTTCTGCTCAGTATTTAAAGGAGGGGGCAAAGGTTAAGCTCCTTGCCATTATAACCAGTGGGGAAGATTGCTCTTGTTCCTAAACAGGATGAAAGAAGGAATGATCAGAAATGATAGAGGTCAAAGCTGCGAATACTAGGTAAAAAAAAAAGAAAAAAGACTAAATAGAACCCGAGACCCATGAAAAGTGAAAAGAAAAATCCCACTCTATCTCCTCCAAAAGAAAATGCTATTATAATTTTTTAAATCATCTACTTGTGCTGTGACGCCCACAAGAAATTAGCTGACTAAGCCGTCTCTACTCATCTCTTTCACAAATTTGTCTGATGAATGAATTGCTTCTCGCTATGAAGGAAGGAAACACAAGGACACAGGAGCTGGGATATGGAAGTGCAAGAAGATAAGAGGGGACTACATAACAGAAGATGGAGAAGAAAGGGGGATTTTATTTATTCAGTGGGTTTGAAGAGATGTAGTCATGTATAACTAGCAATGCAAAGATACGTCTGCAGACTGCTAGCCTTGTCCCTCAGGGGAATCCATCAGGATTGTCAGAATTTCAAATCACCAATGAAAATTCCAGGGTATGCTCATAGTTGGCCAACATTTTCCAATTGCTTGGAGAATACGTTCCTCCAAATTTCAGGGAAATGCCTGCAACAAGAAGGCTTTCCTTGTCAAGATATTTATCTAGGAAGAGACGAAGTTGGGTTTACATTTTGCTCTGTGAAGTTTATGGATGCTTTACTAAAATAGCCAAATAGCAATATCACAATAGTAATTTGTTTTTAAACTAATGACTAACACATTCAAGAAAATATCAGTTTTGGGGTTTTTTTTCCTAATTATAGATGTAGAAAAGAAATACAAAATAACAGGTAAGTTCGTGTTGATCAGCAGACTGGTCAACCTAATTATGTATTATTCCTGTATTACATTTTCCCACATTTACTGGTTATCCTACATAAACAGCTACCAAAATGGGAACGCAGAAAGTTCCAGCAGGAAAGCTATTCTCTTTTAGTATCCATAACACTGCCAATATATGCGTTTGAAGAGCGAAAATGGCATATCATTGTGTATTGGCTCCTTCCAACCTCTGCATATAAATATTTTATGATTGCTTTGGTTCCATCTTTACCTTCTCATCTTTGATTGAAGTAAGAGCTGATCATCAGTAAAACATCCCCTAACAGCTTCATAAGCCAAACGCGCCTGGAAACACATCTCTATTCTCAGCATCCTCCTTAATGAAAGTGGAAAGCTCTCTTCGGCGCTGTAAGTGTATGAGATTGATAAAGATTCTATTTACTTTTTTCCCCTTATAAGAACTTAATGAGACAAAATTGGTAGCTCGTAATCAGGCATTGGCCTTTTCATCTCTCTGGGTTTTATTTACAAAAGCTTATTAGAGCAAAGCACACTAAGTGATATGCAGCGATAACTAGAGTATTGCTTAACGATCCCTAGCAGGCAGCACAAAGCACAGAAAATTAAACGGAAAAGGTGATTAAAGAAATGTTACCTAATGTAAACAGAACCCTTCCCCCCCACTGCCATCAGAGACCCCAGAGCTGCATGTCAACCTGCAGAGGAACCCAGTGGCTGCTCTGCATCTTTCCAGTCTGTGTGCTGCTGCACTGGGACAGGTTTGCTGAGGTACAGCCCATGACACCTCAAGGCCTGAACAGCTCTGGACCCACTCGAGGCAGATCCCTGCAAGGAGCCAGAGCAGAGTGGGCTTCCCTGTCCACTCTCTCTGATTTTCCAGCTTCAACATATTTTCAGTATTGAAAAAAATGGGAACTACCAATGTTCACACATAAAAGTTGCTGTGTCTTAGTTTGTCCTAATGATCAATAGTTCTATAGTGGCAATAATAATATCCAGCTTTTCCAAACTTCACAAGAACTTGGGCAACCTTTTAAACTCTGCTTAAGGACAAGAAGTGCAAGGAAGAGCCAAAGAAGCTGGAATTCTGCAGAGAGAAAAATCCCTAGCAGGCTTCCAGCAGGAACCGCTGCTTTCACACAGGCTGCCAGTTCTGCTTACAAATAGAGCAATACAGTCCCCCTGCAATTTGCTGCTTCAGTTTCATCCTGATAAATAGAAACACCATGCTTGCACAGGGAAAGAGAAGTTACTGTATCACAGGAAGCAATCACACCGTACACAAAACAAGCACTCTTAGTAATTAAAGCACTTCCAGCCCCCTTTCTCGGTTCCTTTTCAGCATCGTGCTGACGGACTGTTCATCTTTGGCACAGCAGAAGGAAAGGAAGCAGCAAAATGTTCTTGTAGCAATTCACTCGCAGGAGGAGAGGGAGAGACAGTGAGGCTGAAGACAAACACACTCAGTCCTTGCTGCCAGCCTTTTTTTCTTCAAAATAAATACTTAGACAAGGATCAGATCTCTAGGTGATCTTCCAGGTGCCTATTTTGATAGAAACCTGTCAACTTACTTGCTTACAATGTTAAGTGCTTTGTGTTCAGCCCAGATGTTGCTCCAGTAGCATAGCTACGCTCCAGCTGTGCAGAAACTTGCACCTTGCTCTGCTGTTCCCATCTAAAAGGGGATTTTCTTCACTAGAGGAGGAGAATTATGCTGATTGACTAAAGAAAAGAGATCTAAAAAAAGTAAACAGTTTGAATATGTAGAATAAGGAAAAAGAAAGAAGTAGGCAGCTCCTTCCTAGAGCAGGTAAATTTTGCCTAGTTAATACACCAGCATAAGGGCAGCACACTTAAAGACAATTTCCAGCTCTACCACACACTCCATATGGAATCTTGTGTGTGTGTCACCGAAGTTCAGTGTCACCCCACCTGAGATAGGCCAACTCCTTTGTCCAAATCGTCTATTTATATCATAAATTCCTCTAGCTAGGAACTGCCTTGTATACATTTGTACAACAGGATTTGGACCTCAGCTGCAGTTCCCAGCTGCTGCCATAATACAAATCAACAGTTCAGTTGTGCCCAAGACAGGATGTCTGGATCAGAATTCCAGGCTTCTGAAGGTGGTGTTTTGGCTTCAGTGCCATCTCTGCAAATAAATTATTAATTGCAACGAATCTGGATGCAAAACAGAAGGAAGGTGCTAGCACACAACCCTGGTGAGGTTAATTCCCAGTCTAACAGACCCTGCATTGCAGTTTAGTTCCTCCCTGAGCCTCCCTCAAAACACGTGGCTGCTGAAAATATGGGTCTCTGGCTCTGTGCCCGTTCCCCATCGACAGACACACTGTTTGAGTGCTCTCAATTTGCATCTGTCATTATCTTTTGTGTGTGCCGAGGTTTAATGTGCAATAAATGTAAATGGGTGATGTATATTCTGCATTTTATGAGCTTTCGTTTCTCCTTGGCATCATACGCTGTTGTTATGCCTCACAAGAGCTGCTTTCTAGTCTACCAAAAAGACCCCAAAAGGGGCTTTGTTGCTATTGTTACTAGGTATTTTCTTCTGAAGAAACCAAGAGAAGTAATTCACTACTATTAATAAAATTATAAACTAACTTCACTTGTTGTTTTTAGCTAGCTTTCCAAAGGTTTGACTTGAGACTTGTCCAACAGATCAAAAACTGAGCCGCGAAATTGAAGACCACAGGCCTTCTGGTGTGTCCTGCTTTTGGCCTGAACTGGTCAGAACACACACAGGTGAAACTCTATTTCCAGACATATCCCACAAGCCATTAGAAATAAGCTCTTCTGTGGAGTTTTGCTCATAGTTTCTACCATAATTAAGAGATATCCTGTCTACACAATAAAGTAACAGAATGTTCTGTTCCTGCCTAAGTTCCCCATCAGTGCTTGAAATCATTCCTTTCATCTTCTAAATATTAAAGGATGAAGGGGTACTACACAAAACCATAGCTTGCTTTGAAGCCATTCAGACTAAAGACCTATAATTCAGGTAATGGTGATGGCCAAGCCTAGCTCTTCACCAGATAATTTATGCAGCTCCCTGCAGGGAGGTTTGCACATCCCTCCCTTCCCATCCAGATGCACTTTTCTCATGTGCAAAAATCCCTCTCGTGTTTATATATCACTCCAGCTGGATTTCACAGCAGAATGAGGAGAGAACTGCTCTGGGGAGAGAAGCTGAAGCTGACTTGCTCTGCAGCCTTCAGTGCCACCACACACACACACACACACACAGTGCCAGGCACGAGGGGTCTCCCAGGTTAAACACCAAGTGTATGCAAACAGCCTTTCGATGGCCTGGCTGCTGCAGCAGGAAAGAGATCTTTATTAAATGTGCTGGAAGGCTACAGGCTCTCAACCATCACCTTTCCCCGGACTGTAATTACATGGGCACATTTAACACAGTCCCTCAGCAGCTTCACTGCCTTCATCCACTTCCCTCCACCCAACAGTGAACAAGAAAATTTGAAATCAGAACATCATCATGCAGTTCCAGTCAGAGGCTGCCCTTGTCTCCCGTAATATAACTGTAAAATGGATACGTCTCCATTGAAGTCTGGTGGTTTTTTATCAGTTTCTGTTAAGTTTGGGGAAAATCACATCATCTCCCTTATGTTTCAGATCTCCCACCTGTAAAAAGGAAATAAAGCTGCCTTTCCCCCAGCTTGTACCATATGCTCTGAGCATGTCACTGCACCAGGGAAGGAACTAGCTCTTGGGTTATGGAGAAGATTCACTATTGAAATGGCTGCAATGGTTGAAATTGTTGTTCTCTTCACAGAAGTTACTACCCTTACAGCTCTGCTGGTAAAACAGCAAGTGTGAACTGTCTCCATGCACTTTAGTGACAAATTTGGCTTAGCTCTAGCTGCTGCAACAGGCACTTGTGTTACGGCTCTTTCCAGAGCATTTGGCACCGTTCCCCGTCTTAGATATGAGGCTTTCCAGGTACTTTTGAAATACCAAGCAGAAGTGCAATTGATAAAAGGTGCCACAGAAGACCAGTAGCAGAGTTACACTTTCACCCCTTGATCTCAAATGGAGTAAAAACCTCTGGTAATAAGAATAAATCCATCCATTCACAAACATGAGCCCTCAAGTGTCTTTACACCCCTGGCTTGTGAGCAGGAGCAGAACCACAGCTAAATAAGTTGCCAGTTGTTGATGAAGCCCCAGGAAAACTTAAAGGTTTCTACCAAGGTCTTGAGATAGGCTGTCTTGAAGATGAGCTGCTCCCTGGACAGAGGTGTCCCTTTGCACTACCCCACGTATGGAGAATAATTGTTCAAATGCTTATGAGCAGAAGCACTAGAGCAGCACCCCGTCATTGCTGCACGGAGAGTATGTTTGTGTTCCCTGGATCTCAGTTCATCACCACTTTATCAAACCAAGTGAGACCAGATGGACTCATTCTGCTGACACTTATCGGGTCACGTTATAACATCATAAGAATCTGGCAATCAGGGAAAAATGGCACCTGCCTTTACATTGAAATGATGCTTCAGCATGCAGGTCAGGAGAGAGGTCAGAAAGAACAGTGGAGAAATGGGTCACCTGGGGACTGAGAAGGGGTCTCAAAATCCCATCAGTGCTCATAACGCTCATGGGCTGCATCAGCCTCATGGAAGGGAAGCCCTAAGTGTCTCAGGCTGGCAGATGGTAGCTGTGGGGCCCACTGCAGAACATCTTTTTACTGCTTCCCACAGGTAAGCTTCGGATCTGCCGCAAGAGCAGCCCAAGCCCCACATGCAGATGTTGGGACTTTCCCAGGCTGAGGCGCTGCAGGAGCTACACGGCACTGCAAAAGCCTTGGAAGGGACAAGGCAGCTGGTGTGCTGTGATTGCCACTCACCGCACTAATCACAGCAATCTCACTGTCTCTGCTCCCCACATCTGCTTCGTGATCCAGCTGTTGCTCCTTGTGTTACACTTGGAGCACTCTCCGAGGGAGAGCACAAGAGACCAGAGATTCAGTCACAGTCTGCCCCTGGGCAGGGAGGACTATTACAAAGACCAATCATTCCAGATACTGATTGAAGGATTTCATAGTTAGATTAACAGTGCTGATAACAATTAGTAATTTTAGATTTAAGATTATTCATGACAGCTACCAGGAAGACTTGTCTCACATTTCCTTTTTGTTTTCTGGATCTCATGGAGCAAAATCTTACTCTGAATTTAGGAAGGTGTACCTGGGAGTAGAGCTGGGATAAACAGAAACATATTAAAGCCTATTGCCTCCTGTCAGTCAGCTATATAGTAAAGAAAGTCTCTTTTCACTAATTGCATTTCTCATTCCATGTTTAGGACCAACATTTAAATGTAAAACTGGGAGGCAGGTAGATTGTCTCCTCTCCTGGAAATCTATTCCAGTGAACTCTTGAGCACCTGTGAGCTGGAAGGAGGGCGAGTAGGCAGCTCTGTGGTTTTCACAGGTAGCATCACCACATTCACATCCTATCGCCATGGATGCAGCTGGCATTAATAAGCTCCTGCCTGCATGAAAGGAGCTGCCAAACAGATGATTTCTAGCCATGTGCTTGGCTGCACCCTCATGCGACCGTGATTCACTGCTCTGGGAAAGGGCTGCAGGGCAGGAAGACAAGGGCCCTGGCTCCCGTGCACTCCTGGCCAAACACACACACACACAAGGAAGGAAATAAATATCAGCCTTGGCAAACCCACAGATAGCTCAGATCATCCACACTTAATAATGGGACACTGATGGTCTCCAACTGCCAACCTTGGCTTAGGGAGAAAGATTCAGTGTGTAGGGTATTCAGATTAATTTATTATTTATATCCTCAGGACCCCCCAGTGAAAAAAAAAACCCCACTGAGACAGTATAAAAAACAGATGGAGAATCTTTTGTCTGTGTCCTGTATCACACAGTCACAAGATACTGCCAGACCAGCTCCTGCTCCACTGCAGCGAGGGAACAGTGACAACACTTGCTCCAAACCAAGCACTGGGAGTAACTCCACTTTTCCAGACCCAGGTGTGTGGCTGGGCTCTGCCCCAAATCCCCCCCTGCGTCAGGATACAGCCATTTACCACCGGCACCGTGGGTCACACTCTCCAAGAAGTGCTCTAGTCTAGATTTAAGAAGCTTAAGAAACCACTTTNACTTGTTGCCACTGACTTTTTCTATAGAAAAGTTTCTATAGAAAAAAACCAAAGCTTATTTCCCACTGAGTCAATTGTCCCCTTGCTTTTTCCTTTTATAAAAATAAAAGATGAAAACAAATGAAAGGTGGGAAAGAGAAGAGAAACAATATTTTTTTCTTCCATAGAAAATTCTCATAGGAAAAATAGAAAACTAGTTATTCCCTTTAAGTTATTTCCCACGTAACAGCTATAATTTTTCTGACCTTCTCCAGTGAGCAGTATTTGCTAGGACATGGCAATTTCTCCCTGGGCACACACAGAAAAGCAGCAGCAATGTACGGAACTGAGGATACCAGAACTCCCAACTTTGGCCTTCACACTAAATCACAGCTTTCTCTTTCTGGCACCAGGGAGCAGCTATTGCAGCTTTAAGGCCACTCAGAGCAATCATTTACCCACCACACGGTCTAGATGTTACCTCTTCTGTTGGCTTACACGCAGGAGCCTTCCAACTTCTATTTCCTCCTGCAAACTTTTTGACACGTGTTCTTCCCCTCTGGCTGCAACAGGGGACTCCTGCTGTAACGAGGTGACCCTCGGTGTCACAAGGGCAGGTTCACACTGGCTGCCAGCCCATCCTGACATCAGGGAGAAGCTCCCGTGGTCAGCTCAGCCTTCCCCCCTTTAGCCTTCATTAGAGACACCAACANAAAAAAAAAAAAAGAGGAACATTTTCCCCATATTTTCCAATGCCTAGAAGAGACAATGCATCAGGCGTGAGACCACAGGATTTTTTCCATGCAAAGACATCTACTTGCTTCGGATACTTTACACAGCAGTCACCAATGGCAACTAAAAACCTGGCAAATCTACTAGGAGTGCTTGCTCCAGGAAAACAAAATGTTTTTGAATAATA
>VXBW01003160.1:633587-662106 GCA_013400375.1 Thinocorus orbignyianus | reverse complement strand
AGTTATTCCCTTTAAGTTATTTCCCACGTAACAGCTATAATTTTTCTGACCTTCTCCAGTGAGCAGTATTTGCTAGGACATGGCAATTTCTCCCTGGGCACACACAGAAAAGCAGCAGCAATGTACGGAACTGAGGATACCAGAACTCCCAACTTTGGCCTTCACACTAAATCACAGCTTTCTCTTTCTGGCACCAGGGAGCAGCTATTGCAGCTTTTAAGGCCACTCAGAGCAATCATTTACCCACCACACGGTCTAGATGTTACCTCTTCTGTTGGCTTACACGCAGGAGCCTTCCAACTTCTATTTCCTCCTGCAAACTTTTTGACACGTGTTCTTCCCCTCTGGCTGCAACAGGGGACTCCTGCTGTAACGAGGTGACCCTCGGTGTCACAAGGGCAGGTTCACACTGGCTGCCAGCCCATCCTGACATCAGGGAGAAGCTCCCGTGGTCAGCTCAGCCTTCCCCCCTTTAGCCTTCATTAGAGACACCAACACTTGCCACCTTCAGCACCTTCCTATTTCTTTTGATCAGTGCAGCCCTCTCCACAGTTATCAACTGGTCCCTTCGGCAGCCAAGTGAATCTCACGCGCAATTACAGGCTGACACAATATCAGTCGAATCAGAGTGCAATACAGATAGGCAATCTTTTTCCTAGTGCAGAAGACCTGTACAAAGCCTGCACGCCAGTTAAAATCTCATCTTTCTTCTCTATTTTCAGGACCTAGACAGCACTTGAGATATATATGCCTCCTCCTACTTTTAGCCCTAATTAGACAATATACTTAGCAGGTACACTCCAGTTAGTTATGGCTTCAAACTCAATGTATGTGGTTGACTGGAACAGCAGCACTTGTTTTTTGCTTCACAAGGGTCTGAGAAGGTGTTCCCATCTTCTTTCACATGGAAATAGGATGAGAGATCAGACCTTAAATATGGCTTCGGCTGGAAGTGCGTGGCCACCCCGCAAAAATTATTTAACTATCAAAACTTCAGCTGTTGTCAGTGCACTTGGGTCATTCATGTAGTCACAGTACAAATCGACTCAATTATCAAAGGTATTCTTCATACAGAGAGGTCACTTTTCTCACTTGACTCACAATTATACCAGAACCATTACACTGGAAATAGTTATTATTGAAATAAAACTGATTTTAAGGTTCTTTGTAAATTACTTATTTTATGGATCTTACAATAAAACTACCAGGTAGTTTAATCATATACTAAATAGGCTAGAATAAGCTAATAAAAAGGAAGCATATTGTGAAGAAAGGGAAAAACAATGCCAGCAGTCCACAGTTTAAAAGCCACAGCAATAAAAAGGCTTGAGCATCGCATCTGTGGGACAGGTTCACCATGGGTGCAAATTCCATCCTTCTGTTGAAGATCCTGGTGCTAAGCCCAGTCAAACCAGCTGAAAACATACCCATACGGAGACTGTGTTGCTCCCTCAGATGCAAATGAGCAAAGTAGAATTTAATAAAAGTGTTTGTAAAAGACAGAGTAACAGTTCTCATACTTCTGTACCGATCAGAATCTTAGTGTGATGAGAAAAACTGGTTTGGGATACAGAGTCAACTGGTCCTGTCATCTCTAAGGTTATCTTTTTGTACACGAGTCTATTCTATATCATCTTGATGATTTTTGGTTTAGCATATCAATCACTTCTCCCTCCCGTGATGCTTTATGCTGTTGCTTGGTCCTGACACTACTCTGTTTGGTGTAATGGTGCATGCCAATGCAGAGAGCACGTCATCTTACCGCTGTGACTGGTCCCACTTCACTCCATTTGCACCAGTTTGGCTCCCCACAGATGGAGGCAGACAGTATTTCACCTTGGGTTCTCTTCAGGGACATGTCTCGCTTCTCAGTTTATTCATAGGTCCCTAAAAATGAAATTTAAAAATTGTGATTTGTATATTCTCCAAAACGTCCAGGTCTGGAGTTAAAAAAACTCTACAAACAGCTCATACGGATTAGGACAAAATAAACTAATTTAGCACTTCATGCAATTCATCTTTGATCATGGCATTTCTGCTGTAAGGATATTCAAATTAAATCAAAGCAAAAGAGATAAAAGCCAGCTGACTGCAGTTGATCCAACCATCCAGGGAAAAAGTACATATTTTATTACTGCATCTGGGTTAGTGATGAAGGGAAACAGCACGGTGTGAGCAGAATGCTCTGCAGCACTGCATGGGTGTGAGCCACCCCTCTGCAACAGGTCGCTCTGGTCCCACTAAGACCCCTTCTGGTGACAGGGGCAATACCTTAGGAAAATACTGACTGCACAAAACTGGTGGCAAATGCAAACTACTGCCAAGTGCAAAACACTGAGTCAGTTCTTTTCAGTTGAACTTTCATTCCTTCTACAAGACCGAAATGCAAAAGCACAGTCACACCATCACATCAGGCTGTCTGCAGGTACCCACCACTTCTCCCAGGAAAAAATAAAAGAATGAAAAGAAAAGAGCTGGAGTTACTAAAGGATATTCCACAACCACTGTACTCTATGGCCAGTGAAGGATTCTTCCTGTCTCACCCTCTCTCACACACAGGATCAGACAGACAGACCCTTAAACAACAGGTGATGGAAGAGTTTGTGGGAATCCCAAACCCCAAACTTCCACTTTCTCATCCCCTGCTGCAGAGATCCGTGGCACAGATTCAGAGCCTCAGTATCTTTCTCTACTCCCACATCCTTTTGTAACTCAGTCACCTACTTTATAAAGCACTTACAGAGATTAACCCCTAAGAACTATGGGAACTGTACGGAAGTAATGCAGCAACAGTACAAAAACTTTGTGCAAACACTGCAGATAGTCAAGGTGTAAACCTGTCTCTTAATGACTCCACCAGCACAGGAGATGAAAAAACCCCAAGGCTATATAATTGATATCCCATATCAAAGCTAAAACCACAGAATGAATTTAAAAAGCAAAAGCAGCCCTCAATAGGCACCTCTCAAACAAATGGTAGGGCAAAAATTAGATGCTGTTGTTATACTGTCAATAGCTTAAAGTGACAAATATATTTCAGAAAAATCATTGATGGAGAGTTCATGAATCAAAGTGAACTAGAAAAAAAAAGCAGGTGTTATGAGCGCCTTCTGGAAATCACTGTTGTCTCCAAAGTCAAAACATTAAACTCCTTTCAATGGTACCAGAATTTTGAGCAGCTCAAATTAGCTGTGATTGTTCTTATAGTTAATTAAGCAAGCTGATAAGAAAAATAAAAATATCCGATATGGCATGCTCCAATGAAATTCTAACTATTTTCCTTAATTATTGACTTTTTGACAAATTAAACACGTAGCTCTTCTTCACAGCCTGACAACAACTGGTCAGGGAAAAGACCACCCTGGACGGCTCATCCTCTCCTGTTGGCTACCACGGAAGCTGCTCGTACGAGGCCATTGCAGCTGCTATTAAAAGGACGCAGAGGCAAGCAAAAAAATTATATAGTCAGTCTTGCTAAATTAGTTTACCTAAAATTGTATGTGTGAGTGATTTTAATCAAAATCTAATTTCCCCTCTTTTTAGAGTAACTGAAATGAGATTTTTCTAATTTACTTTTCGCGGTTCAAGTTTCTCATAATTCTTCTATGGTAGTGACAGCACCGTGAAAAGCGTCTGCTGCTACAAAGCATTAAAAAAATTAGATTTTCAAATTGATGTGCTAAATTAAAAATGTTTAATGTTTCTCATCAAAGGCACAGGAGTATGCATAGGGCCTTCGGTACAGTTAGAGGCACAAGACTTTTTTCATCTGTTTCTGTAATTCACATCCCAAGGCAACTTTGCTGTGAAAATTAACAAGCTACAAGCAAAAAGTGTTGTAAAATAGTGTCTTCAGAGAAACTACCTTTTAATTTCTTCCACTCCCCATTGCTGGTCTGACCTTAAGGATGTCATCATAAAAATAGATGCTG
The DNA here is from genome assembly GCA_013400375.1 of Thinocorus orbignyianus. Lineage (NCBI taxonomy): Eukaryota > Metazoa > Chordata > Aves > Ciconiiformes > Thinocoridae > Thinocorus > Thinocorus orbignyianus. Next base: position 658,174 of record VXBW01003160.1, on the reverse strand, counting down.
TGTTCTCTTTCTTACTAACTTTAGATGGAGTTTTACTGAATTCTTTCAGAGCATCTGAGCCTGCGGGCAGCTTCAATTCTCTGGGCTTGACTTGCTAATTCCCATGTTTTAGGAAATCGTATGATTTCTGTAAATTGACTAAAATTATTATTACATTCAAATCTGGGCTTCCGTGAAGTAGCTCAAGGTTGGGATTGGCTCCACCTGAAGAGCTGCTGACTTCTGTAGGGTTTGGAGGTTTCTGAGGAGAGGTTTACATGCCACAAGGAAATAGTCCTGGTAACCGCAGGTCACTCAGTGTGGCTGCAACAGCCCAGAGATACAAAAAGCTCGGAAACAGGGAGCAAGCTGGCTGTGGAACCACACAGGAGGTCCATGCTTAGGTCTCCTGCTGAGCACAGCTGAATTAAAGAGGAAATGGAGAAGACCCTACAAAGTGACTTTGTACGTTTGGCCACAACTTGACCACATGGCTTTAAAAGCGCGCTTTCCTTTCCAGGGAAGTAAATCAAACTCCAGCAATGCCTCCTGGCACTTGATTCAACCATGGCTTTTTTGCAATTGCAGCACTCATTGCACATAAATTAAACACACGCTCACTAGATTTGCATAAATATAATTGCTTTGATTTAAATGCATTTTTTTCTGCCTGGGCCAGGCACTAACAAAGCCTTCTGGAGAGAAAAGTGGCACCAAAGAGAATGGTATACATTTCTCAAGCCCAAACCATCTAAGAATGAATCAAAGACTGCTCTGTTTCATGTCATCCTAAGACTGAGCAACTTGGTAAGGAAACAGAGGAGGAATGAGATACCGCGTGCAGTAGATGTAAGACCACTGACCCATTATCTGTCCCTACAGTGGGAAGGCAGCTTTATCACCCTTCCAGCAACTGAGAAACATGATCTTAAGGACTTTTTCCAATAAATTCAGAGATAATGTATTGTCAGGAGCTGTTTGCAGAGCAGGTGGTGTACCCCAAGTCCTGCCTGTCTCTGAACACTCACAGCAAACCGGCGAATAGCACAACAACCTGCCGGGAAAGCTGCGGTGGAGAGAAGAAAAAATAAGCAATTATCTGCCAGAATGGGGAATTTCATCAGAAGAAAAAACAAAATAGGGATTATCCTAAGAAACAGTCTATACCCTACACTAGAGAGTAACTGCCACCTTTGCCCCCTGGATCTTACCTAGCAAAGAATTCATACCCACTGCCAAGAGATCACTTAAGCCCTGAGCACACAGACAGTATAAGCTTGCGGTTTCTCCACTCCATTAAGATTCATCAGCTGCGACCAAAAATGCAGAGCCTGGATGCACAAACACCTCTCCCCAGCTGGACCACCATTAAAACTCAGCCATTCTCCATCCCTCCCTTCTGCCAAATTGCCAGGAACACTCCATTTGCTTGGGGGAACACAGCAGAAAAGAGAAAGCTATGACTAGCATTTACCAGCTATTACTAGCCACAGCTATGAATAAAATATTAGATGAGTAGGTCAATAGTTCAGCCAAGTATGCGATTCCTATCTATAAAGCAGCTCCTTAATTTAAGTTTTCTCTTTAAACTTTTGATTCCAAACTGTGCAAACCCAAGGCAGCTCAGCACAGTTTATCTGATTCAGGGAGAGGGAGGGGAAAAAAAATACACACAATACATACTGTATGCCATTCACAATCTGCATACTGCATATCCTCCTGCTGGTAATAATTCTAATCCACTCATGTAAAACCTACTGAAATAGTGTTATCCTTCAGTAGGCTGAGATAAAATAAAACATGCCAGACACGTGCTTCATAGAGCAGCAGAACAGATTCACACCCATTGATCTGGAAACCCAAAAGTTTTGATGACACAGAGAAAGACCGGATTCCATTACAGGCCAAGTCATCTTCTGCCACCTCCTTCCATCCCACGGATCACTGACGTATTTTGTGGGTGGCTGAAGGAGGGTGTGTATGTGGGGGCACCTTCAGTGCTAATAGTTTCAGAATAAGCATCAATGATGACATTCAAAACAGCACCTGAAGATAATTTGAAAGGTGTAGTAGCAGAAAATTAAACCCTGTAAAATACTGTCTAGCAAATTAAAAGACATAATTGATTATATTAGCTCATTTTCAAAATTAAGTGTTGCTAATTGCCAGAGCTAGTATTTATTTGATACAGCCACTGTATCTAACCAGCTGATCTAAGTTTACATTACTGACAGGCAACGGAGCCAAAGTTGCTCAATGTTTGTTCTTCCTTCTATTTTGCCCAGGATTTGTTTCCAGGATACACAGAAGAGGCATCAGGCTGTCTCTGACCTTTCTACTACCCAATTCCCACATGCAACAGAATTTCTCTGTGTGCAAAGGTGTCAAAATCTTAAACACACCTTAAAACTTCTGCAATATCACAAAAGGTGATAATCCTGATACAGTCACAAAACCACAAACTGTTCTTGCAGTTCTGGACCTCTGCCTTTTTATTGGCATTTGGTAACTGCTATCCAAAGACATTTTATAAATAAAGCAGGAGTCAGATCATTTCAATCCTTCATTATTATTTTCTGTCATACATTAGGAAAAAACTATTTCAGTTCTGGTGCAAATCACTTTGCATGAGCATGATGCATTGGTCACGTTTGCAACATCAGGTCCAAAAATACAAGACAAACAAAAATTGTTTGAGCTTCAGCTGGTGCTGGAGGTTTCACTCATCCCAAAGACATGAGGAATTTCTCCATCCATCAGGCACTTGTTCCAGAAGTTAATGTTTTCCAACTGCATAAATCACTAATTAATAATATCGTGCACCAGGCTCATTAAGTGTTCAGTGCAGATTAGTGTTCCTGTGAAAGACTAAGAGAAAGAAGAGAGAGTCCCTAGAGGACAGCATGCAGCCAGCAGGACATTATCTGCTCCTGTATAGCATCTCCCCAGTGAACAAGTATCTGCTGCTCTCCACATCCAAACCAGGAACTTCCAAACCTAAAGAAATCAATTGTTGACATGTGAGAAGAAGTATGGATTAAGTTTATAACTGTGTTTAGAGCACCAGGGGATGAATTAGCCTAATTGGTGTATTAGTCTCAGTTACACAGAGTAATCACCACAGGCTGCCTCTGTTTTCATTAGAAATTTAATTAAGTTTATCAATGTTTGGCCCCGTTTTCCACCATCTCCACAAGCTTCTCTTTGTTTAATGAATATTTTTAGCAGGGTGGGAGGGGAAATTTTTTCTAGTACACCCACTTCTAAATTTTTCATTTTTTCCTCTTGACACAAACATGTTCTTCAATATTTCAAAGCACAGAAAGTCAGGGATATAGTTGCAGCCTCCGCTGCCTAAATGGTGCTCTGAAAGAGGGCATCAAGATTGCAAGTTCAAACTGTTAATACTAAGGGCATAACTACATTGAGCATGACCGTTTCTTAAGAGTACAACGGCAGCCACATTAGTTCAGGCACAGTCCCAGGCATGTGATCAACCCAAGAATATCAATACTGCAAAGTTCAAACCTTAAATAAGACAGACAGTTTTGATGCTGGCCTTACACATTAAGCCATCTCCATCTTTTCCACCGATCTCAGTTTAGAGCACCAGGTTCTTCTCATGTGCTATGTTTTTCAGGCAGGGAACAAGCCAAGACAGTTTACACTGCACAGACCTCAAGTCCAAGTACCACTAGATTTAAAGGGAAGGTAATGGAGCTACACTGATTTATAGAGCACGCAGAGATAAGCTTGTACATCTGTTCAGAAAGTGAAAAGCCTCCAGCCTTAGGGGAGTTCTTCCAAGATATGGAAGTGTTTGCTCTGAAAACACTGGCTCTGAATTTTGTTCACGATGCTGCTTCTTGCACATTTCTTACTGTTATGTACTGCCAGCAGCAACTCTTACCCTGCCCTCCCATCCCAAACCTAAACTTTGAGGACTATGAACACATGACTAATGGGCTGCAGGCACAGTTCTAATCTGGAGAGGCTGGCAGCTGAAGAAATACAGCCCACAGCCAATCCTTGTCAGGTGGAACAAGCCATGACATTCTCCTGTATAAAGTGACAGAGGCTCCAATGCATCTTCTTCCAACACAACCATCAGGGACACCAGCACTGGGTGACTCGTTAACTCATCCCTTAGTGAGCCTCATCTCACTATCACCACAAATATAAATAGAAAGCAAATACTCAACATTGCTTGATGCTTGTCATTAGTGCAAGAGGCTGCAAGAGTGGCCGCATGCCTTACTGCATCGCCCGAATTAATCCACTGAGGACCATCGAATCACTTCATCATGGTGGAAAGTTACTGCCTTGGAAAGGCACGCTTTCCCTTCATTAGATTTAATATATTTCTCATTATACAAATCTGCCAGTGCAACAATAAGTCTTGTTCATAAATCAGTTTGCCCTTTTGCTTTGCAGTCTCAGAGAACTTTCATCAAACAAGACATAAATGGGACCTGTACGACAGGAGGTCAGAGCAGCCCTAACCAGATATTAATATCTATTCATTAAGCTTATTTTAATAGCACATTTTAATAGCTTCTGTAAAACAATTACTGGTCCTTCCTTACCTCCCCCCCTTCTTCCTGTTGGTATTTTTATATCTCAAAAAGGAAAGGGGAAAAAATGAATAATTAGATTACTGCTTTTTATTGTTTGTATTACAGTAGAATCTAGAAAGGCCAAAAAGGTTTTTGGCCTCCTTGTGTTTGGTGCTGTACAATAAAAGAGATTGATTACTATTCTAAACTCATTTTTTAACATTTTGATGTTAGTTTTCCAGGAGACCTTTTTGGAAAAAATATAAACATTTTCTATCTTAAAGCAACATTTTTTGGCAGTATCCAACAGCACTTCTGCTCATGCATACATAAAACGGTGGCTGCCTTTGCTCATGGCTTGTTCAGGAAGATACACATCTGCATATTTGTTTCATGACAGCATATCAGTTATTCCACAACATCTGGGACCAAGAGATTATGAATCATAACACAACTGCAGCATCACATTGGCTTATATGAACACCTTAAAGTTAATTCTTCACTAGTAATGCAACGACAGGCAAGTTCTTAACTAAAACAAGAAAATTAAGGAGCTGAGAATTTAATTCTTCTCAAACTCTACTGTCACAATCCCGAGTGCTCTTCTTTGTAAGATGCTGTTTACATCCTATCCCCCATTGAGACCAATCCACCTTTATTTTTATTGGTGTTTCTCAAAAGATTTAGTATCTCTGCACAAAGTCAGACCCCATTGCTGTAGATGCTCTGTCTTAACACAGTAAGAAACAGTCTGAATCAGACACACATCCAGCGTGACTGCCAAATTGTGGTTCTTTCAAAAAAACAGCCTAAGAACTGAAAACCATGTGTAAGTAGGGAAACTTGGGAGACAACGCTTCTGTGTTTCTCCCCAGCTGACCCAGGTCTGTGGGAAAACCAGGAGCTACACCCAGCCCTCCTCAATGTCAGTTGAAGATCCATTTCCACCAAGTAAATAGTTTGAGAATGTAAACTTAGCTCCAGACATCCTCTGTTGCATGTCACTTAGCTGTCTATAGCTCAATACACCAGAAAATGCCATGACAAAAGATAATTTTTCACTTCTAGTCATTGTTAATGCTTAGTTGCACTAACTACCCTTTTGTCACAGCCTGCTGAGATGCCATCCCACATCTCCTCCACCTATTCTCTCAGTTTCTACCTCTTTCTCTGGGGAAAAAAAAAAAAAATCCCCTTATTTATCTCAACCTTTCTGTTATGCATGAACAAGTTATGGGATGCTTCAATCTTCATGAGTAATTTATCTCCAGATTTACTGCCCAACTCTATTTGCACTCTCTCCCACACTCGATATAGAACATGTTTCCTCCCCAAGAGGACTTACGCACTAAACCTGCCCAGTGTTAGTAATAAGTCTGACAAATAGCTCTGTCCCTCTGACCTATTCTCTGGTGTCATACCACGAGCTAATTAAGATGTAAGAGCTCAGGAAACCTTGCTCCGGTGCAGCTTGTGGGCAAACATTCTCACACTCCAGTCCTTTGGAGAAGCCTTAGTGAAGCTGAATAGAAGCTCCCGTTATTCCTACTTCCCTTTTCTTAGGAAAGGCGGGTGTGTAACAGATCCTTTCAGCACACATGATGCCACAATTACTGGGAGACACTCTGTGGAGTTTAATTTCTATTGTTCGGATTTGTATTAGAACAAACCAGAAGGACCTTTTAGCTTCATCAGGATGTAAGTAATGTGTGTCTAAGTAGGAGGGAAAAGACTTCCTTCAGGTCCAGTAGTAGTTATTATTCATCCATTCCCCCCCTATTTTTCTTCTTTTAATTTATTTTCTCCTCATCCCCTTTTAATGAAGAATTTGCACAAATTCTAGAGTAGTAAGTTATATCTTACATATCCACATTGGAGATACCTAATGCTTTCTTCGATTTCTACCACTACACCAATTACATGGCACCACCCGCTACATTTTGCATATGCTTTCAATTTGCTGTTTTCTTTCTCCTGGCTCTGGTTCCTGGTTCTCCCTTTGTGAGCGCCTGCCTCAATCTTCCATACGCATTTGCTGAGCAACTGCAATTCCTCTCTCATAAGCGTTTTATTTTTTTCCTGTCTGTAAGGACCATCTTCATAGCTAGAGCATCACATGCACATGCCTCCCTGAGAGTTCAAAGTTGGCTTGTTACTGCTCAGTAGAGCTGTGGGAAAGCCAGGAATTATATCCAGCCCCCCCGAGTGTCTGTGCAAGATCCATTTCCACAAACTAACTATTCCAAGAATATATTCAGGGCAGCCTCCATCTTCCATTTCTTGCCCTTTCTTTCAAGGTTTTAACATTGAAAGCTTCACATGCAAGACTGAAGACCTGTTTACCCATTCTTAACATCCTAAACTCCTTTAAAAACAGTTAATGATGAGTTTTTGAAAGTACTGAGATGCACCTTCTCACATTTTTAGCTGAGCAGCTCTGCAGCCTCGCAGTGTGTGTCACCGCTTTACACACCAGTTATATTCCCATCTCTTCACATTTCAGGTTGCAGATCACAGTTTTCCTATCCATTTCAATCAGCCTTCCCCCTACCCCACCTAGGTTAATACCATTCCCGGGATAAAAAAAGCATTAACTGAATGATACTATAAATAAGTAATTATTTGATAGCCACTGTCTTTTGGTGGGAGCATTAGATTTGACTTTCAAGGGGCTGGCATTGCACAAAAAAATGGGAGGAAGGGCAAGACAAGGGGAGGAACTGCCTGAGTTCTCTTGTGGTTTTGATCACAAGTCAGAAACCATGTTCAGCTGTCAAAGGTACTGTTAGGGGAGTTATCACAAAGGAATAAAAGGGTGGGAGTAGAAAAAAAAATCTCCCTTGCTCAGGAATGTTTGTACATTTTAAGTGACAGTTTGAAATGTTACTGAGAAAATGCTTGACTGAATCTTGCATTATCTTTTTACTTCAGCTCTAATAAAAAGGCAGGTGAGAACATCCTGACAATCCTAACATTACACTTATTGGATCACAAATTTAAGGCTTGTACTTCCATTTAGAAGCAATTACACAGAGCATGGTAAATATGCTGTACATGAACATCCACATTCTCTTCTAGGACTCTACTTAGTCCAATTCCTCTCCAACAGGCAGAGAAAGCCTGGGTCTTTTTTTTTTTTTCTTTTATACCTCTCCCTTTGTAGTGATAAAACAACTAGAACAATCCTACTTTGATCTTCATTAGAGACTTTATATGCTCCACTGACATTAATAACAATGGGGAAAATAACAAAGAATTTCCTTGGAACAGGAAAAACATCCAGATTTATGAAAAGACGGCAAGAAAAACAGTATTGGCAAAGAAGCAAATGGTTTCACATGAAAGGGAACCACTGTTGAGGTTTACCTTTATGTCCATGGTAACACTTAGACATTATGAATGTAACGAAGCATTGCACAGCATCTGCTCAGGGCTGGATCTCCAAGGAGCAGTTTAGTAGCAGAGCAAGGACAGATCTCCCAGGAGGTCCTGGCTCAACCACTAAGTCCCTGGGGGGCCTTTCCCTTCACACTTTACCCACAACCCCAGCAGGACTTGCCATTGCTGTATTAGGAGAGCAAAACAGATGTGCAATTCCTCAGCCAGTACTTAGTGATGATTTTTTTGGCGCAGACTAAGAGCCCAGGGGCTGAACTGCATCTACCTTCCTGGCTGCTGAGACCATAACCTACACAGAGAGGTGGAACACACAGATGGAGAAAGGGCTGCCCCAGCTGTCACATCTAAATTCAAACCAGGTTTAAAATCAAATCTCTTAATGTTTCATGCACCTTGAGATCAAAAATATAAGTTGTCTGTGTGCATTAGGACCCTGAGGTTTCCCACTGCACTCCATGGACCAGTATTTACATCGAATGGTTTGGGTTGGAAGGGACCTTTAAAGTCCAGCTAGTCCAAACACCCTGTAATTAGCAGGGACATCTTCAGCTAGATCAGCCTGCTCAGAGCCCCATCCCACCTGTCCTTGAAGCTATCCTCAGTGCACTCCAGGAATCTCCTGGATTGCCTACAGCTTTCAAATTATCTAACCTGTTTTGAAAGCATTGCCTCCAGCTTATACAACAGAGGTAATAAATTCACATCTACCTCCACATGCTGGTTATCTACACTACTTGATGGAAATTAACGAGTCTTCTTACTAGAGTAACACCTCCAGAATGCAAAACCATTCACCAGCACACTCTATACACCTACGAACATATTTCTCCAAAGCATTTGACCACTTTAAGGCACTGAAGGTCCCAAATGAAACATTAAACATCCACAAGAGTCAGAAACTTACCTAGTTACCATAGAATTTTATCATTGCAACGATTTGTGGGGTGTTCAAGAGCTAAACTGTTTCTCCTAAGAGTACTGGACAACAGAGAATAATGTGTGTTTGTGGCTCATTTTTGATGCCCTACTACCAGAGTTATTTTTGTCCTTTACAAATGTAGTTGCAATTTAGCAATCTATTAACTTGACTTTTTTTTTTTTTCATAAACATACTGCCTCCTGGATGCATAATTCAAATTCACATATAAACTGTGAGCTGTTTGCTTTAGCAACAGCTATAATTTAAGCATAACCTCAGCAGAAAGCCATTCTGTGCCATCTCCCTGTAAAGTGTAATTTAGCCAGGATATGCAATCTTCCTCTCCGCCATTCTAATAGAGGAGCTTGTTTGCTAAATAATCACCATAGAGTTTTGCTCAAAGCATCAGTTTTATGTAGAGTTGGGGGCTTTTTTCCCCCCCTTCTCCCTGCCACACAGAAATGTTGCCAAGCTAAATGAACACTCTTTGGAAAGCTATTACTGCCATGTAGTTTTCATTTGGAAATGTCACAATAAAGCAATGTTCTTTGATGCTGAGAAGCACAGCAGGTTACAGCATGATAAAACCAGCAAATAAGATAAAATAATACATTAGAAAGACCTAAAGAGAAAAAAGTGACACTTTTTAAAGCCCAAGGGATTTTTTTTTCTCCTCTCTTCTCTGTGCCCTCTTGGCACTTGAGGGGAAACCAGAAAGCACAGCTCAAGATGAGCCTAAACCATTAGGTGTTGTTCTGCTCAAACTTCTAAATGGTTCACTAAGGAGCAGCAAAAATAATGGCTTTAGGAACTGAGGGATCTCTGCTGGCTTAAAGTCTGGTTCCTACTTCAGAAGTACAATATCTGAATATTATTAAAATAGAAATTATCCATGTGCTGTGTTACGGCTGAGGGGCTGCGTAGTGTGGCTCCAGGGCATATTTAATCCTGGAGTTCTCAGGGTGCTAAATGAGGCCAAGGGGGCTCTGAGTGCTGAGCCTTGTTCAAATTTCTTATTTTCTTACTTCTGAAGAAAAGAATAATTTCTCCCTGCTCTTATTCTAAAAGGAGTAGCCTTTGCTGTCTCAATTTCTAAAAGTGAGTATTGTTGGCAACCTTTTAGCAATGAAGCTACACAGGCGGCTTATGTGGAGTGGAGAGGGAATAAAACCCCTCAGAACAACTTTGAAAATCTGCTGTCAGTACAAAGGTTATGCAACTCAAAGGCTATGCAACAGGGATTTAGAGTTACTCAAACGTTTACACTGACTATTGAAAAGCTTGTTGTGCCAAAGACTGCAGAAGGATGCTTCCTTTTCCTTGTGTCCTGGGAATAGTAAAGATTGTAAGAGCTCATTTCTCTATCTGATATTTCCTGACCTTTGCAGCCTACTCTATATGAACAGCAAAGATCAAGCTAAAGATGTGGAAGAGCTCTCAGATGAGCAGGTTATTTAGTCTAAAAATCATGTCACATCTGAGCTTTCTCTCATGCTTTAATATGGTTCCAAGCTAGACTTTGTCACTTTGATTTTTACCTGCCTTTTTTATTTTGCTAGTCCTAATTGACCCAGAGTCTGTAGCAGATCTTGAAAGGAGTAAAAAAGTATTTGATTATTGCCAGGTTTTGCCATGTCAGCTTATGGAAAAGTGATTTAAAGCAGCAAAATCTGCAGTAGAGTTGCCTGGGGAAATCGTGGAAATCTACTAGTTTAATGGGAGGGAAACTCTGAAATGAGAACCCTGAAAGACTTTTAAGTGAAGGAAGACCAAAATGCAACTGCTGTTTATATCACTTTATCTGCACCCTTTTCTTTCTGCTGTTTCTTAGTTCACTTGAAACTGAAAGTTCTCTTCAAAGTTCTCACGAGCAAAACCTCTTCAATATGTTTTCCTGGTTGAATAGCAATGGTTGGAACTAGATGATCTTTAAGATCCCTTCCAACTCTGCTTGTCCTGGTTTGGCCTCAGCGACAACAAAAGCGCCACGTGGCAGCCCCTTGGCTCTGCCGCCCCCCAGCGGCGGGGAGAGGATAGGAAGGCACAGGAAGACCCGGGGGCTGAGATAAAAACTGTTGACCAGAACAACAGGTATCGCAGGGACACAGTAACACGGATGGAGGGTACAAACACCAGCACATACCGACCGCATCCCCCACCTACCCGAGCGCCTCCAAAGCCGCCGAGACGTACCCCAGCGCCGCCCGTCCATATATATGCCTACGCCGTGACGTCACCACGTCCACTTCCGGTTGTGGCCCCTCCCCTTCCGGCCAGCTCCCTGCTGCCCCTGGGCCTGGCGCACATGGGGTGGAATGGCTGTGCTGGATGGAGCCAGGGAAGGATCAACCCCGGCCCTGCTGGGAACCAGGACACTGCTCTATGATTTTTATTTCAGTATTTTGGACCTAATTTTTGCTTGTCTGTCAATATTAGTTTAATGTTCCAAAACTGTTCAGAGGTGTTTCAGAAATGATGAGGAAAATGTAAATGTTTTGTTAAGTCCAAGTAACCTGTTCCTTAAGTGCTCCGTTCTGCCCAGCATCACTTCAGTCAGGTAAAATGCTCTAATGTGACATGTTTTCAGCTGTTTCCAGTTAACACTTATCACCACTGAGTAGAGGATAGAAAGAAAAGAGCTGTGGCTCAGAGTACCTCCTTAACTTGACATTAATGCATAACTCCTGCAGAGTATGTTTTTTTTTTGTTTCTTCTTATTTGCACTGAATAGGTATGTGTCTTGTTTGTAGTAGATGGGTTTCCAGAGAACTAGGGGAAGTGTGGGTGTAAGGGGGGTTGAATTACTTTTAGATTAAGTGAAAATGGCAAGTTATTATTTGAGAGAATGGGCCTGTGACCAAAGCATAAGGCATGCAGTAGAGCTTATCTAATGCTGCTACCTTTACTGTATACTTTCATAGAATCATAGAATGGTTAGAGTTGGAAGGGACCTTAAAGATCATCCAGTTGTATAACTTCTGTTAGAAACACTTGACTGTTTCCAGACGTGGTGTGGAAATTATACTTTCTTGTTGTTACGGGCTCCTCTCTCCTGTGCCTGTGTCCTCTGCCAGCCAGCAAGGAGTGTCTTGCATTTGGACAGTCTCCATTCTGCTCAAACTGCATCTCCCCTAATCCGAGGCTGTGACTGTGCAAGAGAAATGAAGTTGTAACACAGAGGGTCTCCTGTTGCCTTGTAAATAGAACCATTGTCTTCAATTGCTCTTAAGTATCACACTCTGTTAAGCTTAGATTTTCTTTTGTGTTTTCTGCCAGCCAATGTATTACTTTCCTCCTGTGATCAGCTTGACTTGTCCTGGCATTACAACTGGCTTGTTCCTTTCAGTGTTGGCCTGGAAGGGGAGCGAGGAAGGCGGGGGATCCAGCTGTGTCGCTGAAGCTGCGTGAGGAATTTGTCATGGTTAGAGACAGTTTTATATTTCCTTAATGCAGTTAGCTGTTCAGATGCTGGTGAGGCCATTTGTCTTATTTAGTAAGGTTTTAGTTCTGTGCATGTAACATAGATTTACCTCTAGGATGACGCTTATGGGTGTTTCATGCTTTTCACCATAGGTTTTGTAGCTGACTAGTGAGGATTTAATGCTACCAACGTCAATAATCGTAAAACTAAGCTGAGCAACGATACTGATAACTTTTGGCTCCTTCGAGCACTATGATGGCTAGTAACTGCATCTCCTGTCCTTGCAGTCATTAGAATAATGATAGCGCATGAATATTTTACTTCATTGTTATTGGTAGTGAAAAACAGTAAACAGCAAAAGCTGTAGTACTTGAGCCTAGGAAAAGAGGAATGTCTTGTCTGCCTTAGATGTTCTAGCTATCACAGAAGGAAGAATCTAACTTTGACTCTTCTGTTGCTGAAACTGAGATTTATACCGCTGGAATCTCCCTGATCTATCTACATCATGTTGCTGTATATGGAACAGCCCGTCAAAGTTTTAGCATGATGGAAAAGCAAAAGGAGCTGAAGAATTTTAGAGTCTCATTTTTAAGAGTCAGGTTTGCCACCTGAAGGAGTGTCTCTGGTATTAAAATGTCTAACATCGCAAGATACTTGACTTGAACTAAAACCAATTTTATAACAATGTTAGTTTATACCTCTATCTTAGAGGTAAAACCAGGGGATGTAAAATGCAGTCTTTCTCAAAGCCTAATGTTAGTTACAAGTCCCTGAGGTTGCTAGGAAACCTTATCTTAAATGAGCATACAAGCAATCAGGCTAGATGCTGATATTAAAGAGATGCTGAGGAGATTTTCTTTCTGTCTCATTCCTCCTCTCACAGCTGTGAGAGGAGATTGATTTATATGAAGCCGTGTCAGTTTAGGGTTTGGGAAAGAATCATTCCTCTTATGAAATGTACTAGAAATGCAATAATAGGTGGGGAGAATGTTGGCTTTTGTCACAACTGTTTTGTGAAAGAAGGGGTCATGCTGACAGCTCCTCTATTAAAATATATCCCTTGTTTACTAATTCTGTCAACCTCTTTGACTGAAAGCTTGGGTTTTTTAAACCAACTTGCATCTCTAATCAGGAGCAATAAAGGAAGTATGATTTCCCTCAACACACCTTCCAAAGAAGTATAGTTTATCCTGCTCTAAGTCAACAAACTTTTATAATCCTGTCTTAAATGAGCAGTCACAGGATATGAATCTGAAGTGTTTATACCCAAAGTTGGGTTTTGCCTGTTATCAAGTGCATTGAAGATGCGTGGTAAGGGACCGTGAGGCCATCTATGGTAGGTGAAATGGAGTCCTGTTTGATAATAAGAAAATAAAAGCCTAGAAAAGACTAAGGTACCACACTGAATACCCTCTGGCTTCATTATTGAAGAGAATAGAAAGAGTACACTTGTTCCTCTAAGTCTGGGACTCTAGAGTTCTAAATTCTGTTGGAACAAGTGGCTCTTCTGTACTCTGGGAGAACTCAATGCACTTAACTGTGCTATCAAAAATGTAGGTATCTGTATAGATAAGTGGCCCTTGGCTTATTCCAAGAAGTTAAATGTTGAATTGTGGTTTAAGTAACGATATCTTATCTTTATCCACCCTGAATTTATTTCTGGGGTAGCCCTCACTACTAGAATATGTCTTGCCAACTGGCATGAAATCCCAAGGTCTTCTGACTTGTGGGCAACACTGAGAATGTAGGACACTAAAGGTGACAGCTATAGAAGGAGTTTGTGTTAAGGCCAAGATATCAAAGGTAGTGCACCTGGGTGTGTGCCAGATCTTAGCTCTGAAGAGACTTCCTCCAGCTCCTTTATATTTATCCTGAGTTAAGAGGGAGGATGGTCACAGCCTACCACTTTAATTCCACTGGTATTTTGTTTTTCTACAAGACAGTCATGATGTTGAAGAAGGCTGGAAGTCTCAATGGTTGGGTATTGATTTAAAACTCTTTGGCAAAACAGGAGCCAGCACATTGTCAAAATAAACATACCTTGTGCAGCAAATAGTTTATTGATGATCTGCCTGCAATGAAGTCATGGAGGTGACCTCACTGCCCTGACTTACAGGATTTTTCTGACTGCAATGTTGAAAGGGCAAAAATAATACATTAATTTCATGTTGGAGCTGGGGGAATTACCTCTTTGGGTTTGTCATGTCAGCTTTGTTAATTACCCAAAGAGCTTTCTTGATAGTTATTATTACAGGCAATTTTATCCTTTCAGGCACTGGAGACCAAAGCTCTGTAAACAAAAAAAAAATTTATGGGTCTGTTTGTACTGCTCTCTAACCTGGGTTTCTAACAATGTGTGTATGTGTCTGGGGAGTCTGTAGTCCTTACAGGGAGGAGGAAAGATTAAGAACATTCCCAGCAGGTGTCTAGGTGAATGCTCAGTAAGAGATGTTGGCTGGAAGCTTAATCTCAAGTCAGTGGTTCCCTTTTCTGTATGGAAAACTCTTGATCTGAAATAACTGTACCTAGGACTTCGGGTATCTGCTCTCCACTAAAAAAATAAATTACTCTCTTAATTATCTTTGCCTTATCCTTCTGAAAAATCATAGCTGTTGTTAACCTTAGTGATAACAGGAACTTCTTGTTCTGTATCCATTTGAGCATCACATAGGAGTCCTTGGGAAACTTGAGCTGTAGTGAAGACTAACTCATGGCAGGCTACCTGGGCTTCACGCCCCTGTGTCTGGATGTTATGGTCTGCTGCCATCACGGATGTACATTTTCTTCTGAACATGCAGAAGATAATATGGGTAACCAAGATGTGAGACTTTTTCCAAAAAGATAGTTACTCAAGGACTAGTAGATGCCAACTTTATTCTTCAGGATATTGTTCTGTAACATTTACTGATCCTCAGTAAAACATTTAATACCCTTGCCCTGGTTTCCATGGCTGTCTTCTGCCAATGGATTACGTTGATAACCTTAATGTCAATGTGATACTGTCTCTGGATTCAACTTGTCTTAATTAGTATCCAAGGCATTTTGCAGACTGTTAGTTTTATGGATGTATTAAGTAATGACAAATGGAAAAGCCCTTGGAGCTTTTTATTATAATAAAGCCTCATGTGACTATTATAAATTATATGAAGCTTTGCTCAACGTTTTAGAAAGGCCACAGCAGGGAAACAACCTGCTCAACTTCACAGAATACGTCAATAAGATATAAAAGCAGAATCTGGGAGCTCTGTGAGAAGGTAGATCTGTGCACTCTAACTTGAATAAACTGCTTAGGACTATTCTCTGCTGCTTTGTGTATCACAACCTTGCTCAGACCTACATAAAAAACAGTTTAAAGGAATATTCTTTGGACAAGTGAAAGATCTGTGTGCTGGACAGCAAAACCTCTTCAGAGTGGGGTTACATTCTGTCCTATCTGCACAAGTCATTCTCTTCTGAAACCGTGATGACAATCTTGGTTTATTTTGCAAAATAGCTTTGGTGATGAAAAAGGCAAAACTGCATAGACCTTGATTAGTCCTAAAATCTTAGATAAACTTGAAATGCTTTGACTTCAACTCTGAAACGAATTTTGTGATGCTAATTTCTTTTCTAAAATAGAAGGGGGTTTTGTGTTAAAAGTGGAATAATAACACTCTAAAGTTTTCTTTTTTTTTTCTCCCCAAAGGACTTAAAACCATGTCAATTAAACTTTCTGATAGAATACTAGAGTACTGCAATACACCAGTGTTTTGAACAGAATATCCCAACAGGTCCACGTGGGAGTTCTGACATGCATTCAGCCCTTTGATACAGCTAGTAACGAATGAAGACCTCTATTCTGCCTCTAAATAGCTCTTAAAAGACTGTCTTTTAGAATGCCCCCAAATTATTTCCTTTCATTGCAGCCCTGATTTACTCCCAGCTCATGATCAGATCCAAATGAAAGAAAGGAGAACTTTCTTGAAAGTGTCCTGATTGGATGGATGGGTCAAGCCTGACTCCTCTAGTGTCAAATTTGCATTTTGAGTTTTTCTTGGAAATCAAGTGAGTTGTTCTCTAGCTCACTGCTGTTAGAGTCTTGGGTTCCTACCCAGTCTCCTCTAATCACTAGTATTACAAGGTAAGCCTTGAAATCACAACTTTATTTTTCTTAAATTGCTGATTACAATGCAGGATATGGCCTCTTTTATGTTGGTATTTCATAATATCAGTGAAAAATCTCTTCAGCCACAGCTGACAAACAGAGGAACAGACTTTCATTTAGCAGAATAAAAAAAAAAGATTTCACTAAGGTTTTAGGTTTTATCTTTATGTTCACACAGCAAAATACATTGATTACTAAATGCTTGACTATTTGGTAATTATGAATTACTTGCTATAAGTTTGGGGGGGTTGCACTTTAGCATTGTGCCAAAGTGGTGTTTTGTTTTGATTATGCTTCTGGGAAAAGGGAAGATACTCTGTTGAGAAGCATGTCTGATATCCTACTAATTGCAGCCTGCCTTTATGTTAAAGCAGGCTGAAACTCTGGATACTCCAACCTCTTCTGGGGAGCTCCCTCTAAGCACATATAATGGCAATGAAAGAAGAGTGGCAGCCTTGGGGACAGAGTCTGATTCTACTGCTGCTGCAATGAGTACAACCCTAATATTCCTGAATTGGTTCTAAATTTCTCTGGGATGCACCTACAACATGCTCAAGCTCCTGTCAGGTAGTTACCAGTCCTCTAAGCAGAACTGAATGACCCAGATAGGCTTGGATACAACACATCTGGTCCCCTGCAATCCCAGGGAACTGTGATGGAGGGTTAAAGTGGAAGGATCTGGTTTTATCTTTGACTGCACAAAGGCACAGTGGACAAGCCCTAGAGATTTTGAGGTTCACACGCATCTCTCCAGTGGTAGATCTCTACGAGCTCCACAGAAATGCTTCCCAGCTCTTCGCTGCCACCAGCTGATGGACATGAGGAAGGTCCTGGATGACCTGGTTTGATAGTTAGGGTTTCAGGAGGTGGTCTGTCTTGATTAAAATAAGCTTATAGGTGTGCCTGTAGCTTTGTTTTGCTACAGGAAAATATTGTTAATTAGTATAGCTAGAAGCTGAAGTGACAGACTGACTTGTGCTCTCTGGTCTTGTTAGAATCCGAGCATACTAATGATTGACACCAAATGTTTTCTGTCATACAGTGAGTTGTGTGGATAATGCTTATCTGAATAGGTGGTAGGTGCAGGCACTAGAGTGTGATCGTACAGCAGTCATGTTGTGGTAGCAGTGTCTTTTTCATAAAAGGTCAAAATACTTTGTGGTGACTTTTATTTTAAACGGTGTGTTTACCATGGATAAAGCTGGCCCAAAAAGGATTTAATAAAGATGACAATCTTCTGGAGATTACTGAGATGGAAGGATGCTTGTTTCTTGAATATTGTGCTGGACCGGTTCTGCTGAGGGTGATCTGGATTGATTTCTCCATGGCTCTTTTAGAATATGTACTGTTCCTCAGCTTGTAACTTGCAAGCATCTCCTTGCACCACTGAAGAAATTGATTCTTTTTATTTCTAATGACATATAGACCCTTTTCCCTGCCTTTTTTTTTGTAGCTAGATATCCGTGTGAGGATGGAGGGTGTGTGTGTGTCCCTTGACCGTATTAAGACTTCTCATATTTTCATCTTTCAGTTAGACAGATCAGTTTTCACTCTGAAGTTAACAGTCTCCTCGCTACCTGAAACAGGATTTCAGTGACTGATTCTGGGGACAGCACTGCCCTCTTCTAACAGCACCAGGGGTGTGTGTTTGCAAGCATGTAAGAGGAGAGGATGTGGGGAAAAAGGCTTGATGCCTTGCTTCTTATCAGTCTAATTATAGAAGTAAGCTGAGCTACCATGACTTACCCAACCTCTGTGTGTAGGCAGACAAGATTTAGAGTCATCTGAATGGAAGAAGAAACATGGTTTGAACTAAGTGAGGTTAGGGAATACAGGTAAATTCAGTAGCAAGCTGACCAATAGCTTTATGCTGGTATAGACTATAAAGAACAAAACCAGCAATAATGAAAGCCGCCGTTATAAATCTGCTTCTTATTGCTTACAGCTTCAGGCTGACTTAAAATCAACTTTTATTAGCTCCATATTAGGGGATTGTTTCCTCTGGATTTGATTACTAGGATGGATATATTTGAAATCTGCATTTCCATATAGATAGAACTGCTCCCTTACAGCCCTGCTGCATTCCTGAGGAGTTCACTGAGGCTGATTGCTTTTAAAGGACTAGCTGCAACACAGGCCAGGGAGAATGTGGAGGTGAGGCATTAGGAGGGGATATGGTCTCTGGAATGAGTCTACCAGGCATTGGTCTGTAATTGCGCAGCATTTTATTTGTTTTAGACTAATGATTATAGTCTTTGTCTGAAATAAGTGTACTGTTACAGTAGGTCCTACCTTTGGATGAATGGGCATGTGAAAGAGGATGCTACTATCCTGTTTCAGAGGAGAGGAAACTGAGGCAGAGATGTAGTTTTTCAGCCTTGTAAAGGGCTTAAGGATTCTTAATGTGTTTTGAGCAAGCCAAGAATATATATCCTTGTATAACAGACAATCAGGTCCTGCCAAAGGAGAGATCTTCCTCCCCTGCCCCCTTTAAAAAAAATACTGAAAGATACTTCCTTTCAAAACTGTTTAATACTGTATAATCTGAAAAAAAAAAATTTAAAAAGAAAACAAAAGGCAGGTCTAACCTATGGCAGACAGTAGTATAACTACTGTGCTTGCTGTGTGGCATGTTAACATACAGAATTGTAGTTTTGGAGCCAGCTGGCCCTTCATAGTAGCTTTAGGGGGATGGCAAGAGGTTTTGCTTTTCCTTCCTTTGCTTCTAGGCATGAGGTTTCATTCGTTCTTTCTTTTGTTCAGGCAAAAGCCCATCTGGCTGCTTGTTCTTTTTCTTCTGACACTAGTGAAATGAATTGACTTACAGAGAAGTCACCTGAGTTTGGGGCTGGTGGGGATAAGTAGCAAGAAGAGAAGGGAGAGGAGAAACTTCTCTTTCTAGTAGGCGGAGTAATAAACTTCTGGATTAGCCCACCCTACGCAGTGAAGCTGCTCTTCTAATCTCTCTGCAAGTTGTAGTTTCCAGCTGGCATGATAATGGCCATTTCCCAAGTTTTTGTTTCCATCTCTAGCATAGTAGAAGGCCTGGAGGTGAAGTGCTTTACCACAGGGTCTTTTGTCTGTAAAAGAAAGATGACAGCTCTTTTGTGAGATTTTGACATCTGCAGATAAACACTGTGTCCTGCAGCCTGTGCCAAATCCACTTTTCATATGTAGCCCCTGCTACAAACACCTCCTACCTTGAGATTTTTTGTGACAAGTGGAAAATTGCTCTATTAGCAGAACAAGAAGTTAATCCCTTCTAGCACTGGTTTCTTTATGACTGTGAAAACTTTGAATTGAGTATGCAATAACAGGTAGAGAAAAATTAAGTACAATCATGTACAAGTAGAATTACTCCAAATTGATTTTTCCTCCCTTCCTTCTTGTACTAATTTTGTACCTACTTGATGTTGCTGGAATGAGCAGGCTTTGAATGGAAGTTACTATTAGTGAGTCTAAGAGTAGAATTCAGCTGAAAGTTTTTTAGGGCATGTATTGGCGATTACTGATGCTTCCATCTCTTATCTTGGGAAGAAAGCTCAGCCTTCTGAAATAATACAGTGCTAGTCTACCTTTGAAGTCCTACCTAAAACCTCCAAGTGCCTTCAGAGAACTTAACGCTTCATAGTCTTTTTGTGTAATGGTTAATGACACAGTGAACTTGCTGACATCATATTCTCTTTTGACTCTGTATGGCTAAATCTAAAGAAAAGCAGAAGCTGTGGTGCCTGGGCAGCAACAGGGGTACAGGACAAGATTCCATGCTTGTATTCATTATGCTCATTGCTGGATATTACAAATGAGCTTGTCCCTTTCTGATAACTGTGCAGAGCAGTTGGGATTTTAGACTTCATGTTTCAGGTAGGTCTGTGAACGTGTCAAATCCAGCAGGTGAATGTGAAGACAGGTTTGCTGAAGATTTATTTCTGTTCCTTGCTGGGATACGCCGGGCCCTCAGATTTCTTTGCAATGTATTATTCTCATACATTGAGTTCATTCCATTAGTACATTGGACTTTTAGACAGAAAGTTGAGATAAACCTGTAACAAAGAGCAGGAGGAAAGGAGCTGCAGCTGAAACATGCTTTGCACAAAGATGCTGTCTTTGAAACAGGGAGCTTTGTGTTGCCGGTCCTTTGCTGCCTCATAGCATCAAATATTCATTCCATGTCTGCATTTTGATTGTGATAGTGTGATACAAGAAGACATGATGTTGCTTTAAGCCAGCAAAACCACAGAGCTGTCAGAAAGGAGACCACAGCTACATGGAGCTCGCTCTTCAGAAGAAGCAGTTAGCAGGCATGTCTGGTGTGAAGAATGAAAGTGTTGGAAAAACAGGGGATGGCCCAAGAGGAGATGAAGTTTTTTCTGAAAGATGTGGTATTTGGCTTGAAGATGTAAAATCCAGGCCTGTTGTCCATAGAAAGAAAAAGCAATTTAATCTGTAGCACAACAGACTGCATAATAAAGAGATCCAGATACATAACCTGTTAACCCTGAACTGTTAGCTGCTCAACAGACTGCATAATAAAAGGTCCCAGCTATATTACCTTGAATTATTGCTGGTATAACAGACTGCAGGTAATAAACAGGCACAGGTATATTACATTCACCTTTCTAGAAAGAGTAGGAAATGTTATTTTTTCCCTCCTGCTATTCTCGCCTCATGCTGGGCTGCTGCAAAATGGACTTGATTTGAAGCTGTTGTCAGCTTAGCCTGGGTCAGTAAAGACTAAGTGTAGTTTCCTTATGGCAATTTTTTTGTGATTGTGAATAATTTCAGCAGTTATCAAGACCTTCTTTGATTCGAAGGGTGTCCACATTGTCAAAAGCGGCAGCGTAACAGAAATGTATTGGTATAACAACAAAACCAGCTTCATTATCTGTTTCCTTTCAGCTGTGGCTGGGACGTGCCGGCAGGGATTTGGCTGGAGGTGTATGTTTTCGGAAGAAGAGGTGGTAGGGGCAGGGGGATTTGTTGCCAGGGCTTGTGCTGTCACAGCTCTGAGAATAAACCACGGCCAGCAGTCTTTGGGCTGTCAGTGTGGTGCTTTCTTGAGAACTGTATTCAAAAGCTCCTATAGTTTATTTTCCTAATTCTTCTTTCACTGGAGCAGTGGGGGGGTCTCAGCACTTCACTTATACTGAGCTGAGCTCACCTCACCTCCTGCATTTCTCACAGTTTCTAGAGTTAACCCTTCCTTCACATTGGTTGGAGAAACTCTGAAAAGATCTATTCAGTGGTGCTGTGGATAGAGGAAAGTCTGTCCAGTGGTCAGGGTCACTGTCAATAGTTATCCAAGCTAATTCTCCTGATAATTACTTGACTTGTTAGCTCAAACTGAAGTATGAAAATGTAGAAAGGTGTTTGCCCTGACAGTTTTACAGGCCACATAAACTTGCAAGGACATCCTCATCAGAATCACGTATTTGGCCTTTATCACAAATAATTACTCTGGACAACTGAGGAATATTTATTAGGGCATATTCAACTCCTGACTTGTTCAGGAAACGGCTAACTCTCTCTGCCAGTGCCTTGGGAGAGAAGAATTGTCACTCCTGGCAGATGAAAGCCCAAACAGTAGCTCACACTGGTTCTGCCTGAGGAGGGATGGACAGGGAAGTTGCTTTTTAACTGGAGCTGTTGATGTCAAGCCACTGTAAGAGTCTTTCTGGGCAGAATCTTTGAGAGATTGTGTATGGTGTGTATCTGTTTAAATGGAAGGAGGTTTCTTACCTTTCAGACAGTGGACTAGGTACCGTGTTCAGTTCTAGAATTTGACATCTCCTTACCAATGCAAAAAGGCTAAGAACCTTAATCTTTCCGTCCTGAAATCCTGAAATACACAAGATGGGGATAACCTGCCTGGCTTTCTGAAGTTTCATTCTGAACTCACTCTCTGCCCCTGATTTTGTACAGTGGCACAACAGGGCCCTTGGAAAAGGACCTGGATCAGTCTCAGGAAATAACAGCTTCACAGAGCAGTGCCCAGAACTTGCAGGACAAGGTAAGAAATCTGTATTCTTTTAAAACATCAGAACAGAAGCATTCGGGATAGTTTTGCTGAAATAGAATTTGAATAACTGTGTTTCAGCTCAGTGATCAATATGAAATCAACACAGGGATGAAAATGAATCAGTGGCACTTGATAGCACTGGCCGTCACTCACGCTGTTCTCATTCACAAGTGATAAAAGGAAAAGTGAACAGACAACAGATCAAACTGAGGAATGGATGTCCCCTGCTGGAGGTATAATTGTCTGACTGACTTCTCTGTCCCAAAGGAACTTGAAGTTGAGCCTCACTGGAAGTTATAATCTTGTGGATCTACAACAAGGGTAGTCTTAGTGTTGTGAGGGTATAGTCCACTTCTCTGGGTTTTAGTAAACCTCATCTTTTTATCTACATTGTAAAACCTGTTGTCAAAGGTGTATTTGGAGATTGCTGTCAATGATCAGGAATCTGTGATTCCTGAGATGCTGTAATTGACTGTGCTGCTGTACTGCAAGTGTGAAAGTGGGTCAGTGGCAGTTGCTAGTGGCTGGCTATTTGGAGAGTTTGCAGTTCCCAGCTCAAAGCTCACTGAAATATGAAAAAATTAACTTGGTTTGAGGGAACTATTGCCCAGCTTCAGATTTTCTACCAGTTTGACCCTTGAAAATATACCGGAGTTAGTGCTGAGACAACAGGAAGGAGGCAAAACTGTGTATTTCACTGGATGTATCTTGTTGAAGGTCCCTGTGTTTAGCACGTGACAAACCTACTTTAAACCATCTGACAAATACTTAATTACCTGGCAAAACTTTTGCTGCTGTTGCTCAGGACGCTTGGCTGATTCCATCTATTGCATGCTTGAAAAACTACCAGAGCTGTGAGTCTCTGTGGGTTTATTTCCCCCCCTCCTCTGCAGCTCCTCCTGTTTGTAGACATAAAAGAAACAGGCATCCTCAGGTGTTTATATATTCCGTAAACTGTGCTGCAGCAATGTAGTCTCTTTTCTGGCTCTCCTCTGACACAAGTGTCCTTTTCTGAATCTTTTTTGTTGCAGCATCTGTTCTCTCGAACTGTTTTTCTCCTCACTATTACATGACCTTTCATTGGAGGATGGCTGTATGCTTAGGACTGTAGTCTGGTACAGTGACAGCAAAATCTACAGTCAGTTCTTGCCTCAGGATAATACAAGGACCTGTGTGGTTAGGAGCTGATTTTCGTTTAACTACGGACTTAACTGAACCTGTTGGAACTCCCATGTTGCTTTGTCATTTGGGGCCAGAACTTCAGGAGTGTAACTGGTACATCTCCTCTGACTCCTGTGGGGTTCTGGCAGCCAGACCTGACTGAGGGTTTATTTCTTTGTGTCTGGTGGAACAGCTTTAGTTCCACTGAGGGAGGGTTTCTTCCAGAAATTGGACAGGCATTTTAGAGAATGAAATAAATTTTGCTTATTTATTACAGCTACATCCCCAAAGGTTTTGACTTGGAGGCAAGCAAGGCATCACAAATACAGTATATGGTGTTCAGCTGATGTCTCTGAGCTCTTACCCCTCCTCCTTTAACCTTCTAAAACTGTTTGATCTAGATGATAAATATTAAGCCCGGGAGAAAAACCTACTATGAACTTCCATGAATGTCTACTAACTGGTGGTGGCATATGAATTCATCAAGAAAAACACAAAATGCCATGGTAATTAAAAGTTTCTACTTTGTAATTGACAGCTCTTGAAATTGAAATTATTACCTTCTAGGGAGAGAAAACGGTGAGAGTTTGGTACAGACCAAGGCAGTACTTCTGGGGTTTAGACAGAAACCCGCTTCCCCCAAGGATCTGTTTTAGTTCTTTCCTTGTAGAATCCCCATAATAGAAGAATCAAACTCCTGTTGTCCTGGTTTCCAGCAGGGCCAGGGTTGATTCTCCCCTGTCTCTCCCCGGCACAGCCATCCCACCCCATGTGCGCCAGGCCCGGGGGCAGCAGGGAGCTGGCCGGAAGGGGAGGGGCCACAGCCGGAAGTGGACGTGGTGACGTCACGGCATAGGTGTATATATGGACGGGCGGCGCCGGGGTCGGTCTCGGCTACGTCGGTGGCGGTCGGGGCGGTGTTGGATGCGGTCGGTATGTGCTGGTGTTCGTCTGTGTTACTGTGTCCCTGCAATACCTGTTGTTCTGGT
>VXBW01003160.1:569879-632104 GCA_013400375.1 Thinocorus orbignyianus | reverse complement strand
GCCTTTTCCAGCTTACCTACCATCAGCTGAGCAGTAAGACAAACCTGAGGTTTTGAACCAGTCAGTGACACCTTTTTTGAATCTGCAGATAATAAGTCCTGAGATCCAGCCAAAATCCAGTTTGGCTAAGTCTTCCATGTCTCCTGGCGCTTCCTCTGCTATGAAACATTCTTCCCTTCCAGCCCAGGCTTTTCCTGCTGTGTGTAGCATGTTCTTTAGCAGAGTCTGTGTTCTGTTTAGATGGATATGTGTGAACGCTGAGTGAATTGATTCTTGTCAATTATAAAGACTGCAAGGAGTCTGGAGACTCCTTGAGATGAAAAGCACTGAAAAAAAAGGGGAAACATTAATTATTTATCTCTTGGAGTCATTATTGTATAGGGTTTAAATTACTACTTCAAAATCATTTCTCATTACACTCTACTGTCATCTCTGCAGATACAAAGAACTTATATACAGGAGATATTAGAGAATGCAAGCCACTCTGGATTTATTAGGGAAGAGGCTCTTCTCCCCTCCCTTCTGTTCCTCCCACTAGCCAACTGGATTAGTTTGGACTAAATTAAATAGGCTCAAAAAGCCAAAAGAAAGAAGCAAATCAATACAGAATAAGAAATTAAAAATCACTTCATTGAATTTATTTTAATCTGGAAAGTTGTAAAGTGCTTAAACTGCAGATCCCACACTCCTAAGAAATCCGAGGGGATTCTCAATATGAATTTCGAATGCAGCACTCAGGTTTGTGGTTCCAGCGCATATGAAATGAAGTTTCTTTTGTTCCCAGTGGTCAACTAACTAGATTTGTACCTGGGGGTGGGAATGAGGAGAGGGGATGTACATCATGTATTTTTGCATAGTGCCAGTGTTTTGGTGACAAGGAAGCCCTTTCGGTTCTGTGAATATTTTACCCTAGAAATAAGCAGCTTCCTCTCTCTGGACCTGTTTCCCCCCTTACATGGTGCATTCTTTTTTCCCGAGTAATACATCATTGGAGCAACTCATTCTGGTGATGAATTACTTGTACATGTTATCAGATGGGCCCGTTCTGATACTCCTGCATCATCCAGAGTATTACACTAATATATCAACAGACTGAACTGTTGCTCCGATGATGTGCCTTGGTCTCATACATCACCGTGCTCATACATGCACACAGATCCTGCTGAACAATGCACTGCAAAACCTCTGCCCTCAGGACGTCCCTCGCTGAGGTTCTCTGGCAGGTGTGCAAAGTCAGCTTTGGGCAGAATTTGGGTGCAGGCTTGCGATGGTGACCGTCATCCAACATCTCAAGTTTTTAAGGTTGTGGAGTTGTTTAACTTTGGGGTTATATAATTTGAATGCCTTTCAGAATCAATGTCTTTGGACATCTGTGCCTCTTCTGACAGACTTCTGAAATGTGTTCATACCCAGCAGGTATTTTTGAACTCTTGGGGGTCTGGCCCTCCCTCTTTTTCTTTTGGAAAACATTACAAAGTTAACACTTCAGTGCTAAGAGGGACAAGTCCATCTTAAGATGCCCTTAAGGGGGCAGGCAGTAGGATTAGGAGCAGTGTGTAAGGTGCGTATTTTTCAAACTCTGAACATTTGGAGACAGTTCAGGGGGAAGGGATGTCTAGCTTAAATGATTATAATGTGGAGTCTGTATTGTTACCAGACTTTCCTGCAGTTGTCTTCAGATACAGATTTCTGCCTCAGGCCAATCTATATTTGAATAGTTTGAACTTGTCTTTAAACAGTTGCAATTCCTAAGGCCCGTGCTTTGTTTCTAATCCTGCTTAATGCCTTAGTTACTTAGCTCAGGTTTAGTTCAGATAATGTTCAATTCCTTTTCCAAAGCCAATCTAAAACAGCTGCACCTCATGGACTTGCAAGAACAGAGTTTATTCTTTTTAGGTTCCTGGCACTGGTGCTCCCGGGACCCTGCTGAAGTCAGCAAAGGTGGTTCTAGAGGACGCTGGGTCAAGTGTCTGGCACAGAATGAAAAATGTGCAAAGTCTGCTTTGTAAATGCTGCCCTATGCCTGGATTTTTGCCCTGCTTATTCTTTCCCAGCCCTGGCACACAAAAATACACGCTTCTTCCCTTTGGAGGAAAAATGGCTGTGACCTCAACCTGACATTTCTCTCTAAAAAAGATGCAGCGAGGAAGCCTAAGTTATTTGCATCCCAGCTAAGATGTTTATGGATCTGTGGATAACTTTAGAGGCAGTTACTTTGTATTCAGGGCAATCTTTTGCAGCTGTTGAGAATGAATTGCAGAATTAAAAAAAGCAAGTAACTTGCAAGGGGAAATAAGTCTGGATTTGAATAGGAAACCAGAAAGTAAATAACAAGGATTATGCCTCAGCCTCAGGATAGCAACCTAATATAATTCTGAATTGAGATACAAACAAACTGTAGACATAAGTTTGATTGGAGTTCAGATTTGGCCACTTAATATTTATGTGAGAACATTCAGATCAAAGCAGAAAGGTGGGTTGTTTAGATGCTGCATCCTTTCAGTGTCTAGGAGGACAGATATTAGAAAATTATCTGCGGAGAGATGTCTGTCCTTATCAGATGACCCAAGCAGAAAAGGAATTTCAGAGCTCTATAGACAAAGAAACCGTTCTTGCAAGACAATTTGGCGTGTGGTCCTGTGCTAATTTTTCAGTCCAGGAAGACGTGTGAGGGGGAGCTACAGGTGTGATAGAATCAAAGCAAATAACCTGGTTACATTTCAGTTCTTCTCGTCTCAGGTACACTTTGGTCTCCTGAGGTCTAAGGTACAGCTTAAGGGAATGCTCTGTGATGCATTTTTACATATATTTAACTGCTAGTTTAGTAAAACTCACCTGGAAGTGAGGAAGTGTCCTTTCCTCATCAGAATTAGTTGTGCCTGTGCAGTTCATCTTTCATTTGCCAGGTTAAATGAGCTCAAACTGGGGTTAACTAGCAAGGTGAACTATCTGACATGCGTGGTGCGTGTCACACAGGATGTCTTTTTGGTTTAAAAATAACATGCCTGCTCCAAAGTGTTTACTAGATGAACATGAGGATCAGGCATACGCACAAGTTATTTAAGTCCCTCTGCTCTGCATTCAGTCTGGCTGGATTCAGCTGGCGTGACAATTTGCTTTGTACCTCAGAGTGAATGCTCTTTCTCCTCCCCCAATCCCTGCCATCTGAAAGGACCGACATGTATCAGTTACACTCATTAGCTTTGCAAAATGTGACTGTGATTCATAATCATCTGCTGCTTTGAGACAAACAAAACCCAAAAATGTGTTTCTTCATCTTCGCTGGCAGTAGTTGTCTGGGGATTCAGGCTGGAGCCTGGAAAATAAAAACCTTATGGAGACTTTAAGGTTGAAGAAATGCAAAAGTTTTTTCTACCTTGTATGGGTCCTGTTAAAAGTATGAAACTATGCTAGAACCACTAAGTTATTTAACCTCACTAGAAATTTCCAGCGTACTAGATGTTTGGATGTACATCTGGATAAAATTTGGACATTGGAAAAACTTGCAGCACTTGCAGTGGTGTCATCTCTAGCGTTCTGGTCCTGTTCTTTTGTCCTTCACAAAGTTTGTTCCCAATGATGGAGAGCAGCAGATGATGGAATATGTTTTCATTTCCTCACAAAGCTGGGAAACAGAAATACTGCAGTCCTGGTTGACACCGATATATAACCAAAATTTTACTCTAAGTGGTTGACACAAAGCATGTGAAAAGAGCCTGTCCTCTCTGGGGGCCCTTGTGCGTCCAGCAGGGTTTGCTACGGCAGTGTATCAGGTAAAGGTGAATATCTTATCACAACCGTATCAAACTGTACTGTTTTTGTCAAGCCTCACAGGCAAATTTAATGAAAATAGTTGCTGTTTCTTCTTTTAAACTGTAGTGACCCTCAGGAGCACTGAATTAACTTTGTTGTCCCTGGAAGCCACCAATGAAGAGAAGAGCAGAAGCCACGATTGCGGTCATCAGGCAGAGTCTTTGCTTGCTGAGGCTACGGCACAAACTCCAAACTGCAGAAACAGAGACGTCCCTTCCAAGGTTTGCCATTCAGCCTTCTATTTTACTTAGGCTTTAGAAAAGACTATTTCTTATTTAGGCACTTCATGGACACTTCAGCTGAACTGGGTGTTTTAGCTTTGCTGCAAGCTCTGTACCTTCTGGTGTGTCTTTGATTTTCCATGTCATTTGCTTACATAAACTGAAAGTTGCTTGTGGAAGAGTCAGCCTCTCTCCAGTGCTCTGCATGCTGGTGCGTTGCTGGTGATGTGCTACAAGCAGATATTATTGCCTTTTCAAAATAAGGGTGATGTTAACAAGAAGGTGATTTTGGAAGGGAATCGCCAAGCGAGCTGTTCTTAATTCATTCAACCCCACCAAAGAGTTTCAGCAATCCAGTGGGAAATGCAGTTGTTTGCTGGTTAACTACTGCAAATCAGCCAGCTGGGGGAGTGCAGAGCTGCTTTTGCAGGATTTTCAGACTACCTTGAGTTTGCCCTTTAATTCTTTTCCTACAGTATATTCCTGCACTATTTTTTCAAAAGCTGGAGGACCTTTTCCCTTTACTATTTTAAAAAAGTAAATTAGGACATGCTTTGGGGGCCTCAACGCCTTGGTGGTGCTTTTTCCAATAACAGAATTTGCCACATACAGCAAATAGCTGCTCAAAGAATTTTCTTGTTACTTGCTAGCTACAACACCTGAAAGCTAAATTCCCCTCATTAACAATTAATGACACTTAGGCTTCATGCTCCTAATAATGTCATCAATGATTACACTTTTAAATGGCAAGACCCAGTTGTCAGGGCTAACATCTTCAGTCTACACCAAGCAAATAGGTCAGCCCTGGGGGAGGTAGTGTTGCATGAAATATCAGTTAAGCCGTATCTTGGCAAGAGGGTCTTCATGATCTTTCATTGGGGACTGCGTGACCCATTAGTACCCTGTGAAGAATTACAAATGGCATTTTCAGTGCAGCTTATAAAGAAAAAGGGGCTCGCAGAAAGCACACTGCTGCTGCTGGGTTTTGCTGGCCTTCCTCTACCATGCAGGATGGTTACCAGAGGAGCTGGGAGAACTCTTACCAATTGCTGAGCCTTTGATTTATAGATGGATTGTCACACTCTATAGAAAACCCACCTGTGGGCAGAAGTGCAGGTGTGATCACTCTGGGGTAGATGGAAAGGGAGAGCAGCATGGAGAAAAGAAAAACCTGCCCAGGGTTGTGTGGAGGAGCTCGGATGGAGCTCTCCTTTGTTGGCAGTATTCCTGGCCCACCAGCATTGCCAGTCAGTCCTCTGGTTGCAAGGTTGTGAGGGGACACTCGTGTATGGGAAGTGGCTGATATTAAATAAAGGAAAAAACCTAATAATCTGACAACTAACATCTAATATCAGTGACAAATATTTAAGGTGACTTTGCAAGCTCAGAATGAAGGTGATTTTCAAAAACCAATTTACACTTTTGTTTAAAGAAAACAATATTCTTTCATGTTTCTTGAAAACTTAGGGCCAGTTTTCTTGTTCACGGATTAGTAGAGTAACACTGAGCTTTGGATCTGGCATCTCTGCGTGTTCGCCTTAATCTCCTCTTTTTGAAGTGGTGGGGGAAACAACCAGGGTAGGGCTGTGTTCTCACACAATCCTAAACACTCCTGTTTCTCCTCTGGAGCTCCAGTGTTTTTCCAGGCTCCAGCCTTGGAGGCTACAGTGTTTGTTAGAATAGAAACAGCCTTAGGCCAGCACCTGTCCTTTTGGGAGACTGCAGTGCTCAGATCTCTTCAGCATCCTTTCATGCTTTGAAAGTGTCAGCTAAGAAAAGGAGGGTGAGACTTCTGGAAGAAAATAAGAGAATCTCATTAGGTTCATTGTATAAGGACGCCAAAGCTCTGTTAGGCTGTAGCAGTGTCCCTCCACTCACAGGTTATTACCTTCCCATTTTTGTGTTGAGGTTGACTTCTTTGGAGCTGTGGCCTTTTTTTTTTTATTTCTAAATAAAGTGCTGTCTGCACCCTCTGAAATGTGACAAATGGTGAGAGTAGTAATTAGTCCTGTCACAGGTAGCAAAGCTGGAAAACTGTGTTTAAAACCATGTTAGTGGCACTGAAGATGTTAAGCGAGGCAGTTTTCAGGCTAATAGACATGGTATAGCTAATTAAAGAATGGAAAGTTGCCTTCTCTCAAAAGGAAAGCACTTAGGAATGTCAGGTGCCTTGTTAGGTGTGGAATATATGAAGGAATTGGGTGGGATAGTGTCAATGGACACGGCGTACAGCATGCGAAGCCCAGTAAAATGTCTTGACAATTCCTTACTTAAAGAATTCAGCAAGCACCACCAGAATATTCATCACTGAATTAAGAGAAAAATATCTGCTCTTGAGCTTACTTAAACAACAGCCTACTGCTTTTATTCTGAGGGACTGCTTGGACCTCTCCCTGCTGCTTCCCACTGTCACAATAGCCCATTGTCCTCTGATCAGCCTGGCTTTTGGTCCCCATAGTAAACTTTCTGGTTCTAATTTCTTTTAGGACAATAAATGTCATAAACTAGATAACATTAGGGGTTTGACTTCAAAATACAAGCTTTTCAGGCAAAAAGTGCAAGCAATTCAATTCCTTGCCTAGTTGTTTTTCCTGAAGAACTTGACGTGTTCCTTAACAATAGGCTTTGAGCCATAAGTAGAATAAATGTTAGGCTAATTCCAATTAATGTGTGCAAACAGAAGTCTTAAAACACCACGTCTCTACTTAAAATGCCCCTCTCTCCCTCCCTCTCTGCTGCAGTAAAACACACAGCCAGAAGAGCGGTAATATCTTGCTGATCTGGGTTTCTCAGAGTTTAACAGACTAAAAGCAGCAATAGCAAGAATAGTCAGGCACATTTTTTCAGACAAGGGAAGCAAGACTGTCAAAGTAACAGGAATGTACTGAAAACATCATGCCTGGCCAAAGATATAAAATCCATCATCCCCCAACAGCCATGATATTGCTGGAAGAAATACAGTTTATTGTAAATAATTTTTGAGGGGGTAGAAGAATTTGTGTGTTCCATGTGGTTGTGTAGTTTCAAGCTGCTCTCCACTGTCAGGAAACCTTGAGTTTTGTTTTACCTGGTTAACTGAAAGACACAGATTTTTATGAACTTGGCCTTGTACAAAATTTTCTGCCCCAAGCTGTGAGTTTGGATTTTAAGTAGAACTTCAGTCACCATAGATCCCATGTAGTCAGTAGACTTGCCAGGACTATATTAGAAACTGTTTTCCAGGGCAGTGCTGGCTATTGCTGGTGACTGGGTAAGTTCTCCTTCTCTCTAGCCTAGAATCTCACCTTTGGTTTAAAATACTCTGTTTATTTATCAAAGCCTTTTCCCCAGAATAGTATTCATATTTCAGCTTGGCATCAGTTACAGCTCTGGAGCCTGTGCAGTGGGTAATGGGAATCCTTGAGCTAGAGAAAACACCAAGATGTGGATTCCTGAACGTGTCGTCTGGTAGATGAACAAATGTTAGAGGAAGTGGCTTGTAGGGAGTTTCTGTGGTAGAGGTAAGTGAATATGGGTCCAGAAATAGGCCGTTATGAAGCTTGAGAGGACAAAGACCATCTGAGAGGCTGCCAGGGAGGTACATTTTCATGGAACTCAAACTTTCTAACAGCTGGGTGACAAAAATGCCTGGGGACCATTTTCCACAGTCTCACTGCACAGGCTGCTAAACGTCAGTTACCTAAATATCACTAGTTATTTTACTGAATTTATCCCTAGAGGGGCTATAATGAGAGAGAATGGGGAGTATATTTTGGAAGCAATTAGCCTTAAAAGTCTGTACTTTCTTTTTTTGAGCACAGTCTTCAGGGAGCTAAATACAATGTTGTCTAATGGGCTGGGTGTCTTCTATTGCCTGTACTCCATCTTCAGGGATGGCAGCTAAACATGAATCCCTGGCATCCCAAATTAGGTTTTAAAAGCCTGAAATTCAAGGACTAAGAAAGGGGAGAGAGACTAAGAGAGGAAAGGGTTTTCTCAGCTTGTGGTTAAGTGCACTGCACTACTGCATAATGAGAAAAAGAATAAGAAAGTTTTAAAGGAAAAGAGGTACTCCTATAATAAGGAGCAATATTGGTATTAGTCTTTAAAAATAACCACAGTATGGTCTGGTCGTTCTTTGTACCTTACCTTTTGCATTCTTTTGCTGTCCTCCATTCGGCACAGCAAGTATGTATTTAACTTTAATGATAAGGTCTTGTGAAGAGGGATTTAGGCACATCCTTAAATGCTTTTTGTAACTGGGATCCAGCACGGCTGCTAAAGCACCAGGTTCTGGATCAGTGTCCAGCACCTGTAATTGTGTAAAGAACACAAGGGTTTCTTTATGTTCATGGTATCCTTGGAAAGCAGTTGCATAAACCACTAGTGAAGGACAAGGTGATCTTTATTTTTGTGGTTTACATTGCACAGTTCTTTGCACTCACTCTCTTTTTTTGGCTGGGTATCTTGGAAGGTAAAGAACCACACCACAGAGAATTCTTACCAGATAACCTAATGTCTCATGATGCTTCTGCCCCTAACCCCACAAACCCAGCAACCACTCCTCTAGGAAGAGGAGGAGGCGGCTTGAAAGCTGAGGGAAGACTATAGAAGTATATCTTCCCCTTGCACCCGTGCCCTCCAGACCTCATTTTTCAGTTGCCCAGGAGGTTGTGAATGGTAAATCAGTGACACAGACACGGTGCAGAGACTCCTTTCTACCTAGTCTGTACAAATGAGTTGAAGTGATTCATATCCTCAATGCTTTTCTTCCTGGACCTTTATACAACTGTAATCCAGTGAAGTGTCAGGCTGGCTGGAGCCAGAGCCCTATAAAAGAACTGACCCTGTCGTCTGCATTGAAAATATATGACCGATTACAAAAAAGTATGGCTGCCTCGGAGGGCTGTAGCTGTAAAATACTGCCTAAGGGACCGAAAATGGAACAGAGATGATGAACGTGTAATTACAGAATTGAGATACTTTCCAGTCCCAAAGTAGCATTTCACAGCTATTACTGCAAATGAGAGAGAGCATTTACTTTACTATTCATGTTTCTATCCTTCTGAATAGTTTTTATTTATTTTCATTTTGAAATGAGACTGAGTTCTTAGCGCTAAAGATGAAGCAACGTACAGCTTTAGGGGGAACTGAGAGTAGGCTCCTATTCTTGCTTCAAAGTGGGGATGGAAGAGTTCCTTAAACTAGTGCAAGAATCGGTGGAATAAGCTAAAGCAAGATGTGTGCAAATCAGATGTAATGGTGGGGTTGATTGCCAGTGGAACAAACTACCAGGGGAGGTGATGTCTTCAAACTGAGGTAGGGCTCCTTTTGGAAGCACATTTTAGTCAAAATCAGGTCTGTTTCAGAAGAAAATGAATACAATTTAATAATCTGTGTAAGTGTGGAGGTCAAACTAAATTGTTTGTGTTTCTCCCGGATAGTACAATCTCTAGGGATGTGCTGTGTTTTCCTGGTTAGCTTGTCAGTCCTCAGCTGGATAAGCTGATGTACTAGATCTGAGATTTTCTTAACTGAAGAACTCCTTGTAGAAAGGGTTTTTCTAAATCCGATTTTGTTATTGATATTTGTTTCACAGAACTATCTCAATAGCTTTTACATTAACAAGTGAAATTTTGAAGTAAATGTTAAAAGGATCTATGTTAAAACTTGGCCTTGCTAGTAACTAGGAGAAATGCTGGTTACACATACTGCTTTTTTTTCACATTCATAGAAACAAGATTTTATTTATAGACAGGAAGAAATGAAGGAGGTGTTGGAACTCATCATCACTCTTAGTGGGAGCTATCAAACAGAGCAAGGTTGCTAGACTTGGTTTGCTCATGCAGAACAGGAATTATATTGTACAATTCCAGCAGCAGTGTCCCTGGTAGCGGTGGTTCTCCCTCCTCAGAAGGAAGTATTTCTCCAGACCTGTTTCTGATGAAGAGGTTACTGGAGATGAAGGCAGAACCAGGATTGGAATTAGGCCAGATGCAGGAAAAACCCTTTTTTATCCTTTGTCTGGGAGGGGACTTTAGCCCATGGGTTGGCACAAGGAGCTTTGCTGGAGGTGTGTGTATTTGCACAGCACTTTGAAACAGCTTTCAAGTGCTAACGCCTCGCAGACCAGCTGGGAGCTTCTGAACCAGCATACCAGTTTTCAAACAAGATGTTTCCACAGTTCCTTGGCAAAGAAGAGCAGTAGAGAATTCCCTTTGGAAACGAGTTGCCCAGAGTGGTTCTGGAGACTCCCTCTGTGGAGGTACTAAAAAACCACAAAAAAACAACCACAAACCCACAAACCAATGCACAACCAAAAACCCCAAGACAAAACCTGGGGCATTGTCCTGGGCTACTGGCTGTAGGTAGCCCTGCTTGTGCCAGAGGAATTGGACAAGGTGTCCTTCAGCCTCGACCACTGTGATTCTGACCAAGCAGAGGGGACAACCCAGTTTGCCACAGAGCACTCGAGAGTCTTTAGGCTCAGGCATAAAGCTGGGTTTGTGGGTTGGAACACAGCAGCCACAGATCACCAGCTCCAGTTCTCTCCCTCATCGGACACAAACACGGGACAAATTGCACAACCTCCGTGTGACACCGAGAACAAGCAGCAAGGAGATAGATGGCTGTGGTTATGAAGCATGTGAAATGTCAGTCAGTTGGTTTAAAAAGAGTAAAAGAGTCCTCAGAGAGACTCTTTTTATAACGAACTTATATGATCTGACAGTCACACACTCCAAAATTGAATTAATAAATCATTCACAGCTCGGGTTGGAATAGTTAATACATGTTTTGTGCCCCAGCAGAGAGGAAAATGGCCTTCTTTCCTTGCTTTATGACATATTAGGCCTAAATAGAATTAATGATAAGGCTTTCTAACTTTATTTACTGTGGAGAAGAGCTGTTTCTAAGGCAATGGTAAGGGAGGAGGGGAAGAATGAGCTATGAATAGATTATTTCCCCAATATAGGATTTTAATAACACGTAACTATTCTACTTCTTTCCCTGTGTACTGTGGTGGGGGGGATGCACAGGGAGAGGGAGACGATGGTGAGTGAGGGGAGCAGGTAACAAAAGTCAGTCACTGCAAATGAGTTGTCACAAGCATAATGTTGGCATGAATTCACGATGGGGGCACAGCCAGAGCACTCTCCTCTTTCATAAAAGCTAAATGAATACAACTCTTCATCTTCTTTACACAAAGTGCAGACTTTGGCTCTATGAAATGCTAGGAATTAGCTCTGATTCTGAAAACCTGAAAAGAAATACATCTGGTGAAATCAGAGATAGGATTTGGATGACAGGAAAAGCTGTATAGTATATCTAGATTATGTGTTGGTAGTCAACAAGCTGGATTTTTTCAGAAGGAACAGCTCGCATTTCCAGAACCCTGTTCAGATCTATTCCTGAACGTTCACAGAAGACTGCTGTGTTCCCAGAAATCATCAAGGTAGGATGCTTCTCTGGAAAATAGGTGAAATTGTAATGAGGAAAATTACCTTGTCTCTGCCCTGACAGCAGGCTGTTTCTCCCAGGCCTGTGCACTCTTCAGAGAAAAGCATTTGTTCCTATAATTGTCTCGATGTTTTTGTCCATGTGAAGAGATTACAGAGCAGAGGACAGTACGGCTAATTAAACAGCTAAAGATGGAAGTAAACAGATAAATCAGATTTTCCCCTTGTTGCTGTAGAATTTAATTATTTAAATGTTAAGTGTATTAGATGCAATGAATAATTAAACCAAATTGTAAATTAAACATTTCTGACATAAAATGTTGGAAAAGTTAGTTATGTTGGTTCCATTCCTCTGACGTGAAGATCTGTCCTTTCTCTTTCCAACTCGGGGCCTCCAGATTTGGGGGAAAAGACTTTCCCTTTAAGTAGAATATTGCCTCAGCAGCTTCTCTCTTCATTTGGCTTTATTTACTCATGAGCTTGATAAACTTTTAGAAGAGGATCTTAGAAGTTATTTGGTAGATGCTTACCAGAGTAAATGTCAAACCTCCTCGCTACCGGGAAAAGGGAGGGTTTATAGGTGTGTGCTGCACTTGCCATGTTTCTTGCATCCTTCCTAAGCATCTGTCAGGCTGCTGGTGGAGAACAGAGTTACCTGGGCTGAGCTGGTAGAGTTTGTTTGCTCTGACAGCACATCACCACTGGGAAATTCATGTAAGCCTTCCCAGGCCCAATTTGACCCTGGCTGAAGGGGTTGCTCCTTGAGCTCTCACAATGCGTGCTGACCCATAGCATGACATGAAACCTGAAGTAATTTTTATCAAGGTGCTACCTTGTGCCTCCCTCACTTTTTCCTTACATCAGTTATGTTGGGATTGTTGCAAGCAGGGTGTTAATCACTCATAACTCATTTATTTCATATCCAGTGCCCTCCTAGATACAGTGACTGGCACTTACTCAGCCACATGCTCGATGTCAGGGTCAGCTTCAAGCAGAGACATAATCTGTTCAAGCCACAGCATGTTCCAAAGTGCTTGCCTTAAAAAGGGCTAAAAAGCTCACCATCTTGTAGAATTTAATCCATCTTGTGGACTGAATTGGTGTAGGCATTTTAGAGTGGTCCATTACGAGTCCAGTCTCTAAATGTGTTCTCTATCCAGCATGTATTTCATGGCGTTACGTGGTTAAAGTCCTGGTGTGATATGTGAAGAGGTGATGTATGATTTCTGTAGGATGCAGACTTGGAGGGCTTCTTGGGGTACCCTCTCTTTCAGGTGAGGTATTTCGTAGCAGGATGAGTCTTCGGCGGATCACAGCCTGGTATTTTGGTGTTAACCTCAGGCAAGTGTTTTGCATGAATACTTTGGGCCATAAATTGTAGTAACGAAGGGAGGGGGATGTATGTTCCTCACAGCCTTTCCTGTCAGTTGTCAGCAACCCGAAGCAGAGGGTGCAGATGGACAAAAAGGAGCTGCAGTTGTGAGATTGTGAGTCAGAGCCTTTTGACTGAACTCTGCTCTGTGTCAAGTTGGAAAAACAAGGTGACAGAAGAGGGGGGAGTGCGTTGTCAGGTGTTAGTCATTACTTTCTGTAAACTTGCTGCAGAAAACTAACCTTCTCCTAATTCTGCAATTTAGTCTTTAGTGTCTCTGAGAACATAGTGTGCAATACAAATTGGAAGCACACAGACTGATAAATTCAGACCTTTTGTGGTGCTTGGATTCATTGGTTTCTCTAATTACTGGAAGTAAAGGAGTTTTCAAACAGAGTAGAGGATGCTACTGTGTTTAAGCTGCAGAGAAGAAGGCCAGAGCAATCCAAGATAAGTTAGTGTCTAAAGAGATCATGACTTCTTATTAACCTTTCTGCTTCATTTACATGAAAAAAAACCTAATAATGCTTATTTCACGTAAAGCAGTGACATTTATTGACAAGGCTGGACTACACCTAAGAATTAAACCTGCCTTCCAAATGCTGCTTAATTTTCACAGAATTTTGCAGTGATTGAAATCCATGTCTTTAAATAACTTAAATCAGCATGGGCACATCGACTCATTCTAACCCAGGATCTGGCCCCTTTCATTTAGCAGCTCCGTGGGAGCCCAAAGCAGCCACATGTGTTAAGTGGTCTGGCAGCACAATGCTATTGAATGGACCCCCGCGTGTCAGCGAGCTGAAATCGCCTTAAAATGGTCACAGTAATTCTCTCTGCAATTTGATTCTTAACATGTTAAAGCGACAAATGGGAAGAAAGGGCAGGAAGTTGTTTTATGTAGATAAAAATAATGATTTTTGAAGCAAGCTGTCTTTTTCATTATGGCCCACGTTTATTCTAGATAAGATTAATGAAATATTCAGCCAATGCCACCCTGAACTCATCCTTCAGTAATTCATCCAACCTTTAATTAGACCTAAAAGAAAGCCATTGTCAAATTAATTCATCCCTTGGATGTTATTTTGGATTAGTTTATGTTCCTAAGAAGTCAAACCACTGAGAAACTAGAGTTCCTCAAGAACCGTATCTTACCCTTTCAGTACTGCTCTTGAATGTTAAGATCTGTTTATTTAGACAAAAATATTTTGCTGAAGGAGGAGCATATACGTACACAAATTTGAAGTGAAACTGGCAAGTGGATGGCATCACTGAGGTCTTTCTCTCCCTCCACAGTCATGGTGGTGCTATACTAAGTCACCATATCAGAAAAAAACAAACCAAACCAAAAAAAAAAAAGCAAAAAAAAAAAAAGGCAAAACAAGGAAGGTATTTTTCTTATGCTTAAATGCAATTCCTTGTATTCCAGGTTGTGCCAGTTGCCTCTTATGCTGTTGCTGACCCCTGCTGAGGAGTCTGGCTCAGTCATATTTACTCTGTCCTATCAGGAAATGAATGGTGCAACAAAATGAGGGAACTGAATTTAAGGCTGGGAAGGCAGAGACTGGGAAATGAGGCTTCTAGCAGGGCCTGGCAGGCTGAGTAGAGGATGAGAAGTTTCACTGCACAAGGCAGAGTTATTGGAACAAGTGGGACTGCAGAAAGAATGTCCCATCACAGACACCACAGGCAGCAAGGAGCTCCAGCCAAAAGCCTTAGCTGTGAACAGAATCCCATTCACCTTCCAGAATAGAAATTCTTACTTTTAATCCTACCTTCTGCCTGAACCAGGGATGCAGCGTGGGAGCTCATTTCCTTCAAAACAACATGCACAGAGTGGAATTTAAAGTAGAAATTGCGATTATTATTTCTTTTTTCTAAGAAAGCATCTTGCCAACTAATCAAAGCTGTTTCCTTGAAGCCACTCTCTATAAATAAACCTTGAACAGCATATGACTTGTAACGCTAAATATGTTTAAAATGCAAGTTTGTGGCACAGCTGGAAAGGGTTGTTTTGGTTGGTTTGTTTTTTTTTTTTTTTTTTTCACAAAGACAGAAGGAGACATCTTCAGCAAGGTTATGGAATCTTTGAATTGTGTGTTAAATTGGCTTACTGGCATTGCTAGGAAAATATACAGACATGTGCTGGGTTTTTCCATAAGTAACATATACACAGTTTAATGGTGGCTGAACCTAAGAAGGATGCTAGTGTATAAAATTGCAGTTCAAATTCAGGGTGACTTCATTATTGTCAGTTTGGTGGGAGATACCTAAGTTGCACAAAAAATATGCTCCTCCCTGTAGTAATGAAACCAATGACTGTCCTGTGGATTTAGGGGTCTTTCACATAATTCCAAACTGGAAAACTTTTAATTTCTGGTAAATCCCTATTTCATGGGCAAAACTGCTTTGATCAAGTGTATTCTCACGTGTGGACCAGGTCTAATGAGAACAGAGCACAGTTCTGATCCACGCACAGCCTAACCCTCCCAGGACCCTGGAGCTGGGATCTCCCCTCTCCTTAGGGCTGATATGTAAATACATGAAANTCACATCCTGTGACCTGCTGCTCACACTTCTTTGATGCATCTTCCTTTCAAAAATGACACTGTAAGGAGTAAAGGCAGTATACTTTCGTGTGTGAGACGCATATTCCAGCACCCATCCCATGGGTTATGCTGTTGGTAACAGCAAATAGCCATGGTGAAGGTCAGCAAGGACCAAGCTTGGGTGTGAACAGCAAAGATCTATCAAAACCCGTCTTTATCCTGTGCATCAAGATCATTCTGCTTCTTCCCAGCTCTTCCTTGCACATTAAAGAGGTGCACCATGAAAAAGTCTTGCGGCATTTTCCTGATAGCTTTTTTTCTTTACCCTTCACTTTTAATGGCACAATGGCTGATTAAAGCTGTCTGTGTATAGTTCTTTGAGCTGAACGTGCTGTTATTTAGTTCTGCTGCGAGCCATTAAAATATTAATTTACCCTAATTCCTGTGTTTAATCTCTGTTTATCATTTTCTCCCAAAATAACTCAAACAGTTAAGGTTTTTAGATCAAAAGCCCTACTCACTGGAATCCTTTGCGAGATGCTGGAGGAGGCGATGCAGGTTCCTTTTATGTGTTTCTCGGATGTTAGAGCTGAACCCTGCCAGGCTGGTCCCTGCTGGTGTCTATTTCGCTGAGCCCATGCTCCAGTCTTGGGGGGAGATCTTCCTTGGGAATATTGTTGCAGGTATTTTCAGTCCTCCTGGGGTCAGCAAGCAGCTTCTAAGGGCCCAAGAATTAATTTCATAAATGCCCCACTTCAGTGCATTAGAGGCTGCTGTGATGTTGCTGAAGATAAACACCCAGGTGTGTTCCCAAGCATAAGGTGTTTTCACTTGTTGCTGAAGAATTTCGGTTTTGTAATCAGTACGAAGCTGGAGTTTTCACCTCGTAGTGTCTCCCAGTGACAGCTTCCCAATGCTGTCTGGAGACAATACATACAAGGTGATAAATCTCAGTGAGAT
Organism: Thinocorus orbignyianus; assembly: GCA_013400375.1. NCBI lineage: Eukaryota > Metazoa > Chordata > Aves > Ciconiiformes > Thinocoridae > Thinocorus > Thinocorus orbignyianus. Next base: position 615,753 of record VXBW01003160.1, on the reverse strand, counting down.
CTTAAGTCTGAATTATTAATCTTTTTTCTTTGATGTTCCATAATTGGTAATGATCACATTGATGTTCCTGAGGGGACTGGAGGTGAGGGATTTAGCGGAGAGAAAGTGTAACTACACAGAGCTGGCAAATGATGGCCTCTTGGTCAGGGACCTGTCTGTGGGCTGGGATGCCACCCTGTCCCCATGTCACCACAGAGGAGGCTTCGGTTTAGAGGCAGCTCTGGCCTCTCCAAAGCTGAACAAAAATCCTGCCACAGACGAGCTGTAATTTTGTCGAGTAACAGATATTGACAACATACTGTCTTCAGATATAAAACACATCTTTAAGCATAAACACATTAGTAGAACTTCTAGCCAAAGCACAGGCAGCTTTCCCCAGACACTCAGAGGAGCTGTGTGGACTTTCAGCAAGATAAAGCTCTTCATCTTACCAGTAGCTGAGGCTAAGAAAAGATTCCTTTTATACGTGTTTGTCTTTCTCTTCCCCCATTTTTGGCTGACATCTGGTTGTGAAACTTGGGTCAAATATATTTTTCTCCTTCTCTAAAAATCCTTTTCCAGCCCAGCCCATCTGTCTCTGTCATGCTAGAATAGAAATGCTGATGAAATGTCACGCAGCCAGACCTTGATTTTGCTTACATTGGGATAAACCCGTTAATTCATTCTTTTTTTTTTTCTTTCTCCAAAAGTAATAGAATCTTATAGTAATCTTTTGCTGGTATCTACAGCAATCGTGCGTGTTTGTTTTTAAGAGATGGGGTCCTGCTTCAGATAGAAGGAGCAGAGGGATTTTGAAGAAGTTCTTTGAGCACAACAAAATTGATGTCTGCAGTTCTATGAAGTCATCAATTCCCCCGTGATTGTGCACAGCTCTTCTATAAATCTTTTCAGACTGCAATGAGGTCACTCTTCAATTGAATAATCAACTTTTAAATAAAACTGCTTCAAACTGGTGCATGTTTAAAAATAGAGACTGGTTTCTTTATGAACTGTAACTCTCAAGTTTCTAATAGAAAGGTAAAATGCTTGTGTTCATTAACTTCCTGAGCCGTGGTGGTTGTAATGACACCCTGAGATAATAGCAGAAAGATGTCTCTTTCCTGACACACTATTTCTTCTTGTAGGCATCATTATTACTGCTCGCTGATAACAGGGCCTGCGTTTTTGATGGACAAACGTCGTCCATCTCCTTTAAATTCTGAGCAATCTGCTTTTGGAATGGTTTCAGTCACTATTTAAACTTCTGCTGATAAAAGCTTTATTGTCATAATGCCAGTTCCTTTCAATAGTCATTTCTATTAGTGAAAGGACCACGTATTTATATGTATGTGGTGCAGAGGGAGAAGGAATCACGAAGGGAGAGGTTTTGATATAAATTTGGTTTCCAAAATCTAATGATTGTGGCTTTGGTAGGAAGAGGGGGTTAGTTCTGTTTATGCCATATGTATTCATTATAAAACAATGTGTTGCTTTGAAAGTGTACCCATACATGGGTTAAATCATAGTGGTTGGATTAAACCACCAATGCTTCGGATTTCCACCTCCATTACCCTGAGCAAGTAACACAGGTCTGGGGAGGAGTGTGGCCAGCAAATGGAACTTATTAATGCTGCTGATGCCATCTCTAATGCAATGGCCCTTTCAAATGTTTTGTAAAAATTGAATGTGGTAACGTCAAAATAACTTCCCTAAAGAGCAAAGCTTAACCTCATCTTCAAAGCACATGTGCTTTTTAATTGATGTATTCTCATTTATCATTGATCTTGTCCTATGGAACTCTGCAAATCACTTGAAATGACTTCCCATAACGTATATAATTTTGAAGGGAAAGCCACATGAGTTAATGTGAATAAACAAAACTTCACTGATTTCCTGGAAGCCTGCAGATTTATCGTAGCTGAGGATCTAGCCCCATGGTCTAACTTTACTCAGCTACAAGGGAGTAACTTAAAAATTCCATTTTGATGTTAGTAGGAGATGTAAATGTATAGAAGAGATCTGTGTGTCTTTTTTTAGATAATAACATTTCAAACAAATACAGAAAATATGTACATTGTCTGCACTTTTCAAAAAACCTTTGGTTATTGGTGTGCATGTCACTGGCTACTTGTTAGGTGGGTGGGTGTTTCTGAAAATTCTTGTTAAATGTTCTGGGTTTATCTAACCTGGTGCAAACGCTGCAGCGAGTTTTCGCTGGCTGCATGAACACCATCACCTTTACTTAGTGTCTGTGCTTTAATACACTGTAACGATGGTTTCACATGCTAATTGTGTTTCTTAATTTGCTTCTTAACACCCTCTGTATTTTGCAGAAGGGTGCCTAGAAGAGCAGTACCTGTTGTTTTCAACACTGTTCGCTACAGTCTGTGTTTTTATATGCTTGTTGTTCATCTATTTAAAACAAACAGCCCCTGTGTGTGTGATCTTTCTAACATAAGCAGCTGTGGCTTAGTAACTCTGCAGTCTTCTCATACCCTTGCAGCCAGGTGAATGCTATTATCTTTGTCAATTTGGTTGCATAATTAATAACCTTGTAGAGCAAATGCAGCATTCAGCAATGGAATCATCAGTATGATTTTAATACAAATGGCTTTGCTAGTAGGCAGCCAGTGTGCTTAACGGGCTTAAACAAAATAATAACAAATGACTCTTGCTTTGTGTAGGCCAAAATGTCACTACCATGCGGAGATAGTGATGCTTGACCTACTTACATCTTTATCTGCAATGTGCCATGTCCGTGTCTCTTCCTGTACCACTTCATTTGTAGCCTTGCTTGCTCCATCAAGCCTCTAACATACGCTGCAGTCGCTTGCTGTCAGAAGCATTCGCCCTTTCTTCCATCACTGCTCAGGAAGCCCATATCAATAAGATGCTGTTGTTACAGAGCTGTCATTTCTGCCCTCCAACAAATCTTGTCGCTGCAGAGTGTCTGGAGGTTGCAGATGCCTAATAATGTTCTTCCCTGCTCTGTCAATTGATTCCAAGGCTGCACACCCTTGTCAGGCTGAACGCGCAGCAGCACAAGGTGCGGGGAGCCTGCCTGCGATAAGGTTTCGTAGAGATCCTGGCAGCTCCACATCACCCTCATTTCCAAAGCAGATGTTCTTCATCTTCCCTGCTCCTCTGCCTAGTATTAATTTCTTGCAGCTCTGCTTTTGGGTCAGCTAAAAGTTCTCTGTCCATTATTCTCTTAGACTTCATGATGTTTGGAGAGCGAATCCTACATGAAGCTGTACCTGACGAGCACCCTCTGTGCGAATGGTTTTGTACTGGGTGAGACTTCTACTGCAGACCCCTGCATCAGGTTCAACAGTCGTTGACCCTCAGCAAAGCCAAAGGGCTTTAGACAGAGACCTTAAGCATCTCCAGAAGTGAGGTGAGACCTTGGGTTGTCTGGATCTACCTCTGGAGAACTGGGAATTTTTGTGGTATTAGATTGCTTTGTTGTGGTTACATTATCCCAGATGTGTTTCACCTCAAATGGGAAAATGTCTTACAGATTATCCTATGAAAGGGAAAATTCCATCCTACCCTGCTCCGATAAAATTCTATTTCTGAACTTTAAATTTGCATGGAATTTGAGGAATAATACAGTTATTTTGTTTTAGGAGCCTCTTCACTTGTTCTTGAGTGAGTTCTTATTTCTGTACATGTCAGTGACCTGATGGGAATTGTAAAGGAACTTCTTCCCACTGAAGAGTTACATTAGTTCTTAGGTTGTATCTGTACTGCAACTCGATGTCAGACTACACCTTAGTAAAAATAATCAAACAACTATTAAATTACTTACAGAATTACATCACTCTACAGAAGAAGCTGTATAGACTTGGGATACCTGGAAAAGGTAAACTGTCAGTCTTGTTGGCCAGAGTTTGCAGGTTCCATTCTCTCTGGTAGTTCACTTGAGCGTGTTCTCAGAGAAGCACTGGGTATCATCAGAAAATTATAAAATTGAAATCACTGATTAACCGACCGTGTAACCCTGTACTGGGGAGCGCGCGACGTCTTCTAGACAAACCCAGCAAAGGGTTGGAAACAGGCAAGTTTGATTCCGTTAAGAGCCGCAACCTCTAAGGCTTAAATGTAATTACATTTCTACTTATGTCATGTTTCTGCCTGAGTACTGGGACAGAATTTGAGTCCAATCCGCTGCCTTGGGTGTCCCTCAACGTTTCTGTGTATGTGTAGATGCACACGTATTGGACACACGCACACACACTTTTGGCTACATTCCATTTGGGGTTATTAATGTGGTCTCCTCTCACAGGCTCTTCGGAACTTGCCCAATATGGTCTATCACAAGGTGTATTAATCCAGAGTGTGGAGACGAGGGGAAGAGCTGATAAATCAAGATATGATAACTCTAAATGCATTTCTAATGAGCACGCTGTGTAAAATAATGGCAGTATCACTGAGAGTGAGAGATAATTTAATTAAAAAGACAAAAGAGGAAGAAAAAGGGAGGAAGATCTCTTTACTTGGCGGTTAATTATATGAAGTGTCTCGCTGAAAGTAATGCAGCATTACTCTGGGAAAGTGCAAGAATCGCCACCTTTCCCCACCCAACTACTTTCTCTTTTCTCAGCCTTTTTTGTCTTTGGTCTTTCAAAGTGGTAATAGTCAAACACTCGAATGAATGTCTAGAGCTGCTGGGAGCCATTTTCTGTTCTAAACTTGACCTGTTATTTATTCTATCTCTTTTTGGGTACTTGTTTGCCAGAGTGGCAAACCTCGCTTGGGATACCTTTGTGTGGCATGAAAAATAATAATGGTAATAAATGTTCTGTTCCTACTCATAATGCAAATGTATGTTCCTGGATTGAGTGGAAGAACAAGCACAGAAGCATTAAGATTCGGGGCTTCTGAGCTGTCTTTAGTCATGACAGTAATTTGATGGAAACAGGGCAAAGTATTTTGGCAAATCTCAGAGAGGAATATTAAGATTTGCATATCAGACAGGGAAATAAAAAGGTTTGAGGTCTTGATTAAAAAGTGTTGAAGACAAAGCATTTGTATTTCCCCAAATTAAGGGAAACTTCGGGCAGGCCAACATGATTCCAAATCAGATTTATCATTTGTGTCCTAATGACATGAATATTTCAGTGACGATTTCAAGGTATTTGGCGACTCATTTGAGAGAATTTTCATTCATCATATTGACAGTGATGTTAATCAAATTGACTATCCTTAACAAAAAACCCTGCTTCATTTGAACTATATTGCTTTTCTGCCTGAGGGGAACATTTATGCAATTAAAAAAACCAGATCGAATGCTAATAAAAGAAAACAAATGAAGATTTATGCATAATCTACAAAAGGACCGCAATCATTTAATTAAGAGCATATAAGAGTTTTTGGAAGAGAGTATTAGTGATAATAAATGAGAATGCCTTTGTATTCAAATAGCAGCTTTTTTCCCCTCACCTTAAGGCGTTGATTTCCTTGGTTTTGTAATAATCCTTATGTCTTCAGGGCCTTAGCTGCACCTTTTTATGCCCTTGGTGTTCCACATTTCCCTTATGGAATATACCCATAACTAACCATTCCATACTGCTCTGGTGAGCCAAGGCCAGGTTAAATCACTCAACGTGGAGAGCGAGGCAGGTGCTGTTTATGGAGGCAGCAGGAGGTGAAAAGCTGTGTTTTGCCCAGTGGCCCCATAGTGGTAGCAAATCATCTTCTCTATTTATCTATCGAGATACAGATCCATTAAAAATTGGAAGGAGGTTCTGCAACCTTTAAATCCTTTCATATCACTTTATGTTCCTGCTGTTAAGCTTTTGCTATGTTAATGTCATCCTGGGTTGGTAATATTTACAGCACCTAAATCAATGTTGAGGACATCCAGAATATTGAAGGATCAACTCTACTTATTTCAAATGCACTTTAATATTTTGACTGCCTGGCCAGAGTTTGGGAAATAACTGTGGTAGAATTATAATGAGAAGTTTAACAGTTTTATGATGGTTGGAGCGGACTTTATGGAAGTTGATAAATTTCATCTTGTAGGTTTCAATTTCTCATTCCCTACAGAGAGATGGGGAGAATACATTGATACTGCATTTCAAATTGGCTAGATCAGAAGGAACAGCAGCTAAAATCCATTACAACCCAATTACATCCATCAGCTGAAGCTGTGTGCATTCATTCGTGAACATCAGCATTTAATCCATAAAGAGGAACTAATGAGAAATTTGAAAATGGAATCCATGCATCAGTAACTTTGGAGAGATTTTGCTGGGATTAATGAACTGCCAGAACATTGTCAACACTCTGAAAACCTATTCTCTCTTGGTTTGTTTACTGACCAAAGAAAGATTGGGTGGTGGTTTTTTCGTTCTCCTTATTCTTCAGCATGTTTTTGTCATGAGGGTTGTTGCTTTTTTCTTACATTCTGGTTGCAGGAAGTGACATTTTATCCACTTGAAGGATCAAGCACTTGTTTCTCTTTCATCTTTCTCTTATGGGCATCTGGCCGGGTGGTTGGCTGGCTTCTAAAGTCAGATTTGCTGCAGATGAACAACCTCAGCATCTCTGTGCCTCTCTGCAGAAGCCTCTTGTACAGAGCTCCACAAGGCAAGGGCATATGGGCTGTACCATGTCTTGTAGTGTAGAAGGAAACTCAAGATATCAACAAATATGTTTTAAATAGTACTATACTTTAGGAAACTTGCTGAGAAATTGCTGGTGTTTATTTGTGAGTTCACCTTTAAGATTCCTGTGTAAGATGCTGTACTAGCTAATGGATTTCCTGATTCTCTGGAGCTACAATCCTGTATTTGTCCATAATGTGTAGATTAAAGCTGAGCCCACAGGAAAGCCAATCTCTCCAATAGGAGCTAAAACCTATAGTAATTGCTGAGATCTGGCGGGGCTACCATATATAAACAAGGCAGTAAACCCTCATTCATCAAGATCACATATCGAAATGACAGCAAGTGTGTAGATGTTTTTTTCCTGGATGCTCCAGGGTGTAATATTGTGATTTCCATCTCTATCATTTAATGACCTAAGACTGTAATTATACTTGGGTTGTAGTTAAAATGCATAATAACTTCCACATGCCTTCTACCTGGAGGTGCTTTAATAACATGTTGGTATTTCAGGACCAATCCGTGAATATTTCTCTGAGCTTTTTTGCACATAGATGTTCTCTATCTGGTAAAATAAATCTCCTTTATATTCTGAGACTTCTTCTCCCTTGCTACCCAAGCGGTCTAGTAAGGTTTGATGGCTTAATATTTATTTCTTATTTATTTTGATAGATCTCTGTCATATTCACCAGCTGGATAAAGTTACTATGCTTAACAGCAATACAGCGATATTTCCTCCCAGGAATCATTCCTTTCCACATTCAAGCAGCAGAGCTGATCTCCAAGTAGACATATCTGACAGGCAGCTCCTCTGAGATCCCTTTTCCAATTGCACTCCTGATGCAGACGTGACAGGTTCAGGAAGAAGAGAAGGATGGTTGGGAGGGGGCTGGACGATGGAAAGCTGGAGAGGGAAGCGAAGAAAGAAAAACTATACAATTTATGTATAAAAACTATACACTTTATGTGCTTTATGTTTCGGCATGAAGCAATAAAGGATGGAGAGATACAGGAAACAGAGCAGAGAAGAGCAGAAAACTTGGGCCCAAACATGCTAATGCTGAGGCGCTGGGAATGGCTGTTGCTGTTCCCTCTTCTTCAGCATCTCTGTGACTTATGCAAGTTGCTTCACACCCAAACACAGTAATTTGCCACCTGTTGGTCTGCAATGATATTTGCTTACCAAATGCAGCTGGTTTTTTTTTTTAGAATGAACAGATCCTTGAATTGTTTAGAATCTGACTCTCAAATGTTGCATTTAAGAGCAATTTAAGATCAGTAAATTTGGCTTTCTTGCTAGAATGCAAATAACCACAAAAAACCTGCAAAATAATGCTTTGGGGCAAAAGCTACAAAGAACAAGGAATAAAAGGACATAAATGTGAATAAGGGTAAATGTTTTCACAGCTGTTCTAAACAATCACATCAGATGCTTTCCTTAAATCTCCTGGGGTTTTAAACACAGGGGCTTCTTCCTTTCATTCGTCCTTTTTAATGTTTAACAAAATAAAAACTAGGAAAACCTCCCAAACAACTGTTACCTTGTTCTGTTCATCATATGTGGCCCTTTGACTGCCACGGAGTAGTTATGTCTCAGCTGGGGAACCGCATTTGCAAACAACAACCCGCCTTATTATTGCTTCCCTTTTCTTGCACCTCGCGTTAGGGTGTAAAAGGCAAATGGCAAACCAGATATCCCAGTGCTTTTGGCACACAGAAGCAGAGTATAATAAAGAAGATGATGGTGAAGAGTTAAAGCTAGATCCAGAAACATCTCGTGGTGTTTACTTGTTCAGTGGGATGTCTTTAGCCGTTCCTTGGCAATCAGCAGAAATTATATTATATTAATATAATATCAATATATTTATATTACAAATAGAAATCATGTTTCTATTATATATAGAAAGAACCTGAGGCAGGTACAGGGGCCTGTGCAGGTGGTGCAAAAGAAAATAAAGTCTCTGTGAATCAGTTCTGGTGTAGTGATGCTTCTTCGGGTAAGGAGTTATGGCCAGGAAGTGACTTAGAACAGCCCAGAAATGGGGTGAGGAGGTAAGCTTGAATGTCCTGTCCAGAAGAGATTTCCTAATTTTTTTTCCATATAAACATCCTAATTCACCTGAATACAGATCATCACCCAATGCTATAAAACATTTATTGTGCTGATTTGTAACTTGTGGGGGTGGGCTCTCCATAGTGTCCCTTCTGTTTTAGAGGACAGTATTCTTTATTGTTTCTTACTGACTTGAACCAACTTTGTGAAATAGAAAGGACAGAATCTTGTAGGGAAAAAAATCAATCTGCTTGGCCAAACACCCACTTGTTTCAGATTTCTGAATTGTATGCTGGTTTTGTCTCAAAGTCATGGTTCTGACATGAAAAACGTCCATAAATCATATTCCAAGAACAGGTCTTAACTACCTACTGTTTTCTTTTCAAATACCTATTGTTAATCATCCTGACAGTTCTGACACTCACAATATTGCTGAAGTTTTGAATGCCACATGTTGCAGAGAGCTGAAAGCTTCATGTAAAAGGGAAATATGTATCTGGCATAAACGCACCATCCAGTAAGTATATGTCCAGGTTAATCAGTAGGTCGGGTCTATAATACATACGCTTTATACACAGACTGTGCAAAGTACCTTATATAAATGTGTGAGTGGCATGTAGATAAACAGGGATATACAGAATGCTTTGGGTGAATACCACCCTTGCAACACTTAAGTACTTTTAAAGGTTAACAGAAGTAGCACTATGTAGAGATCTTCACCTTTTTTGAGTGAATGCCATGTTGCGATAAGCCGTGTCTAAATCCTGCTCTTGGTTGATTTGTGGGTTTGGGTATGATGCCACTTAAAACACTTACAGCTTCAGATCATGCAATAAATATTCTCTGACATCACTTGAAATGTTTGCTGGAGTTAGTTTTACATCCAGAGTCCAAGATCTCTGCTGAGCCTTGCCTTCGGAAACCTGCTCGGCTGCTTCTCTGACCCCTCGCTGCCCAGAAGCCCTGTCCAGCTGAGAACCGATTCTCTGCGGAGAACAGGGTCCTGCCCTTGCTGAACTCTCAAAAGCAGAAGGCACAGATGGTTCAGGCTTCACATGGAGAATGGACCCCAGGTGGATATTTCACACGTAGTAATGTCAGCCTAAAGTTTTTTTAGGTTTGACAGTTGGGGATCCAATTACAGTAAAAACTGAGGTTTCTGACACCTGCTGGAACCTGCAGTTTCTGTTGCTGTCTCCCCTTCATCCTGCCGCTTCCTTACCTGGCTTTGTGTCAACATTTGTCCCTACACCTTCCCCCCTTTGAAATTCAGTGACAGGCAGCAGCTCCTGTCTCTCCTGAAGCTGATCACTTCCAAGTAAATATTTGCTTTCTGAGTTGAGGTAGAGGCGAAGAGAAAGATTCTGACAGTAGTTTGTAAGATAAATTCCCTCTTCAACTATCCAAACACTGGGGGTTTATTTGTACCTCTGCAAATAAGTTACTAAAAATAAACTGTGTTATGAAGTCTGTAACTTGGGACCCGAGTGATACTTAGCAGATTATTTATTTGAATTGGCTGGATGATCTAGCTCTAGCCAGGACTTTTTTGGCAGCAGATTCAGATTACTCTGAATTCTCTCATCCCTTGTTAAAGGACAGTTTGCTTGTTTACTCTCTGGGATTGTGGAGATTATTTTTTTCTTGTTCTTTATTGCAGAGGCTCCCATATAAACTGCTACTAGCATCACAAATTCAACTGTACTTTCATTTTCCCACTATTATTTAACTATTCTTTCAGCTTAATTGTATTGCTTGTTATAAATTATTGACTTAGCAGACTCACTCCTGTTTTCTCTGACAGGTTTGGCAGTAAACAGGCTATTAACAATTCATAATGAGTAGCTCCTGTTTGTTTTTCTGTGCTAATTTTGTTCTCTTCCTGACATCCTTAGTGTGCCTTGTCCTCTGTCTTTAGGCTGGGGGAACGTGTGATGCTGGATGACTGTTGTGTGTGGTGTTTTTACCAGGAAAAGCATTCACGTTTGGCAGAAAACATTTTGATTTTCTAGATGAATAATTCCCTTGGAAACGAGTGAGGAAAATCTCTTCCTTCTTAATCCCACCATGTGCAGAGCATCTATACAGCCATTGGTCTGGAGGTCATTTTCAGGATTTTTTTTACTTTTATGGATCTGAAAGTTGTAGGGGATGTTTGTATCATCTGCTTTCTCTATTTTAACCCAGCCAGCATTTTTCATGTACTTAATGCTGCTGCAAAGTCTCAATGGCTTGTATTTGACTTGATGCTTCCCAGGGAAGGTATCTATCTAGATTGAAAGCATCAAGAGATGGAGAATTCCCCAGTGGCTTCAGTAGTTTATTTCCATTTTTAATAGCACCTGACACGTGAAAACTAATTTATTGCTGCTTCAATATGTATAAGTCAAGCTTTAATCTTTTTTTACTTATAGCATCTGAAATGGAGAATAGCTCTGTTTCCATGAAGCTTATACTGCTAGAAAAGGTGCACGGAAGAGGGAATGTTCTTCTGTACTCTTGTCTCTTCCTTGTGATGGTGAATCAGGAGACTTCGCTGATACTTTCAGAACTGCTATTGATACTGAATGTGAGTTTGTAAATGCAACCAAGTCTGTTAGCTTCTTCACTTCCATGTCTGAATTATAATGCTGACCTGCCCCGTATCCTGCTGTGAAACTCAATGTATATAAAGCTCTCTAGGCTGGATTAAACTCTCACTGGAATAAGTGTGAGGTTTTGAATATATTTATGTGGGTTTTTGTTAGAGTTGGGAAACTTTTTTCAGATAAGGCAGATAAAGTGCATCCCTCCTGGCTGTAGTGGTGTGTAGAAATGCAGAAATACATTCCAAATGTGAAAGTCTTTAGAAAAAGCTCACATTCTGGTTGTCTCAAACCAGCATGACCAGTTGCATATATGCATTAGGTCTCCCACCCTTCCCTTGCAGGGGAGGAAGGAGACACGTGCTTTCAGGTTGCTGCCCCAGCAGCTAAATGCTTCCTTTCAAGTCTGCAGTTGGAATAGTGTCAGGCACAGCCAGTCTCGTACCACCCTGGTTTATGGAGTGTCAGCTCCACAGCCATGCTCTGAGCTTTCCTCTGTCACATCACAGTGACATTTAGTTCAAAATTGGAAGTGGTTTCAAGCAAGTGTACTTTAGTTCTCAACTGGGCTGGGCACGGAGAACTGGCAGCTCCTGTGTCTCTGTTCTCAACTTCCAATGCAAGAGTGAACCCCGGGCACAACCCTGAGTTGTTTCCTGCTACTTTTTGATTAATGCTAATGAGAGTTACAAGTAAACACAGGCTTATAAACTGTGTCATGTTCAACTCTGCAGCTGTCTTTTGGAGAAAATAATGCAGTTCTGTGTCAGTGCCAAACACAGGTTAGGAAAAGAAGCAAGACACTGTTATGCTAAACTGGAATTCCCAAGGCAGTTACATTTGCTGGCACCCAGGAATTGTGCTGGGGAGAAAGTTCTCAGATTCTGCAGTGAAAAGGCCGTTTGAGCATGAAAATAGACTGGATTGACACATCCCTGAATTCAGCCAGTGAAATGTAACTTGAGAAACACTTTCATGGCAAAGGCTTTTTGCGGTTTTACTCTCCTTTAAAGTTCACCAGCTGGAATTTTACACCTCCAGTGATTTACCAGCAGAAAAGCTGCCACTTGGATGTCGGGCCAATAGATGGATCCTGTCACTTAATTAAGTTTCTACATGGCATTAGTCAAGCTTCCATTCGCAAGCCATTTGCCTGGTCTAGAAACTAAGACTTTCAAGTACAAACCAGTAATCGCAGCCTCTAATTTCGTTTCTCTTTGATTTGCTCTGTAGCCTTGGAAACATTTATTCATCTGGGGGGAGTGGGAGGGTGGTGCAGTGGAGAGGATGGAAAAGGTGGGTTCCTGGCTAAGAAAATGGGCCAGAATGAAAGAAACCTGCACGTAATTTTTCTAGCTCCTCTGTTTTCTGTGTGGCTGTAATCCTGACGCTTGTGACTGGGGAATATACAGATTTTATGGTTTTAAGAGGCCTGGTAACACCTGGAGAGATAGAAGCCAAAGGAGACTGACTTCCAGGATCCTTCTGATCTTTCAGAAAAGTCTTTGTGGTAGCTAAGAATCTGGTGCAAATGAACAGTTAAAGCAGCTGATGAGAGGGACGTACTGCGGTGCATAAGCACAGGAAATCTGAGCTTCGCAGAGATGGAAACTTTCAATTTTAAGGACATATGTAATGAATGCAGTCAAGCGGAACAGCAACATGGCACTGCATAAAATAACTGGAATGTCATGTAAATTGATCTGAAAATTGCTGGTAGTTGTACTATTCTTTGACAGAATGATTCACACTAATTCAAGAAAAAATTGCCTTTCACTGTTAACAGACTTAATGCCCAAGCAGAGGGGAAGAGGAGGTGACTGGCTGTGAAAAGGCAGGACAGGCCTGGAAATGCTCCAGTTCTCTCTCTGCTTTAACTCATTTCTTTGTGGTTGTGAAATGGATGATCATGAGGCTGGGTAGGTACATGATGAGGAGAAAATTAGCCTTCCTGGGGAGGAGACGATGGTCTTAAAGTAGGATTTTGTTCTAAATGAGCTTTTAAGGAAACACTGAGTTCATCCATTGTGTCTGACAATTAGAGGATACTTTCATAAAGAATTTCATTCCCATTACTGAGAAACAGAAGAGCTGGTCAGGGTTAAGTAGAAATCTCTGGGGTGGAAAAACCCCCAGTCTCAAATCTTGAAAACTTTGCTGCCTATCTTGGTAAGAGTGAAAGGAGAATTGATTTGAAAACTGCTGAGTGAGTTTTGTTATTTTTGTGGAGGAAAAATTGGCTGTAATTTTACCATGAAGTAAAATTCTACCATGCAGGTTTTCAGTTTTCTTTCACAGAATACTGAAGAAGTGAACATGTACCCCAGAAAAGGCTTTCTTCTAGGGAAAAAATGGCTTAATTGGAAGATGCTGAATGAAAACAGATCATGATCACCCCATTCTTGGGTTTTGTTCCTCATCCTTCCAACTCCTTCGCACTTTCCTGCTCCACTAACTTCTGTTGCCACTTAAATTTCTGATTGCTCAGCTTCTCTCACCCCAGTCTGGGAAGGAAACAGAATGTTCTTGTCTGTGACAGAGCGGGTTAGCTTCAGGAATGAGACAGAATTCAAAGTGATGAAGGCTCTGATATCCGCACACTGTACTGGCAGTTCTGTGCTTCAAAAAAACTGGGCCAAAGAGAACAAATAAGTAACAAATTTTTCCTCTTATGCTCAGATTCTGCAGAAGAAAGGTAAAAGCCCGACTTGGCCAGGCTTTGTGTGTATCAGTGGACATGGACAGGATCTGTGGGAATGCCAGAACTTGCGATAGAGCAGGTTTTGTCCTAAAGGAAAATCCGGAGGATTAACTTGAAGCAGGCCACCTCCCAGCTTTATTTTAAGATATAGTTATTGTTAGGGAAATTAGGAAAAGAACAGAAAAAAAAAAAGAAGGATCTTTTGCTGATGCAGAGCTTAGAAAATTCCCATTTGAAAGAGTAGCTCTCCCTACACGGCATTTATGTTAATGGTTTCCTTGTTTACTGTTACAGACCTGATGCAAAGTGTGGAGGAACTGGTGGCAGCCGTCTTTCACTCATAATTAGGTTTTGCATTTCTAATGTGTACAGGCTGTGAGGAAAGCTTTCATGTTCATCTCTGCTGTGAGAGAGGTCAGCAGAATTCGCAGAAGTTCAGATGTTCTGTCAATCAGCCCCTGAAATAACACACAAAAAGCAGAACTGCCAGGTTCTCAATTCGGGGCTGCGCAGGGCAGGTGTCACTAACGTGATCTGAGGGAAAGCTCACCAGAGCGAAGTTCAGATGCAGGATATGGAGATGGGGTTTGTTTTCTATTTTAATATCTTCCACAGATTTTTGCATAACAGCTACATTTGCAGGCCTCCATAAATAATAATTCTTGGCCGTGACATGCAGCCAGGAGGCTGATAAAGTCAGGAAGAGGAGATACAATGGGTCCTCTTTGTCTCTGACCTCATTTAAGAGATGTTTCCCCTTTGTTTCCTTTTTTAGCATTTCAGCTCTGACAGGTGCAGATTTGCCAAAAGGAATGTTAATTGCCTATTTACTGCTTCCCAGCTTGTTCAATTTACTCACAGATCATTTCCTGTTCAGAGCCCAGCAGCAGATTCATTTTCTCTCTCCCCTGTTAATCTTTTTGCTCTCTGGGTAAATGCCACAGGAGCGACACCACCACCTCCTGAAAAGCCACCCTCTTTGCACATTAGAGAAAACTACCCAGTTCTGAATCCCAGAAAGGGCAAGGTCACGTCCCTGCGAACATACAACTGCATGAAGCCAGCCAAGTATGAATGTGTGCCCTGTAGGATGAGCCAGTATTAAAGATCATTAGAGAACTGGGCAGATCTGAAGAAAAGGCTTTGCTGATGAGCGTTTCTATAAACCTCTTCCTTTGCTCTTTCCTTGTGGGACACCTTTGGAATTCTCATCTTCTATTTAAGTAATACAGTGGCACTTGTTAGCATTTGATTGATTTTGCCATAGCCCTGTGATAACTTGTTCCAGTTCATTCTTGCTGGTACGAAAGAGCAAAAGACAACTTGAAAACAGATGCGAGCGTGTGGCAGAGTTTAAATGCCCTGGGAGGAAAGAAGAAATGCCAGGGGCTGTTGTGCCTGGGAGGGCTCCAGCCCAAGGTCATTTTTAGCTATTTGTTTCCAATAGCTAATCCAGCTCTTACCTGTGTCTTCTGTTTCCTCTCTGTGACTTTTAGCAATATCTCAAAGGGAGTTTTTTTCATTAGCTCAGCAAAGTGATGCAGGAAAGGAGGTTAGAGCTGCTAACCTGGGCAGGGGTGTGATAAATCTCCTAAATCGTCTGCTCAAAGCATCCACTTTGAGGAAGGGGAGTAATTATACCAGTTCATCTGCACCACTCTGCCTTCTAGAATGGTGAAGCAATTGGAAGAGGGTCCTACCTTAATAAAAGGTTTATTTTAGTCTCTCTGCTGCTGTGGCCAAAAGAAAAATACCTGTTTTCTCACCTATGGCTGCTTTTCATCTGTTTCTTGAGGAAAAGACCTCATTTGTGCATCAGGAGAGAAACTGCAGGTACTAATGAAGGCAGTGTGTCATTTTCTGATTTCCAGCCCTGGTCTGTGAGGTGACAGCATGTGCAAGGATCTTGTGAGCTTTAAGATGGTGAATTCAAACTGCACCGAATACTTGGCTGTACTATAAACTTGTCTGAACACCGTTTTGCTGCGACGTTTACTGCTTTTGCTTTGACCTACTCCATGACATTGATGGATTTCTGCTTCTTGGTAACAACTACCTGGAAGAGTTAATAGGTGGGAAAAGTTCGTGAAATTCATCAAAGGCGCTAAAGACATGTTTCCTTCTGTTAACCTAAAAATAACTGGGCTTTTCAAACACCAACCAAACAGGTGCAAATTACAACATCTGGCATCTTTGCTGAATAGGAGCCAAAAAGGATCAAACAAGTTCTGATGGAAAAGTAAGAGCATTTGTATAATGAGGCTAATTTTGCCCAATACTTGGAAGCTACAAAGAAGAACAAACCATAAAAGACGCTGTCCTTAAAAAAGACTGTAATCTTGTACCTTGCCTTTGTGATATATGCACATGACTTAATTTAAGAACACTCAGGTGCTTTGTTGAATAAGGAAGTTTTTCTGAACTACAGCCTTGATATCCATTTTTAAATTCTTATCTGCATTTACGAATGTATTGTACATCTCTTTCTCTGCACTGCGATGGCTTTGTAGAGACAGGACCCAACGTACTGCGGGATCACAGCTTGGGTTTATTTGCACTGCCTGTGTTTTTCACAGATGGGCCTGTTATGTTCCAGGAATGTAGCTGAGATAGAGTGTGACCATGAACTGACTCTAGAATTAAATTGATTCTTTGCTTCTTTTTTTCACTAAGGCTCATCATACTCACTGTGTACTAAGGACTCGTGACTAATGGGAAGCAGAAGGGAGAGGGTTTGAAAATGGAACGTCTCAGTATGAAGTGGGCAAGTCTGTTGGTAGCTCTCATCTGACTTTTCCTAAGCAATGATGCTTTAGTTCTTCGAACGATTACAAACTGGTGACAAGCATTTTGTTCTGAAGATACTCCAAGAAAAGTACTTATTTACTTAACTGATTATCAGAGGATTTCCATTTAATTCTTTTCTCTATGCATAGATTTTATTAGATACAGTAGTTTCTCAAAGACTGACTACTTTCATTCAACCCTCCAACCTTGGCTGCTCTGGAAATTGTGCAGAGAAAAATAAAATGTCCTTATGGTGTCCAGGAGCTGCATCTGGGTGGTGTCTCCGCTAGTTTGGACAGAACCACTTTGCAATCTCACACCTATTCTTCTGCTTCAACTTGCACAAAACCAGTTCTGCTGGGTTGGAAACCACAACGTGGGGCTGTGGCTCTGACAGCTACGAAAAGATTTCATCTGTCCAGAGCTCTCTGAATAGGTCAGGTTTGGCTCTACTCTTCCATAAACCCAGGAATAGCTACGCTGTGAGACATCAGTGCAAAACAGTTATGAGAGGAATCAGACTCACAAGGTTGATGCCTTACAGCAAGAAGATTAATCTGATTAGGCCTTGGCATTGTGTGATTGCTTTGGGCCCAGCAAGCCTCTTTATAACCTTTTCACAAACACAACATTTCTGATCAACTTGTCAAAGTGCTGCAAAAACGTTATTAGCTCTGGATCTTTGTTGTCAGGGTCAGGAAGGTCTGCTCCCTTCTGCTCTCGCTTTTGTGCTGGGAAGGCAGTTTCCACTCACCGCTCACAATGTACGCCTTTTTTTTTTTCCCTACTGTTTTTATATCTGTTTTTCTGGAGTGGAAAAGCTGGCATAAACCCTGACACAGGCAAACTGCTTTTATCTTGTATATGTGGAATCACTTCTGGCTTCTGCAACTTCCTTCCATGCTATAGTTTGTTTTTAACCTTGTTTCTTCACACGTGGCCACCTTCTGCGGTGCTGCAGGCAGTGTACCTGACAGGTAGTGTGGCAGAAATAATGGGGTTAGTGTTTCAGCTGCACTTGGTCCTCACAATATAACAGCATTAAGTTATGTTCAATATAAGGTGAGTCGTTGTTGTAAGTGGGTTGTGAGAAGAAATGGGATTAAATGGTGGGAGAGCTCAGTATCAAATTCTCCACGCTGGAAACTTCATTTGGTTGGGAATGTCTAGGGCAAAATTGGATCCATAATGGGCTATATCTTGTATTAATTTATTAATACTCTTACTTCTCCACGCCTCGGACTGAAGTTTGATTTTTCTCATATTGCACAGTTGGATAATACATTCTTTGGAGGATGGGCTTTGTTTTTCTGTATGAGCAGTCTCTAGTTCAGCGGGGAACCATTTGATCGGCATCATCTCTCTGCTACCACAGCTCAGCAGCAGGAGAAATAATAACGTTGAGTTTTCAAGTCATGTTTTCAGAAGCACCAAGGAGTCTGATGTGTAGAATTATTTGTAGGACTGGTAGATTTAGTTGCAGAAGTATCTCTATCTAAGGTAGGATTCTTCACAGGTGATGTTCACCATAGGGCAGTTAGATATTGTACCTTCAATTTAGTGGGTTCCTTCTACAGAGAATGGACAGAAATTGGCATCTCTGTGGCACGTGTAAGATCTGGGTGTCTTGTACAGCTTTGTGATCCAACAACAAAAATACCTCAACCCCCCCAAGAATAGCATTTGAGCATCTGTAGAGTTTTCAATGTATTCCTGGACTTATGCTCATTGATTCAAGTAAAATGAATGTACTTTAAAATTTTAAAAAATTCCATTAGTGACTGGCCGTGTCTCTAACTGTCTAAATAGAGGAAAAAAAAATATGGCTCATGAAAGCCTAAGTTGTAACATGAGCACTCAAGAGCTTAAGCGTGGGAATTTCAAAAGTGTTTATGTAATTTAGTAGTTCAAACCCTGCTAAAAATCGGCAGGAGGTATATTCCTGAATGCCCATCGGCTTTCAAGAATTGAACTTTGCTCATAATGCAACCACTACTCTTCAAAAGATTTATTGTTTATCCAATCCTGAGGTCTGAGAGCCAGCAAATACATGTGATTACAAAAAAAAGATCTGAAACACTTTGCTATTTATTATGTTCCCATAAGTTTCTAACAGTGTTGGGTGAAATCCCCCAACTCCTTTTCACCATACCATTAGAACCAGTAATGCTGAATCATTTAATTTTTTTTTCCCCAAGAATGATTTATCTGTCCAGACTATAAGAATATAAAGGCAATATAAATCCCTATTGTTGGAAAAAAGAATGAAGTCTATACCTTTCCAATAACTTTATATCCTTCAGCACTGGCAATAAATAACCACCTTTTTCTCTGAAGTACTCGTTCAGAGTTCAGAGCCTGTAGCCCTGAATTATTTGCCTCCTTTCGGGAGTATCTCTGGATATGCAAATCAAAAGCACATTTTTTAAGTGTTGTCATTCCCTCTTTCTGGTGTGCTTGGTTGTCTAAATACTTTTTATTTAGACTGACCTTACAGTTATCAAGTATCATAGTTTTTGATGTAGCCTTGTTGATTCAAGCATTAAACCTCCCATCGTTTTTCAATAATATTTTCTTAGGTCGAATTTTCAGCTGGTATAAATCAACGTCCAATTTCAAGGACCCACGCAAAGAATTTTGTATAACTTATGGCCTGTTTTTGAATCTTATAGAAGCCTTCAGTAGCCTTAGGTAGATCCAAAATATGCCGAGGGCTTTGTATTTTTAATAGCTGCCTGAACTTTTAGTTAAAACTTTGTCAGGAGGAAGTTGGTTGTTTTTTTTTTTTACATTTACATGGAAACTCATGTAGGAAAGGGCCCTTTAAAAACTTAAAAAATTAAAATAAACATTCACGTTCTTTCTATCTTACATCATAAAAGTTAAATAACCGGTTTTCTAGGTCAAATATCCCTTTATTGTGGAGATTAAATAAAAATTTTACAGTATTTTGCAAATCACTGGAGGAGAGCTACCTTTGGGGTGAGATTGCAGTGTTTTAAACAACAGAATGTTCCCACACAGCAGCTGAACACGACGGGGGTGAGGAATACAACGTCAGAAACTGTGTAGGGGAATTTTACCTTGAAGGAGCTAAACTAAAATTCATCCAGGACAAGAAGATGAATAGCCTGATGCAAACAAGTAGCGCTATGGGATCTTTAATGACCTCGTGTGACCAAGATCATACCCCAGATTTGTTGCCTGAAGCTTTATGGTCCATCAAACCATAAAATTATGCTTGGTAATTGATACAGTGCTGACTCAAAGGCAGAATTGCCTCCGCCAGGCTCACCCATAGATTCCCGCTGCCCCGGGCTTTCTCAGGAGTTCTGCTCATCTAATGCAATTTTTCTTGGATTGTGAGATGTGAGGGTGAAAAAAGGCAAATTGGGTTTTTTTTTTGTCTCTGGTCCAGAAGGTATCCCAAAGAATTTACTGCTTGGCTTCGCAGGGAAAGGAAAAGCTTCACCTCGAAGGCGGTCAGTGCTCTCGGGGGCTCTGAATCGGTACCAAATGACAATAATTCAGCCTGGTCACTGCTTACACACACTGTGGCAATAAGCTCTTTCTTTCTTCCTGAAACAAAGGAGAATAGAATGCTCTCAATCCCTAAAAACTGATATCTTAAAGCTGGCTTTAAACATTCTTTGGGTTTTTTTTCTAAAAAATCAGAAATCCTTCTGAACTTAAAAAACCAAGACAACTAAACACCCCAACCCCCCAAAAAAAACCACCCCAGAAACTGTCCTAAATTTTATTGCTTAACTTTGGCTCAGGGACTGAGGCACAATGCATATTTCCACATGCAATGTGCAGCCAATTTTCACATCTCCCAACCTCCACAACACTCTCACAGTTGAAGATACAACAACAAAAGGGAGGCACGGATCTTATTACCCATCTACCAGTCGGTTGTTACTGCACTCACACACACACACACACACACACACACACACACACACACTGCCAGGGCTGCAGCGCCAGCAGGAAGCGTTGCTTATTAACCCTGGAGCTAGTTTTCTCATTTTTTCCATGTTCTTGTCGAAAGTCTCAAGCAAAAGCCATTATCTTTGTTTACTGAATGGTGCCTGGGCTTGTGTTCTGGTGACTTTGTGGACAATAATGAAGTAGTACATTCGACATATTAATATTTGTGATATACATCAAAAAGGCCCCAAAGGAAAGGAATTAAATGTGTGAGTGTTTATGCATAACTCCAGTAGACTTCGCTGCATGAAATGCTTATAGGCTGTGATAGTCCTTTAAATAGTTGTTGATGTGGTTCCTGCAGAGCTGAGAAAGCAGAAGTCGAAGTGTTGAGGCGTTTAATTTTGTTGGAACACGCAGGACTGGGCTGCTGGGCCAGAGAGAATATTCTTGTCCATCCTTGGTCTCATCTTTCAGTCAGGATGTCTTTGTAGGAGTAAAGGCTGTGACTGTCGTGCTGTTTCTTGCCTCTCTATTCTGCTTCCTAGAGAGAGCTTTACAATGGGAAAGTCATGAAATAAACCCCCATCTGTTCTGGGTCTAACTCTGAACTCTGCCCCTGGGCTGGTGCACAGCTTGTTCTGCTGCTCCTGCCTCTGCTCTTCTGTCTATGAAATAGGGTTTTAAAAAAAATCCCAAGTATTTAGCTCCAGTGCAAAACCCTTCGAGGTATATAGACTGTGAATTTTTATTTCACTTATGTTGCCCTTATTTGGAAAGATTTTGACTCTCAATCACAGCACAAAGTCAAAATCCCCCATCATTTTTAGATGGTGACTGGGAGCTCTAGGTTGTGTTTGCATGACCAGGCTCAGAACTGACCTGCACTAATTTTTGTCAAACTGCAGTGAGATTTCCAGCTTGTCAGCATACTTGGAACATTGCAAGGAATGTTCTGGAGGCTTTTCTGTAAGTCTGGAAATGTAATTATCATTTACCTGTATGTTATAGGGAGGAAGGCGAACTCCACCAGCAACCGGGCAGCTGTTTGGAGCCAGTAGCTGAAGGAAGGCATAATGCTGAAAGTTGTCCTGCAAAAAGCGTGTGACAAAGGGATTTGCTGCACCTCCCAAATGTTCATTGTTACCTTTTGCTGCTTATGATTTGAGGAACCTCTATCGCTGTCACTCGTTATAGGAGAGCTTGTCAGATGCTTGAAGCCAGAGCCTTGAAAAGAGCTCTGTGCTGCTCACTTATGTAATACCGAATATGCTTGCAGAGTAAGAAAGCCTATTAAATATTTAAACCCTGTCCGTTCCTCAAAAGCAGAACAGCAGAGATGATTTTCCATGGAATTTAACATTAAACTCGGGCAATTTGTACAGCTGTGCATATAAATAGTTTGCACATCATCTCCAGAGGCGAAGGTCACCATGCCTCATACATTTCAATACTGTAAGTTACATAGCAACAACCTTCCCATTTCTGCTTCCTTGTTATTTATCGAAAGGGACTTAAAAATTGGGATGAAGTACCAGCAGTTTTTGAGCAATGAATGAATGGAAGATGATTGTAATATTTTTCCTTAATCGCTTAATTTTTGTCTCTTCATAGAACAAGAAAGATAATAACGGTCCATCAGCAGTGGGGAATGGGTGGCACAGAGCTTTTTCAGGGAAAGAAATCAGAACAGACAACTGCTTGATTTCACTTAATGAAATTTGTTCCATGGTTGATCTTCAGACCCTTGCTTCATTACCTTACACAAACTTAAACCTGTTTTCCAAGAAGGAAAATATTCTTATTTGCAATTAGAATTACCCAATTACACACCACTCGTGAAAACACCATGCATATTTAGCTCCAACAGATGAAAGCAGACTTTTGAAATGCCAGAGATATATTTCTTCAAATAATAAGCACTTAAGAGTTAATATCATGAAAGGAGTCTGTACAAACAAAGCACAAGTACTTCAGGATTAGTTCTCACTCCCCATGCTTAAACAACTCCAATGTTATTAATTCCAGTGCAAATTCCCTAGGGCAGAATTTCGTTTGGTGAAGGTCTCCTGAAAAAAAGAAAGAAAGGGAGCTTGGTTAATTCATGGATTGAGGTGATCGGCTCCTTTGCCGCTGAGCAGGGACGGAGCTGGGGGAGAGCAGTTCCTCTCTGTCCTTGCCTCAGGCTGCATCCTTTGGATGCTTCGAGCACAGCTGGGCTTGGAAGTACTACGGAACAATGCCCATGTCCTCTCCGTTTGCTTCTACAATGTACTTTACCTGTATTCAAATAGGAATTACATATTGAACAGTTCTTTTTTTCCATTTTGTTAAACTTCTCCTGCATTCATTTTACATGGATCTAATATTTGCTTATTTCAATCTTGAGCATTTTATGCACTTATTTATCATTTGGGTAGAAGTACGCTAATTGACTCACTGGTAATTCAAATGCCTCCTGCTGTGGATGCATCAGAGGAAATTGGTTGTTTCTGCTGGCTCTCCAACTTGTTAATTGAGAAGCTATTCAATTATAGGTAATATACTTTTATTGCTAATAAGATATTCTGGTATCAACAACATCCCCAATTCTGAAATTAAATTTGTGAGAATTATAAGAAACTCAAAACTGCTTGGCAAAAAGTCTTGCAGAATTAGCCTTATATATAAATACTGGAATCCACCCCAGCTTCAGAGAAGTGAAAAGTAAATCAATAAAATTCATATCAAAGTTACTGTACTATTTATTTACTCTCACTTGGGATTGTATCAACAGGGAAATTTGTAGGAAGGGGAACTTACTGCAAATCTATCAGGCTAAAAAAGTTGTTCTTAATGCAGATTATCAAACAGGATATCTAAAACATAGTTAATACTGCTCTTTATTATCTAATTTGCTAAGATTAGATTCTTTTTTATGCATCAGTTCACAAGCTCATCTTGAGCCGTGGTATTAGCTTGCTTAAGTTATTGAAGAACACTTCTGGTAAATAAATATCCGTTCTCCTGTTATTAATTTGCAAAGCAACAGTACCTGGGAGCCCAAATGGAGCCAAGGTGCTGTACATAAAGGTGATATGCAGCTCTCCTGGGCTGAAGAGAAAGCAATGACAAAAGGAGGCAGGAAAAAAATATCGTCATTGTTATTCCCAGTTTATGTGGGGAATGAAAAATCTGTGGCAGAATTAAAACTGGATCTGATGAGCACCATGCCCTAAACATGAGGTCAGTCTCCATCCTCACTCATTTCTTCTTTTCCACGTTTTTCATATTGTTCTACTTTATTGCACTACTAGTCTCTGAGTGGGTTTTGTCTAAGCCACCCTACTAGAGCCAAGTCCAGAGCCTGTGAAGCTGTTCTCAATTCCACTGGTGTAAATCAGGAGTGTTGGTGTTTGAGTCAATGGCATTGCACTGCTGTGATTTTCTTTTCAGACACTCCTGTGGTGCCCAAAGAGCTCTGCGGGAATTTCAAGGGTTTAGGACAACTTTGATGCTTCATGTCAGAAAAGGCTGGGGTAAATCTATGTCATTATTTGGGACCAAATCCTCAGCCAGCACAAATCAGTGTATTTTCACTCAATGTGGGCTGGTCATGCTGATAGTGACCAGCTGGGGACAAAGACTATTGACTCCCCTGCAGCTGGTAGAACGTTAAAAGAATCCTCACCAACCCACCTAGCATGCTCGCTTATTTTGTAGTTTATTTCCTAAACTTGTTATTTCATGACTTGCATGAGCAGACAGAGATGTTTGCGTGTTGCTTGTATTCAGGTTTGTGTCATGTCTGTGCATTTGCCTTAGAAGTATGTGCATATCAGTCTGCGTAAAAATTTATTTCTCTCTCCTTCAGGAGCTGAATCCATGGGTTACCGCTTTCTCTTCTCATTACAGTCTTTGGCACAAAGAACGCATCTAACTTTTAATGCCCAGAACTATTCCCAGAAATATTTTAGGGTGCTCTACTATTCTGACCTTTCATCATTTCATATTTTGGTTGGGATGGAGGTTCCATCCTGCTCTTGTCTCTCACTGGAGCTGTAAAAGCATGAAATGAGTAAAAGAACTGTTGCAAGTCACAACACAGAATACCGAAAAGGTCAATACGGCCCCATGTCCCATGCTGGAGCTCGTGGGCTATATGACACCTGAAGTATCAGTAGTGCTCTATTTTTTGGGGACAAAACCGCAGAAATAGCACCTGTGTTGATGTGTGTCACAGTTTAGCTAAACAAGTAAAGGAGAAGAAATCATAAAAGCATTCTGAACGTGTTTTAGTTGGGGTCTGACAACTCCAGAAGGCCAAAAGCTAGTAAGATCTCACATGTTAATGGCCAATATCACTTCAGTGGTGGAAACGAGAACTGGATTGTGTTCTTCAGAAGCTTCAGTGGGTAACTGTCTTATAGACAATAAAATCCAACCCTAGTGATATATATAAAGAGCAACTGTAGTTTGTTTTCCCTTCCTGGGATCTTATGAGTGAGTTTTTAATTTTCAGCTAACCTTTGCAGTTCACCTTTAAATTGAATTTTCTCTTGAGTGTGTCTAGCGAAAGAACCTCAGCAGCTTCCCAGGGGAGAGTATTCCATGAACTTAATGAACTCATCTGTTGGAGATCTTCCTATCTTTAATGTTTAGTATGAAAGCTTTCACTCTGTTGCCGCTTGTATGTTACCTTTGTGCCAGTCTTACTATCTATTCCTTATTTACAAATAGATTCAGTAGGATTCTTTATTTACAAATACATTCAGCAGGATTTAGGCATAGGTACAGTTAGATTTAGGCTTCTGCTTCCTTAAATCAGATGGGATTTCAGAATTTTGGGAGTTGGATTGCACGTATTCTGAGGGCTTTGGTAGATCAGATGGAATTGCCAGTGCTCGCCAGCAGATTCTGACTCTGAATTAGTCTGCTTCCCTCATCCCTCCTAAGATGGATTTTTGTTCTTCTTCTGATGCCTTCACAGAACAGCTTCATGAAGACAGGATTCGGAACCGACTGGCGAATCAATAGAGCCGGGTTCGTGCTCACTTATTTCCATTTCCACCTAAGCAAGTTCGTGCTTTGTTGGTTGATTTCAAATGCCAGTGTATTTATCTATTTGTGTCTCTTCATTTTCCCCCTAAAGGCAAAAGATGTTCACAGCAACAACAAAAGGGAAGAGAAGTATGAAAAGATTAGTTTGATCAAAGGAATATCATGTCACACCAGAAGATTGATTTTCCTTTCCTCCCGGACTGCCATGCTCCCTCTCTCTGGGCTGGCCGCGAGGCTATTGCAGAGCTGGCTCCGTGTGTCTCACCATGCCTTGCATGTGTGCCTTTTGATTATGACTTGTCTTCTTTTAATATCGCACAAACAAGGCTCTGTCATGTCCCAAGCGACGTCTGACCTATTTGTTCTGTGACAGAAAGGATGGATGGTTGGTCCCTTATCGCACTTTCCTTGCAGGTAGGAGTCTTGGGACAGACCGTTCAGTCCACCTCTCTGCCGTCCTGTCTTGTTAAGAAAGAGCAGCAGATACTACAAAGAAAAAAAAACTTCACATTTAAAGACAAACCAGTGCAAGGTTGGACGTCTTTTTGGTTCACACAACCACTGAATCTGACTCGGTCCTGCTGTGCCAGGGTGCAGGCCGGGGTTTTGATGGACAGAGAGAAACACAAAACAATACTATTTTAACACTTGGTATCAAATCACCTTTTGGAAACAATCGAATTTTAATAACACCAGATCACTCTGCCTAAACAAAGTGGGAACAGGAGATGAGAGGCTGGTAAACATTGCTGCCTGCCAGCAGGAAAATAGGTTTTAATTCTATAAATCACAAAAGGAAATTGCTAAGGCTATATCTCATACAATTAAGCCAATTTAAGCCTGACTATTAGGGGAAAAAGATTACTCATAAACTGACATTTCAGTGTGGAGTTTTGTGGTAGTGTTGGATTCACACACATAAGTTTAGTCTTCAGAGGCCTGACTTTTGATAACCTCATATCCAGGGCTGCTGGCGGCCACGGTATTTCCATCACAGTTCAATGCTTTCTTTACACAAGGGATGTTTTGCTCCAGAATTCGTGTAGCGTAATACCTGCCTCATGTACTATCAGGATCTGAGCTATTAGAGTTCATCCCTCTTCTAATGCCACGTAGAAGGAATACATTTCTGGGGCGCGAAAATGAGGTGAGGTGTGCCTCACAGGCCAGGTACAGAAGCATATTTTCCAATGTATCATCTGACTTATTTCCCTTTCTTCATGAATGAGTAAAGGTTAAATCTCCTGCATTTCAGCTGCTCTGAGGGCAGTACCAGAAGGTTGGCATCTTCCGCTTTGACTCTGGATTTTGGGTTGAAATTTGGTGACATCAAATACTTTGGAATGTACCTGCCAAAGAGCAGGCTGGTAGAGTCTCTGGTTTGCCCAGCTCTGGCCACGGCACTAGGGAGCATGGGAGGAAGGGCTGCAGAGCTTTCTAGAGTGTGGTGTTGGGATTATTCAAGCAGGGTTGGCCAATGTGTTACTGGAAAACCTTTCTTTATTTATCTCTTGCCATATTCATTTGTTTTCTCCTGTTGCAGCTGCACACTGCTGCCATAGCCAGGAGCTGGATGTACATGATCCCTCAGTTGTCTTTCGCTGAGAAAGCTTTGCTAAGAGGGGAAAAAGAAAAAGAAGTTGCAGCTATTTGTGAGCTGCCTTTGCAATATGCTCCACAGCTTGAACACCTCGAGTATAACAGATGAATTTTCAATCTTTAACAGCAAACATTCTATACAGCAATATGGCTCACATTATCAGAGTGGTAATACAGTACAGGTGGGGATTTCGGTTTTGTTTAGGCTGCTGGATAATAAACAGGCATTCTTATTTTAAAGGAAAAAAAAAGGGTGGGGAGAGGAAAGCAGAAGAATAAATTGTATAGGTGATTTTAACAGATTGATTTTATCAGGCCTCCACTGGAGCTTTGATAGCTCTCCGAGTGGCTGCACTATAGGGAACATTGCAAAGAGATTGAGCAGCAACGGTTTGGTTTCCTGGAGCAATCAACTGAAAGCTCTGAATGACCTCATATAAAAAAACCCCAATAGATGCAAACATGAAAACGTTTGTTAAATTGTTGTTGCAAAGATTAGAAAAGTTTAAAGAATAAGTATTTTAAATTGCAATGTTTTTCTTGTTTTGTCATGATAAGCCACGAAGAGTGAAATGAAATAGCAGATGCAGACCCTTTTGTGATGCAGATGGTGTAATCCAGAACCAAATATGAATAAACAGCACTTGCTAAAAGAGCCTTTTGCTGCTTCACTGCAGTCTATTCTGAAAAAATACTACAACATGTAACAATATTTCATACACTCCTATGGAACTTTTAAAGCATTTTACAGGCTAGGAGAAGCATTATTATTATCTGTGTAGTGATGATGGGGAAGCTCAGAGACAGATCCTGAAACTGCCCGATACCATCTTTTTCAGCTGTTAAGAAGCAGGGCAGCTAATAGTACCTCTTGCTTGTGAAATGGCATTAGGCTGGTCCAAGGATTTCGAACCCTGTGATAAAATGGGGAAGAATCAGATAAAAACCTTGGTCAATTCTCCCTGCTAATCACTACAGGATTACAGTACATTTCTTTGTCAGCCCGGTTGTTACTCTTGTGTGACTTCTGTATGTGTTTCTTGCTTTGGTCTGTAAAGATGATGAATCCGGTTAAGGAGTGCCCTAAACTGATTCTGTTAAAGCATTATAAAGCTTAGATCTGTTCTGTATCATCTGATTCATTGCTGAGAGAGAGCGTGGTCTCTCTTAAAAGAAAAATCTATCAGAGGATTTTTTTTTAAACTGTTTTAAGTTAAAATGATGTATTTTTTTATCATAGAGGCAAGGCTGATGTGCAAGTAATGGGAATTTAGAAGTAAAACTGCATATCCTGGCTACGTGAGCACTATCTGACACTGCCATGGCACAGACAAGCAGTTAGGAGTGCTGGATTTTTTAGAACCTCTCTGTTACGGCTGTCTAGTATTGTTTAGTGTTGTGAGGTTTCTCGTTCACTTCACAATAAATCATTGGGTAAAGAAATTAATGAAGGTGCATGTACCCTGTCAGGGTCTTTATCCTGATGGAGATTAGTGACTCCGCGCTGAACTTCGTGTTCTGACTGATTCAGAGCCTATTCAGAGTCAATTCAGATGAGCATCATCCCGAGTGATTCTGAGAGGAAGAACTCAAAACGCTCATACTGGTTCACATGCCATCTGGCCTGCAGCAAAATCATCTCTCCTTTTTCCTTTTGACTTTGTCTCTTACAGTGGCCAAAAAGCCAAAAAACTTCCAGGAAATTTTAAGCTGAAACAGTCAAGCTTATGAAATGTTTCGGGTTTGAAGAAATTTGTTTCACTGAAAATGTTTTGGTTTCCACTCAACTGAGGGGTAGTCCGTGTTTCAAGGGACTAAATAGTCATAAGTAGACCCTAGAGAAAAGCAAACCCAGGTAGGATGCATAATGCCCAGAAATAATACGTCCTTACACTTAGATCATAAATGAATTGGCAGAATTAACATATTTTTCTAATGGGCTTTCAGAAGACTATAATTACTGTGGTACCCATCCACCCCATCCGTACTGAGGTATGGATTGCGATATTAGGAACTCAGAAGCAGCATTTCAGGTTACAAATTTCAAGTGAGGAAGAAGTCAACAACCCCCTGCAGGGTATTTATTGCTGTTCTGGCTGGACAATTACCTTCCCTTTCGAATGCACTCTACTGAAGCTTGTACTGTTTGTTTATCACCATGAAGAGCAGCAGTCATCAGCGTTGTTGAAATTAATATTAGTCTTTATTTTTTTAAGTTAGCATAAAATTATTGAAAATTAGATTTTTAAGACACTTTTTTTTTTTACAGATAAAGCTCTTTTACATCCAATTATAAATAATAACGAATATTCCATGGAGCCCTTGATAACAGCTCCTGTTAGGCCTGAAGAGCAGTCAAGCAAAAAGTACATTGTAATAAGGTCACAAATGCCGTAAATTACTGGGTTCTCATCCTTGCCTACATCTCGCAGTGGGCCAAGAGGGTTTCACTTCATTAAATGTGAGAAGTCACAACTCATACTAAATCATGCCACAGCATCTGAATCATTAAATAGAGAATGTAAGAAATCGCACCACGCGGAGACGTGCTGCTCCTTTCTTGTTAACCTCCTGTTTGCTGGCAGCATGTTTGCCTCTGACTTTGTGTGCAGATTCCAAAATACCAGCCTGACCTTAGAGGTCTGTGGGTGACAATCTCTTGCAGGGCTGGCATAGGCTTTGGATAATGAGCTGGAAAAAGAAGCTGCCAAAGCAATCTTTGACAGGGTGGGAGGCTCAACAGTCTATGCAGGCTGGACAGGACTGGGCTGAGCGTGGAACTCTGGGCAGAAATAGAAGTGGACCAAAAGGGCTGAGTTTATCACTTAAATTCCTTCCTGTTCCTTCCTATTCTAGCTGCAAAAGCTTATGGTTTCCATTAGGGCTACCTTTGTTACAAGGAATTGTTCTGTTACTCTGAGTACACATTCCTTTGCTGGCAAACTACCCACCAACTTGTGTTTTGGATCCTTTTTCCATTCTGTGTGTCTCTGTGTGGCCGTCGTGTTCCGCTATCCATCATCTCAACCTGCACTTCAGCTTGATGTGTATGATGGCCCAGAACTACTGCTCAGGATCAGGAGCCCCTGCTGTGCCACGGATCTCCCTGTTGAGAGCAACAGCCCATAAATATTAGCTGAAGATCTATTAGGCCATTGCCAAGGTTCACTGTCCTTAGGCAGCAAAATATTTTTCTCTGACCTGATCCTTTTTAAAAGCTTTCTTCTGTGCTAGTTCTATTTCATGGCCTCTTCTCCAAGCGCCGTCTTGCCGCTCTGGTTGGATATGGGTTTCTTCGTGGTCTCATCCTGTGCAACATTTTTTCTACCCCAATGCATTCCCTGTTTCTTACAAAGAGAATTACCATCAGCTGTTCATCTGTTTTCCATCCAGTTCTGCCCTGGATAGTTAATTCTGGACAGTTGGAGGGTTGATTGTTTAACTTCCTTGTATAGAAGAAGAAAGTAAATAAGACAAAGAATTGTCCTGGGGTTTATTACCTTGGCAGGTCATCAAATCCTCAGCCTTAAATGCCCTTAATTTTGCTTGTGGGGCAGTTGAATTTTTCATTTTAACTCTGATTAATACCTCCCCTTTTCAGTTGTTGCTGGTCTATTTTTGTTCCCGTCTCTGCATTTCACACTGAGCTTCCATCAGCCTTGCCCGCTGAACAGAGCCTCATCCAGCATTACCAGTGAAGGCAACTGGAGTCTCTGGAGTCTTGTGTGTTGGCAGCAGTTGGGGAGGCAGCGCTGAAGCTGGTGAGAAGCACAGGGTTTGGTTCCTATGAATGTCCCCAAATCTGCTTTTGGCCACAGGCAAATGACCTCACTTCTCTATGCCTTTGCCTTTTATCCATTGTCTGTTTGCATTTGCAGCATTTGGGGCAGGGAAAAATTCCTATTCCATGTTCATATAGCTCTTACCTGGGATAAAAACCTTAGCAAACTTCAGGATCCCATGTGTTGCCAGAATATCAAGAGCAACTGCTCAAACCTCCAGGTGCCAAACCTCTCGAGCACCCATTATCTTGAAGGAAGGTTGTGAGGGCCCAGCAGAGGGGAGGTGTGGGTCCTGTGCTCTTCTCTCGCTGCGGTTTGAGAGAGGATTTAGATTGGATGATGCTCCCTACACTGGGCTCCAAGTGCTGGGATTTAGAAGCCAGAAGCGATGCTGCTCTTTGGCAGGAGAACCTTTCCCTTCCATCATATTTGGAAAGTGTGGTCTGTTGCAGCCTTCAAAATTAAATTAAAGGCTCTTGCCTGCTGCTGCAGTCAACTACTCCTGAATATTTATAGATGATCCTGTAAGACTTCCAGAGGCCTTCGCTGAAGGGCAGCCACAGCAGAAGCGGGTCTGAGTGCTGGCTTGTAGCTGACAGGGCTGTGGTGCTGACCTTTGAGTCACACCTTGCTATCTTTTTCTCTGAGCTTGATTAAAATTAGCTGCCTTTGGATGCTTGTCCGATGAAGGCTGCAGCTCTTTGTAAATAAGTGATGGGAAAAAATCAGGTTTAAAATGTTTGTATTGTCCGTTGCAGTAGCCACAAGCACAGAAAACCTCTCAAGTCTTTGTCATCAATGTTACTCTGGTTGTTTCTATTATGGTCGTACCAGCACATGAGAAGCAGGACCAGAACTGTAGCAGGGGGAAGTGAGGGCATCCCAGTTGCTGAAACAGTGGAGAAAAAGCTGTCAGAAAGGCCTGCTTTCTCTAGGAGAGGGAAGCTGAGGCACAGGATGGAAATGGCTTATGCTGTGGTTTGGCTTTAGGACAAACCCTGTCCCATGCTGTCCATGAATCTGTATCCTATCCTAGAAATGCATCAGGAGACTGGACATTCAGATTTAATATCTTAAGAATATAACAGGTCTGTGGATTTTTAAAATCCAGAAGTATCTTCTAAGAATCTACAGGGCTTCCCTAAATGAGTTCCTGCTCTATATATTGCATCTGTGTTCAAAATTTCCAAGTACTACTGGCCTAATGTGCCAAAGATTAAGTGTCTGCATGTAAGATAAAAGGGTGGGGATGGGGTGAGGTGTATTTTTCATCTGAATTTATCCGACTTCACCATTCACCTTTTACTGCTGCTTGTTGAACTCCTATCATACTTCTGTGCTCCGCGTTGGTACTTCAAGAGTGTCACCAAATCGTGCCTTAACTGTTTTGTAAGAAGCTAAACCTGCTCTTTGATGAGCTGAAATTTTAAAAGAAATATAAAAGCATATTTTGGTGAATAGGTTCTGTAAGTTATTTGTTGTTGTTTTAATAATCAGAGTTATTTTGATCAGCTATTTTGAATTCTATTTCCATTCAGAAGAAAATGCAAAGAAGAAGAGAGAAAAACATGCCTTATTAGAAATCCAAACTTTGATTTTTGCTCATAAGTCATGTGTGGTTGGAACAGAGAAAACGGAGAGAAAGCTGGGTAATAGGATTCATCAAGTTTTGCTGACTTTAATAATAAAAGCTGCCACCCCAAAGAAATAAAATACATTCAGTGTGTAAAGGGAATAAAAATATGAACTCATCTTGGCTAATGGCTCTGAGAAGTAATATAAAGATATGCATAGATTATTTTGAATCTTAAAAAAAGAGAGATGCATCCAATTTGCATAAAATGTGAATAGTAATCTTAGGGGCAAGAGATTTACTTTGAAACATAGAGATCATTACGGGGAATTGTTAAAGTGGAGTCTTTGTCCTTGAATGTTTTCTTTGGAGTTCCATTAAACATGCATGATGATACCTCCGCACTCCAGCTGAGCTTAGTTTCTGTGTACATCATCAGAACCCGCCACGGCTGCCTTTTCCAGTGGAAATCTATTCCGTTATGGTAGGGGAATAAAAAAGGTGTGTAGGTAGAAGGAGGTGTGGAGAAGTACGTAGAACACTGAGACTAAACCATTTTCCAGAGATCTCACCAGATCCCTGGTGGCAGATTCCAATAGTGTCATAAACACAGAACCATCTTCTTCCCTTTTATTTTCTCCTCTTTACCTGCAAGGAGAGTACTTTTGTCCTTAAGAGGTTCCCTGTCTCCTGAGCAGCCCCAGCTGGCCTAACATTTTGGAAGAATCTGTCTCTGGGGAAAGCAAAACTGGGATTTAACCCCGTTCTTAGCGAAGATTAAGAACCGAGATTGTGCCCGATTCCTGGCGTAGTCCCCTCTGGTTTCCTCAGATCTATTTCCCATGCAGTATTAGAGAGACATGCTGCAAGACAGCAACATGCAATTTGCTCTGCGAGGCAGGGTGTGTCTTCCCATCCATCCTAAAGGTTCATTCTGACACCTTTCTGAAGTTACCGTTGCGTTGGGCTTGCCCTCCTTCTGCTTTCTCCACCAAATGGCTTTGGTGAACCGGATGCTTATTTCTTAATTACCCTTTCTCTTGACTTGCCATGTAGGTCTTGTTATTATTATTAATGCTTTTACAGTCCTTTACTGGAGAAGTTTCCTCCCTCCTCCTCTTGCGAACACAAACACATTTTTATCAGCACAGCTAACATGATTGCAGTTCTGCTGTTATGTTTTATTTATTTCCATATAGGTTTGATTCTATTGCGGTTTCTCATTTTTGCCTGATGTATTATTCATGATTTATACAATATTGGAGCTTGTGTAGGACACCCTCATTTTATTAGCTGTGCTATAATTTTCTGGGGTATATAAAAATAAAACACGGGAGGCTCTTTTTTGCTCCTTCTATGTTTTCTTGTGTGTGCTGTTGGCAGGAAAACAATAGCAATAATATTTGATTAAAACAATTACCTGTTTTAACTCTTTAGTGACTGAAATGGGAGTGAAATGAGGGGCCGTTTTACTTACTTTTACTTACTGATCTGTACTTAGGGATGTGATAGGGGTTGCTATCAACACTGGTTCTAGACACACACAGACATCCTTGCAGGGCTGGAAGAGCCCAGTATCTGGTTTGTGTTCACCTGGTGCCCTTTTGGCTCAAGGCAATCCGTCAAACTACAGCCCTTCCGTTAGAGCAGTTGCATGGGTATGGAAAAACCCATGGGATTTAAGGGCTTAAATTTTCACAGGTGCTTTAAGACCACATTCTGCAACACAGGTACAGAAAGTGAACTCACTTTAAGTTACTCCAACCTTGTTTGGAAATTTTTTCTCGTTTGATTTGTTCAGAGACATGGGAATCTGGAGTTGAGAGGTGAGGTGAGCCAGTGGTTCGTTTGTTACTGCAGACAGTTGTCTCTCCAGTCTGCAATTAAACGAAACCATCCTTGAGCTCTCACAAGTTAAAATTATGAATTGCTCAGCAAATGGAAGGAATAGATTGCCCAGAGAAAGGGATATGATAATACATTTGATTTGTTTGCTTAAGGAGTCATTTCAGTTCATCAGCTGAGAGGCTGCTGTCAGTGATTGTGGGAGATGCTGCAGTACAGGTGAAGGGCTGTCATCCTAAATCATCACACTCCATAATCCATGGCCTGACAGCCCAGGTGACACTGGGATTAGGAGGAAAGAGTTGGATGTTAATTCGCCAGAACAGATGGGGCAGGAGCCTGAAATCCTATCCCATGTTGTACATTTCCTTACTATATTTAATGTGGAACTATATAATTTGTGACACCTATTTTGAGTGACTGCGATAGAACTTATGAGTTTCCATTTTCACTTTCCAAGTTTTGCCCCCAGACAAAATGCTGGGCTGGCTTTAGGAAGAGAAGATGAGTTTCCAGGGCTCATCTATGTAAGGAGGGTGAGGAGAGTAAAGAGCAGGGAAGGAAGTTAATTGCGATGTGAAATCTAGCAGAAAATCACGGTGATTCATTCAGCCATAAACACAAAAGCAAGGATCTTCCATTTAAATAACAAGGACATAAAATCAGTGGAAAGCTTTAAGTCAAGGTGGTTATATTGAAACGTTGCCACTGGGGAACGGATGAGTCTGGCTGAGCCCTTTTTTAAGAGCCAGGAATCCTGGAACAATTACCTGTTTTACTGGAGCCTGTGGAGTCCAGCAGAAGTGCTCCTGCATGAGCCAAGACGGAGTCCAGTGCCTGCGAGTGCCCCCGGTTCCACCCAAAGGTCACCGCGCCGTCTCGGTGTTCTGCCAAGGCTTTGTGATGCTACAGATGGAAAGCTCTGATGGAAAAGGGCTGATTAATCTGCATCCGTTTAAGGCAGAACTGCCTTTATCTGTGCAGGAGCTCTAGGACACGGCTCTCCATCACCTGTAGGGAGGTAAGGCTGTGCGGAGAGGCGGTGGCTTGGCTCTGCTCCCTCTACTCCAGGGACCCCACGCTCCGGCAGACAGAGCTGGCAGGAGATTGTACCTCAGGTCTTGCTGTCGCGCCGTGGGTAGGTTCTGTCTTTCTCTTCTGTATTCTTCTGTCATTCCGTGGTTTCCTGCATCAGTGAGATTCAATGTACCTCTCTTACTGTGATAATTTTCAACTTTGGAATGCAGAATGGTAAAATGTGTTCTGAATTCTTGTTTTCTTTTTGTAATTGCCTAATAGCTGGTTTTTCACATCTTCTGGGAGTGTCCAGGTAGACTGTTATCAAACCATGTGAATTGTATCAGTTTCTAGTCCTTTGTCAAGGTATTTCTGCTTCCCAACGCTTTTCTCCTAGAAAATGTGAATCTAGATTTCATACGTGTCAAAAATCCCCAGCCCAGTTATCATCAATCTTGTAATCTTAAATGCCCAAAGACCTGTGGGATCACGTGTTCTTTTTAGTTGTTCAGAGACTTGGGTGTTTCTCTATGAACTAAAGACAATTACTTAATCAGGAAAGATAAATTCTAAGGAAAAACCTGTTGGTTTCCAGGTTCGTGAGCCTGCACCTGGGCTTTAGCCCAGCACTTCTAGAGCAGGGTTTGTGTCTACCAGATGTTAACTCCCACCCTGGCAACTCTCTTCTGCAGAGTTCTAGATCACAGAACCAGTTATCCTTCTCCTTTTAGTGGTGAATATATTACATCTAAATGGTTCTGTCTTCACATGCTCCAAGATGGTAACATTTTCCCACCCTACAGCCAGTATAAAACTTTATGGTATTATTGACTTGAGCACATCTCAGGCAGACCTTGCTGTTATTGATTTAATGACTATCTTCTCTTCTCCCTCCCCTCTTTATTCTGCTCTATTGTTAATTCTCATTTTATTAGAGCTGCTGGTGCTGTGAGCTTTTTATTGCATTAGTACAAACTTATTTCTGTGAGCACGATACCATAAATTATCTGCTGACCGTTCCCATGTTGAATGGCAGGGTAATAAATACAAGGAAATTCAAAGAAGTTAAACTCAGATCTATTTGCCCTCTGTCTCTTGAGTCAACTTCTCTCCTTGAACAACTGTGCTAGACCGTGAAAAGAAGAGATATAAATGTCAGCCAGCATCTTAAGACCTGTTAAGAGTTGGTGATGTCATTCAGAAAGGAACGCTCGTGTAGCTGGAGCGGTATAAAGGGCATCTCATGAAAGACACTGTCTTGGGGAAGGTATCAGGCAAGGCTTGGCACTGATGTTGCACTGAGTTGCTCTGCAGACTGGAACCACGCTTGGAGATTTGTTCCCATCCTCTCAAGGGGAAAGGGCTTGCTGGCAGTGCAGGCTTGGCAAAACTTTCCCTGTTGAAAAAGAATGAACGAGCAAGGCAAAAATACTCTATAAATCCAGCCAGAAAGAAAGTGGTAAAGGATTGTCGTTTGAGTTAAATTCAGTCAGTTCTCTGCAATAATCAAAGAGCTTGTGTGATACCTGGAATAGGCATTGTCTGGTGCTGTCCTGTGGGATGAATGTGTAGGAAATCATGGATGCTGGGTTACTACTGGTCGTGCTCTGCTTGTACTCTGGGGAACCAAGAGATGCTCTGATGGGATTGTAACTGGCTGTAAACGCAATGCAGGGGCTCATGGAATACATTTTTTCTGTACGACACTGAGGGTCACAGTCATCAATTTAGAACACTTTCTGTCATACCCCCTGACATTAAGATAAATTAGTTTGTGTGTGTCTGTGAAGAACTGGAGGTCAGGAATTACACCGAAGGATTTGTTTTCTTCATTATGTGTGTGTGGAATATATGCAAAATCCTCCTCTGTATCACTAACCCATCCTGCACAAACTCTGACTGCCCCCAACCTCTTCAACATCTCTTCGGTGCAGAGCAAATTGGGGCTGAGCCTGCACAGGCAGACTGGGTATAAGAGGGGTTTGGGGAGGACCTGGGTAGAGACCACTTAAATAAAAATTGATTCCTTCTAGGCCAGTCTTACACCAGTATAACTCTACAGACTTCTGATTCACAGTAACTGGACAGGAGATCCAGTCTCTACAATGTCTTCTTCTGCTCTGTGTGTCATTTAATAACAGAAATGACGACATATCTTTAAAGAGCCTGGTAGGTGCTGGGATCTTTCTCTCATTCAAAAATGGAAGTATAAATAGTGTAGGTGGAAGACTCGTGGTACAGACTATTCAGCAGGAAGCACTCTCTGGGAGCTCACACCTGCAAACGTTTCTGTTTACAATAGCCTAAAGGTATTATCTTTTCATATATAGCAGAGTAGGGTCTGAGCATGAAGGAGATTGCAGGACACCGAAGAGTGAGGAAGGTGAAGGAAATGTTCTTGAACAATTTGAAATTACAGTAGTAAGGGTGGTGATTAATTAATTCAGTGAAGGAAGCAATAACTCACCTTCTAACTCCTAAAGCTTGGTAGATGTTGAATCCAATTTGATAACTTGTTAAATTGAATCTCAAGGCGGTCATAGAGTAAATGTTTGTGGTTAACGTTTAGGGCCTTGCTGATGTGGAACCCAGGACTCTGAAACTCTATTTCCTGGTCTGCTTTTAAGCAAAATACTCGGGCACTGGGGATGCTCTAAGGCTCTGATCAGGCAGACTGCAGGAACTGAAGTTAGGAAATAAGTGCTACCTGCTGCAATACTCCTGCTGGTGACCCATGAATATAGACTTAGCACTTAATTCTCTCACCTTTGCAAAGGAGTTTCTGCTGAGAACTTTCAGTCTGTGCAGTTCTTGAGGTGTTTACTGGGGCCTTTGGCAGCGGGTGATTGCTCACCTCAATCACACACTGTCACATTTCCTCGGTGTTCTGGGCTGGCTGGAATGCTAATGAACACCAGATTGCAAACAGCAAATAATGAATATTAATACTCTTGCCAGCGCAAAGATCCTGTTGCTCCTGTGTAAATACTTACATTGTGGAGCCCCCTATCCCAGCGTTTCTCCAAGTGACAGCCTGTTCGTGGAATGGAGTTATCTCTGCAGCCCAGAGGAAGCTCTGTGTTTGCTAACACCACCTTTCTTATGGAGAACTTTGTTCGGAGCTTTCTTAAAGTAGGGAAATACATCCTGGGAAAAAAAAAAAGTAATGCAACAAGTTTTTTTTCATTTCTTAAAAGTACCTTGTGCTCCATGGGTCTGACACTGCTGACACTGGTGCTCTAAACTGATGCTTTTGGAACCGTGTCTTTGTTGACCAAACCCAGTGCGATGGGCTGTGTGAAAACGGGCATGGCCATGCCTGGTTTTAGAGGAATTTTTTGGCTCTGGAGTGCTGGCTTAAATCTTAAAATGGAATTTTATGCTTTTGTTTTTTAGATTGTCTCCTATCCTGGCAGTCTCACTTCTGATCTGCTACTTCGCTCTGTATTAACAGACAGAATAATAAAAGTTCCACCTCTCCAAGTCTGCTCTTCCCAGAAAAAGGTCATTTCTTTCACTGCTGGCTGAGATTGTTATCTAGGATGTAAATGGTTAATGTAGAAGCCTGCATAACATATGCATAAATATTTCCACACGTGTATGTTTGTTGTTTAGGAGAACTTTTAAGGGCAAAAACCCCAAAGTGTCAGGAGTGAACATTTAAGAAGGGGAAGTGGAGTGAGTCGTATGTTTTTTTGTTGCCACGTGTGGAGCTAACACAGATTGAAGCCTAATGCAAGCTGATTGGAGTTATTGAACTGCCACCCCTGTGCTCTGCGTGTTCACAGCCGCTGTCTCCTTGGATAAGGCTATTACAGGAAAAAGAGTAGAAATTCCAAAGGTTGCTGGGAATAATAATTTAGAGACAGTGGAAGGAAATGAGTGAGCTTTAGGAGGTCCTCTGAGTCATTAACTGAGGTCACTTTCTTCCTCCCCCAACGCAGTCTGTTCCCTGTAATAAGGTGGGTGCAGTGGGGGAGCTTTGCTCCAATACAATCAGGGGAAAACAACTTCCACTCGAGTGAGTATTTAAGCTCAGCTGGAATAAGATAAAGTCACGAATATCAGAGTAGAGCAGAAAAAAAGAATTGTAGATTAAAATGGGCTGCGTATTAAGTAGACTTCAGCATGCAAGAGGACTAGGCCAGTAATTACCTACCAATACTGTTCTGACTAATTCTCTTACTGGGGCACGCTATGAAGTGAGTAAGTTTTTAACCCTTTTCTGAACTTTTAGTTCTGTGATGGTACTGAGAAGTGCTAAAGCATTAAAATGGATTGTTAGAATCCCGTCCTGTAAATCAGGTGTAAACATCAGCAGAGGAGGTTGCCCCATTCCTCTGTAAACTCTAACAGCAGCAGGTGTTAAAGCAGCTCCTGAGTTAGGAACTGCAGAGCCGTGAAGTGAGAGGACAGTCCTCACCGGAATGGTTCTGTCAGTCCAGCGAAGGGAAACGTAAGCCCGAGAGTGAAGGTGTGATTCTCACTCACCTTTTCATTCTCACTGTCTTGTCTGTGCCCAGCCTTTGTTGGGTGGAAGCAGCCGGGTGGGCTCGAAGCAAGAACTCAGATTAGGATGATCGCTGCTGGCACAGAGCACCAACACACACGGACCCCCTCCAGCAGTCTCAATCCAGGCTGTGTGAACAGGAACGTGAATTTATGGTCAGGAGCTGTGTGAACTCAATGTCTCTGTGTCCAGAAGGGTGTGCTGACCAGGCAGAGATTTAATGATCTGAAGTAGAAACAAGCACAACCCAGTCTTGAGCTGAGGCTCAGAGCCACAGGTAAACTGTCTGCGCACAAAGTCTGCATCTGCCTTTTACCCAGCAGGGAAAACACTCTGCGAGGAGGTGGAATAGCACCCAGGTGTGGGGTGTTTGCGTGGTAAGCAGTTGTCAGAGCTTTAAATGAATTCCCCTTTAACAACCATCAGGATTTTGTAGGCAAACGTATTTTTATACACCATTTCTGACCTACAGCTTCTGTGATTTGCACTATTACTTGTTTGAAAAAGCACGGTGGAACTAGTTTAAATTTGGTCTGTGGCAGGTTTGTAGGTTAGTAGAGTGTAGTTTTTCTTTCTTTAGGAGGAAAGATTTGGTCAGATTTGTGTGTCTCAGCAACATCAGTGCTCTACAGAAAAATGCAAATTCCTAAATAAAACAGATGAGTGTGATTTACGTGCAGATGAGTGAGGGAATAGAACTCCCTCTGACCTCCTGCACCATCATCTGGAATCTCCCTTGGTTTGGGAACAGGCTGTTTAAAATATTAATGTCTTGAATAATGAATCACTAGACATGTAAATGAGCTGTTGGTATAACAATTCTGAATAACTCTATTTTAGGCACATTTCAATGATTATTTGGCCATTAAGTTTAGTAAACAGAAGAATGTGAATAGAAAAGAAAAAAGATATATAATTTCTCTATTATTTAGCTTTGTTTTAAATGAAACCCTCGGAAAGATGTATATCATTTTAATTTTAGTTCCAGAGGCTTTTATGTAAATTAATTGCATTGGAGAATTGGCAAGAACATTTATTCAATTTAGAACAGCCGTGATTATAAGCTTTACATTAATATAACAACAATTTAACAGTGGCTGATAGACGGGACACAACCATGTAATTATCAAAAGTGAGCCACTTTCTTGATCTCTAATTAGTTCTATAAGCAAATATAGTTTTGCTGGAACTAATTGCTGTATTCTGGCTGGCAGTGAGGTGAGCACTGAACTTGAATTCAGGTAGTGAGCGTGGAGCCCTGCACATCCAAAGGCTTCTCTATCTTCTGATTTAATCGGATGTATAATTCAATTATATGTGCTGAGCAAAAGTAGGCACTTGTGCACCCAGGACTAACCTTCTCCTTGCCTGTGGTGTCCTTTGCTTTAGCAGAAAGCCAGGACCAGCTTGGGTTTCTTTCTGTTGGGGACTGCAGGGATAAAGAGCTGAGAAGAACATTTTGGAGCTGGGTAGTATTTTACACCAGCTCAGCAGGGGGACAACAAGAAAAACCAAAGGAAAGTGGGCAATGATTTTGGTTTGTTTTTTTTTTTTTTTTTCTTGCCTCTGAGTTTTATAACAGGATGAAATTTGAAGGTGGCTGACTGTGTCTTTGTCCATCCAGAGCATCTTGGTGCAGTGAGCTCTTCCTGGGGCTGCTCTGGGTCACTCAACTTCCATTTGTTGATGGCGTCTCATTAGCTTGGTAGGTCTTTAGCCACAGAACTCAGTTTGCTCTTAGACACCCATTGTCATCCTACCTCATTATTTAATGAAGGTTGGGAAGGACTTGCTTCAATTATTGTTCATAGGATGGCAGGAGAATAACCCTGTTCTTAATGGTGCTGCAGTGACACAGCTCACGTTCTGCTGCACATCACGTAAACATGGTCTTGTCGTGGGGCATCTGAGCCAAAGTAACTGGGGACTGACCTTGTGTGCAATTCTGTAAAGTCTGTTTATTTTTGTCACAGGACCATAAATTCTATTTTTCAGTTTTTATTGCCTATATCCTCTTCAGAAATTCTTTCCCTCATTAGAGTAAACCAATTACCAAGTGCCAGTGCTTTGTTCCAACTGAATCTGAGCAATTGTCCTAGTACTAATTGCTTAAGGGCAACTACCACAATCTATCAAGATCGTAGCTGGGCAGCACTAATGCATTTAGTGGCAAGATTATTGAATTTATTAAGTATTTGGCCTGATGCAGTTTCTAACAAATGCATTTTGTGAATATGACAGTCCTGGTGAGTGAATTACGCACTCGTTACTTGGGCTGCTGGAGCCTCGTGAACAGAAACCATGATTCTTGTCAAAGCCATTAGTTCCTTTACAAAACAAGGACTGTCATTTCATTAAGTAGCTCTGCACATATCACAGGCTCCGGCACACAACCCAGTCACTTTCTGCCTCTATCATAATTCCTCACGGAATCTGAGCCTTTGCTGTCCAGGGACTTTCCTCTGTGTGAGGTGGAGGCTGGTTTTGCAGAAAAGGCGCTTCAGATCTTGCCGGCTGCAGGTAACTTATCAGGTGTGAGTTATCAGCAGGGCTGGAATAAGCAATTTATTCCTTTTCTATGGTTGAAATAGCAGTGACAGGCTGGTGCTTCTCCACAGCATCATTTTCTTCTGCTGCTGTGTATACGCGGGAAGGGGTTGCTCTTCGTGCGTGACTCCATGGCTTGTACATCCCCAGGGGGTGCTCCCCAGTGGGACCGAGAGAAAAAGAAGTGTCCCTTGGTTTTGCGTAGGACTGTGCGATGTCAGAGTAGAGAGGAACTTGTTTTTCTTTGGGCTGAGGAGAAGGAACTGGAGGAACTGAACAGACCTGGGATTTTATGTCTTTGCTTGGTGCAATTTGTGCAGTGGGGATCATGAAATTATGAGCACAGGAAAATAGCCTAAACGATGCAGATGGGGAAGCTTGAATGTGAACATAAAGTGGAATCCATAGATCTGGTTGCTCTGTGATCCCATCTTCACTTTCATTCACATTAGTGATTCAGAAAAGAAAAACTGAATTTCACTCGTTGCAGTTTCTACTATCCTTGGTACAAAAGCTTTAATGTCACTCTTTCTAGAAGATGCTGTGTGGCACCTGCCCCTGGTGACGAAGGAACCTGACTATTCAAAGCGGTGAGGACAGGCAGAGGAGCTGATCTTCCTCCCATTGAAGGCAGGGGCAAAACTTTAGCCGACTTCACCAGCATGTGGTCATGCCCCGAGAAAAGAAATAGATTTCATCTCCAAGCTTCCAAAGAGTTGTTTTATAAACTGTATGAAAAAATCCCCCACGCGCAAGGAATTATGAATAACATCCCCCTCCCAGCATCCTTGTGACACGTTTTAGAGGTCAGTAGCACAGTCTTTGTTGGTGGCAGCAGGGTGTCAGTCTGCTGCTGCTGAGCTATCAATTCTCAACCCCCAACTATTCCCCTTACCCTTGTGTATTTTTATTTTCAAAGGCTGGGATTAAGAAGCAGCACAGTGGATCGAAAGGTTTCTTTCAAAGCCCCCTGCAACTT
Source organism: Thinocorus orbignyianus (assembly GCA_013400375.1). Lineage (NCBI taxonomy): Eukaryota > Metazoa > Chordata > Aves > Ciconiiformes > Thinocoridae > Thinocorus > Thinocorus orbignyianus. Next base: position 572,212 of record VXBW01003160.1, on the reverse strand, counting down.
TAGAAACATTGGGTTTGGCTGATGTCCCTGTTCTTCCCCACTTCCTCCGCTTCTGGTACTGGGATCTTCAAAACGCCTGGTCTGGATGTGATGGAGGAAGCCTAGGGCCATTTTATCATCCATCTGCTGTGGCTGTGAAATAAGGGGTCTGTGTACAGGCCTTGCTGTTCTCTGGTGAGCCAGCATTAAAGGCAGCAGATGGTCTGTGGTGCTCGTTGATCTCTCGCCGCTAAATGTCACAGAAGATGTACGGAGCGTCCTCTTCCTGCAGCCCTGAGCAGGTGGCCTGGTCTGAGCCTCCCGTGATTGTCACTGGTGGGAGATGAAGAGGCAGAACCGTTCCTGAGTCCCATCAAATGGCAATATTCCATACAGGAAAAAGGTGCCCTTAATCTCAGATGATGACTTTGCTTTTCGTGTGGGAAAAAAAAAGGAAATTGTTATTCTTGGGGAAAAATCCTGGGGTTTGTGTTGCTCAGAAACAGCAAGATCGTGGCTATTTTAGCAAGATAACTACTTTGGGAAAAAAAGTGCCCGTTCCTCTCTATTGAGGTGGCCTTGTGCTATTTTTGCAAAATTAGCTTGGACTCTGCCACTGCTGTTAGCACCAGGGGAAATGCTAGGAAGAAATCTGCGTTTAAGCCTCAGTCCGCAAAGCTACTAGGACTCGGGGTTAGGTTGTACCTCCTTCAGCCATAGCAACTAATTCAGGGCTATTTCAAAAGTCACGTGGATGGAAACTTGAGGTGCTTGTTTAATCTTTCACAGGTGAACTGATTTTGTCCATGAGCCCATTTACAGTCTTCAAATTGCATTGTTAAATAGCAGGGTATCCTGTACACAAGCCTTTGGGAATCTCAGAACTCCAGCTTTCAGTTTGCCTGACTTTCCCCTTTAGGGCACTTGATTAATGGACTTGGAAGTGGCCAAACAATTCCCTACAATTAATCATATTCTTCTGTTTCCACGTTACCTGAAATAATTAGAGCTAGAGATGTTTTGAAGCTCATTCAGCTACACTTCCATGTGCCATCCAAACATAAAGAAAGGAAGTCGCTCTCTTTCTCACCAGTAGTTGAAGAAATAAATTGGGAATTTGTACTTTTGCCATCATGTCATTATGTTTTCCCGGTTTGTGAGGCAGGTATTTGGATTAGATTAATTTCTCCCTCACCTAAAGTAAGAAAGGGACTGAGTAAATGGAGCATCTGGAGTGGCGGAGGTTAGCACATCGCAAAGTATGCAGAATGTTAGCACATTAAGTGCCTCTCACCAAAAAGAGAAGAAAATGAAAGGCTGAGACCCAAAGAATCATTCATCCTGAGCCAGACCTGAGCTCCAGTTAGACCAGTATCCACTCTCCACCACCAGTTACTTCAGAATTAGAAGGTGGAGCAGCAGAATGATATGGTCCCAAGAGAAGATTCTCCCCATCTTTCATTCATTGTAGTTGCTCGTGCTGTGCAGAGCTGCAACACAGGTCTTAGTTCTATTGTTACTTTTTCCTATTGTAATCTTATTTCTGTACCATTAAAACAAATGTTGATATGGCAACTTTGTTTGGAGGACTATAGAGTGTATGTTGGGGCTACTGTGCCTTCTTCCAGCAGTGAGTTCCAGAGCTGAGCTGTAAGGATTGTGCAAAGAGTTTCCCCATTAAAAAATACTTCCTTTCCAGTAGCCCTGGTTGGGGCAGCATCTCTAGCATCTTGGTAAGCTCTCCTTCATCCTTTGGGCACAGCTCAACCCCAACTGCCAGGGGCAACTGAAGTGTATTTTGTGAAAGTGAAATTTTGGAGGGCTGGTTTAATTTGTTTTGTGGAGGCTGGATAACCTTCCTGTCAACAGGGGATATGAGATTTTCCGTAGTAGCTGTGGTTCCAGCTGGACACTGCTTTCAAGAAGCCCTGGCTCAGAGTGGCTTAGAAGCTGCAGCCCCAGCATTTTGAAAGGCGTGCTGAGGGTTATTTAAACAGCCTGTGGTTTTGGTTTGGTTTTTTTTTTTTTGAGGGATATTTGTAGCTGACCAAAGCAGCTCAATTTGTAATTAATCAGGAATTCCCTTCTGTTTTCCCTGTATCATCAGCTGTAGCATCTGCTCCTGGTTTGCAGGGGGCATTTATTTAAATCTGAAATCATGCACTGATTTATGTAAAAATAATTGCTGCATTTTATAATTGTTGAAAAGCCAAAGAGGAAATACTGACTTCAGAGGAAAACAAAATGTAGCATTTAAAAATTTTTGATTGTTATCTTACCTGAATGTTACCGCATCACCTGGACTTGGAAGAGGTCCAGCGCGGGGCCACCAAGATGATCAGAGGGCTGGAGCA
>VXBW01003160.1:470495-554793 GCA_013400375.1 Thinocorus orbignyianus | reverse complement strand
TGGAACTTGATGATCTTTAAGGTCCCTTCCAACTCTAACCATTCTGTGATTCTATGACTCCTCGTGGGCTGAACGAACCATGAGGAATTGGGCCAGCTGGGTTTATGGCACCCCTGGGCAGCATCGCTTCCTCAGCCTGGGGGGAACTGCAGAGGGATGATGTTGGAACAGCAGAGCAGCTTCAGGCATGGTGTAAATTATCTCCAGAGTATCAAAGCCCCAAACACAGAGTGCTTTTTACCCCTCCCCTTGATGTGTCTGGGTCATGGAATGGAACCAACAAGCCAAAAGAAAAGCTGGCCCAGTCTCTGCAGTGGCACAAGGACGTTAAAAACTAGGCCAAAAAGGAATCCGCACAAACCCCTTCGGAAGTTTTTATGCAGGGAAGTGATTTACACAGCACATCCATCACCACATTATGGGCTGTTTTCCGTGATGTAACTTTACAACAATTTAAGAGGCCAGAGATCCACTTGACTGGGATAAAGCAGGAAATTGCTCTGAAATGGAACTTTTTCATTATTTCTCAGGTTTGTGCTTTCACACTGTGCAGAAACATGCTTTCCAAACTCACACATTGCGCTCTCTGCACTGACATATTCGCATGTTTTGTGGAGTAGCCCTCCGTGCTCCCCTTCCCCCCTCCAACATTTCGGCACCGTGCCCTGCTCTCGGATGTTAATGAGTTCTCCGTGTTCCAACACACTCTCCTGCTGAGAGACTCGTGTCCCCCCTCAGCAGAGAGGGCTGAATCTGCCCCGTATCTCCTTAAGCAGATTTCACCCTACACATTTAGGAACACTGTTCCCCTCCAGGACAGGCAGAGGGTTGGATTAATTAATTACGGTATTCAGCCTACCCAGGATGACACAGTTAAATTTAATTAGCCTATTCCTTTATTTCAAAATCTCTTCACCTACCCTAGGGAGATTTTTTTTTCACCCCCCTTATGCTGTGGATTTCTGTGATAGATGGAGAGGCCAGCTTGCTGTGCTTAACACAAAAGGAGGGGAAAAAAAGAAAGCAGTAGCACAAATGTAGGGCATGGACTGTTTTCAGAAGAAAATATATCCTGAATTTTAATAATTTTATAATCACAGGTATTACTTGTGTTGCTTGCCTTTCTCTGTGACCCTTGTTACAACAATACTTTCATTACTGTGATTGGTTTATTGCCACATCTTTCTTTGAATTAGAGAATTATTTCATCCTTATTTAAAGGATGCAGCAAATACGGGTTAAGGGGCTTTGCAGAAATTGTAGCACAGTGATTATATGGGTGCCAAAATTTTTTGAAAATCAAGCATTTGAGGAAAATGCGCGATGTGTGATTGTGATGCAGAACACAAGCTTCAAATACATCTAGTTCAAACAAGAATTCATTATAATGTCTAATTTGCATCCGCAAAAATATAGTTCATCTCAGCATTGTAATCAAAATGCCTTTTCATTGCTCAGTGTTTTGTTAAATGCAGTTTTCAAGTACTTGATTTTGTAAAGCCTAAAAAGAAGATGCTGGTTGGGTTCCAGCAGCTTTTCTGTGTTCTTCCCTCCTATTAAAATGTGGCCCGCACCCTGCCCTGGTCACCTTTCTCAGGATTAGCCCGAGAGAAAATTAAAGTGAGAAACTTTGGATTCCTAGAAACTCCCAAAGGCATCGCGTTCCCTCAGACACATCAGTCAGAGCCTACACCTGTCTCCAGTAACTGCAGCCTCAAATTCTTTTCTGGTTATATATGTCAGTAAATAGAAACTACAGCAACCCCAGTTCCAAAGTGAACGTTAATGGGAAGGATCCAGTTTCTGACCTAAGAGCGATGGGGTTGGTCCCACAGAAGGGGGTTCAGGGTGGCTGCGGTTCCTTTTCACTCTGTGCAGAAGGAGACCTTTGAAAATAATTCCTTCAAACCTTTCAGACTCCCCCCCCAGCTAGCGAGGACCGCAGAGAAAGGAGAAGAGTCGCTTTTCAGTTCTGCTTTAAGGACTTGAAAGGCTTGTGGGAAGCCAAGGAAGAGTGATTCAGGGCAAGAAGAGGAGAGTGAATGGGCTGGGTTGAAGGAGGCTGTTGCAGTGCATCGCTCTTACTGTGAATTCTGGACGAGAGGTCGTGTTTGAAAGCGGCAGTGGCATCACGTGGCCTTCTGTAGCTCACGTTCTTTGTTTTCTACAAAGATTTTTCTTTTTCTTAGTCTTTTAAGAGAGAAAATGCTAGAAATAACTTCAATGTCTAAAATACTGTGCCCCCAACCCTAACAACCACCCCAGCCAGGACGGGCTGGAACCACCACCACCACGGGTGTGTAATTTCCTGGAGTCAGGGCCGGACTCCCAAGGCACCCCTGTTATAATTAGATTAACTGTTACTGTCAGGGCTATCTAATTGCTTGTACTGAAGAAAGCAAATTGCAGACAGTACGTATCAGTGTAAAATCAAACACAAAACAGGTGTTTGCTAATTAAAACTGAGATTTTAATGAATGACCTGTGTGGTTTTGGTGAATAAATACCACTCTCAGCATCTGCTATGTAATTAGGATCCAACTTCTTCTCTTTTTTTCTTCCTTCCTCGAGTCCCAGTAAATAACTACAGAACGCCAGGTTTAACAAAAACCTGGTACTTTTTGCTCTTTAATGGGGAAAAAAGCAGATGTCTCCTGCCCAGGTAACTCCAAGCAGTAGCAATCAAAGGAGAAGGAAAAAAAACCCAAATCCCTCATTATATTCTAGGATATTTTTGTTCTCTAAGGTTTGTACAATGAGGACAGTAACATATTGGAAGGTAAAAGATTGCATCAAATCCTACTAATGCTGCAGGTTGACTATAAGGTTTGTAGGAGGGCTCTTGCCCACGTCGCTTCCATGTTTGAGATTTTATTTTTGGCTAATTGTGCTTCCCGCTAGGACAACCTTACTGATACTTTTTCTTCAAGATCTTTTTAAAATTAAATCTAAATACAGATCCATGGAGATCTGTGGGGAGAAGGAGATGAGGTGGAACGAGAAACAGGTTCTAGAATACACTTGCACAGGACATCTTCCCTTTCGCTAAGTTCACGCAGGGATCTCAGAGCACTTTCTGGGGTTTGAACAGATTGAACTTTGCAGAGGTTGGCATTGAGGAGATGCCTGGGTAAAGTTCTGGGGGCCTTTCCACAGATTGTCCTGAGCTCAAGACAGATGGTGTTAAACAAGGTATCCTCCTTGTTTAGTTAGATGACCAAGACATTGAAAAAGGAAAGCACTTGTCAGTGCTTCTATGATCTACGGTGTGCTCACTGAGTCCAGTGGTTCTTCATGCGAGCAGAGATCCCTGTTGAAGAGGTTTGGGATTCAGTTTGTCTCTCTTCCTACAGTATAAAGGCAGTCACCCCTCTTTTTCCCTCTGCACACCTGGGATGTATGGATATGTGCGTGCATGGATGTGTGTAATGTCTTCTCCTCTCTGTCACCTCTGTGCAGGCTGTGCCGCGGGGGCAAATCTGCCTTTGTGTGTCCTGGCCAGAGACCTCCCATCACTGGAGTCCAGCTACTCGGGGTAAAGCTACAGCCCTTAATGGAGCTGTCTTGCAGCATCTGCAATGAAATAGGGTTCCAGTCTTCTGCCCGTAGTTATTAGTCACTTCTTTTAATTAAGAAGGAGAGTTGGGTGACTGGAACTTTTATTTGCAAAAAACCTGCTAATACGGCTTAATCGATGCAAATTGCGCCATGAATTCTGACTGCGTATGCTCCTTCATATTATATTAAGGGAAATCATAAGGCATTAGTGAGGCATTCTGGGTGCCCCACATACATTGGCTGCATTTCCAAGAGCTGGAGAACTCAGTTTATCTTCTTTTTTTAAATTTTAGAAACGCTGCCAAGAAAGCTAATGTCTAGGAAATAATTCAGAAAATTCCACCCACAAATTCGATTGGGTCTGTGCCTGGGGAGTGTGTCCTTCAAGGGTGAATTTTACCCCTCTGCAGGCAGCCAGCACTCTGCTGCTTTACATCACTCCCATCTCTCTCAGGACCGCGATACTTTGTGAGAGCAATATGAACATGGATGGATTTTGCTCTAAGTGTACCAAGCCATTGGAGAAATCCAGCTGCAGGGAACAATTACACGAGCTCTGAGGAGCTGCAAAAGGGTTGACTTATGTGCATCAATTCCACATCCATAAAACAGAGATAATAATACTTCTTCTTCCCGCTGTTTGTTTGGTAAACCCTTTTTTGTTGAAGTCCAGAGGTGCACGACAACTACCACCAGTGCTTTTTCAAGTCTGGAGTATTTGCTGGATCTTAATGCAAGTTGGTACGTGCTGGTGTCACGCGATGACGTTGCCCACCTTACGTCTGGCTTCAGCATCATCCCAACGCGAGCGGTGCTAACTAATGATGACTGTGAGGTGCGGAAGAAATCCTTTGGCTGGGACTAAAGATGACAGTCTTTCACTACAGTCACTTGGAAATTGCACACTGAGTGTATCCGAGGGAGAGAAGGAGTGGGTGGAGGAAAAATTGAGGCTTCTCTCATTTTCTCCAATGGGAGTTGGCATTAGCAAATTGTAGTATTTCAATACTGAGACGTGTCACTTGCCGTTTGAAGGCTACGTAGGAAATCACTCCCTCCCCCCAAAAGAGGGCATGAGAACATTGCTGAATTTGCACTGAGATTACTCTCTGTTTATTCACAGTGCGGGAGAGCAGAGGGATTATATGATGCTTTCACTCTTTACAGAAATATTGAAACCTTGGTCATTGTTTCTTCCTCATGAATATCTGATCATGGAAAAATAAAAGGGAAAAAAAGAAAGATGTCAGTGATTGAAGTCTCTGGATAAAATAAAGCTATATTCCCCCCCTCTTCCCTTCCCCTGCAGGCAGACCTTCTGCGTGGTTGTCTCAGGGCATAAAATAAAGAAATGTAATTTAAGTGTCAGGATTTAGCATTTTGTTCCTCAATTTGCTTTATGTAACAAAGCGTTGCCAGCACAGATCAATCAGCAATTTGTTGGTTGGGTTCCAGAATCTGTGAACAATCCAATCTTAAATGTCTGGTGTTAAGCTGCTTTTTGTGCATATATATGCAAAGTCAAAAGCAAACATGAAATATTGAATCATAATAAAACCCGGGACGTAGCAGTGTTATTCTGTCCTATCTGGGATCACTAATACAGGATAAATGTGTGTGCATTTGGAATTAGCACTGTACTTTACCCAAAGTTATTACTGGTATCAGAGGAGTCCAGAGATTTATTTAGAGGAATCAGAGATTTATATTATTCTGGGCAAAAGACATGAAAAAGAAAGGCTGGGTTTGTGCTTAAGGCCTAGAATTTAATTTTCCAGGTTCCTGTGGGTCCTTGTAGCTCCCAGTTTGCTCTTCGTGGGTTTCCCTGTGGCAGAATGCAGACATTCCTATTTATTCACTAACAGTGAATCTACTTTCTTTGGATTCTCAGAGGAAGAGACTGTCTCTCTGGCAGGCCTAGGAACAACACCTGCCAGAACAGGGGGCTCCGTTTTGGATACGATACAGCTCTACTTGAATAGTTATCTAGAAAAAATGCCAGTTATGAAGAAAAAACGTGTTTAAAATACCAGCGTGTAGCATATACAAAGACATAATCAGATGTGATCTTTACTGCAATAAAAAGCAGATTAGAAATCGAGATCCACAAAGTATTGCAATTACTTTAACTGTCACCAATATTGGCGGGGCTGGGAAGGCATTTGCTCCTGTGAAACCAGCAAGCCTTTATAAAAATCCATAGCATTTCTTTGGCTAATCTGAAATCTTAAGAGAATAAGTGGTTACTGATGTTTCTTTCTTGGAGCTTCGCTGTGGAATGGCGAGGCAGACTGCAGCTTGGGAGCGCAAGAGCCTGAAGCATCCTTAGCTTCTGGGAGTGGACTTTTTAGATTCGTGGATTTCATGATGAACATCTTACAAGCTGTTCTGTAAAAGGTAAAGTAGAGAATGTCACCCAGTTTTTCCTGGGTTCAACTTAGGATTTAAGAGGGCATCTCATCTCAGAGATACCTATTTCAGAAGATATCTCAGAGATACCTAGTGATGATGGATGCCCCAACTCTTTTGGTATTAAGTTGTCCTTAGAATTAAAGAAGAGGCATCTTATTTCCCATTGGAACGTTGTTCAGCTGCATTAGCCAAGCATGGGTGTGCCTTTGAGAGAGAAGAGGCTTCTTAGTGTTACTCCATGTGTGTACTCCTACCCCGTGGTATCAAAAACTCTGTGTAAATATTTCTTTTTCAGCAAGGCAAGTAACCATTCAGGATTTTGCAAATTTAAAGATGTTTTCAGATGATATTAAAGCTCTCAGCAGTTTTTATGATTCCATGACTTGGAAATTTTGGTAGTTTTTCACATTTCTGGACACCAGATTTTCTAGAGTATGATAAACCTTTGTTCCAGAAGAGAGCAGACCCTGCCAGCTGGGTCAGGAATGTTCTGAGAGGGAAGAGGCAGAGGTGGGACGGGTGGCACATGGAGCAAGCCAGTAATTAGAAGAAAGATAGTGTTCTGCAGTGACAGGGATGTCCAGACGAACCAGATCTCACCGTCTTAACAATCCAACTAGTCTCTAATGAGCTAGAAGCCTGAGCCCAGAAGCAGGTACGGGAATGCAGCATCCAGTAACATCTTATTATTCACTTTTTTTTTAGTTTCTGACTCAGATTCTTTCAGATCACGTGCAGGTGCTAATGAGGGGGGAAAATGGTTATGATGTGAAAGAGATTGTATCTGAGAGGTAACACCCCATCAGCCTGTCAGTCCTTCTACTACAACCCATGATCAGAAACGATGAGTATGTTTGATAGCAATTAGGTTGGTGATAGCTGTATCCTGAGAGATTTCGTGGCGTTGCTTGTGTAGAAATCTCTGCTTTGAGGGCTGTTTGTTTTTCCCAAAGCCACGGAGCGCAGGGATCCGGTGTCTGTCATACACGTTGTGGTATTTATCGTGTTTGGGGTGAGTCCCTCAGAAGCTCTCAAGGAAGAATGACACATTCCAAGTGGAGAAGCCTTAAAGGATAGCTCCCCAAGAGTTTTGTCTCCCGTATTTGGCACACAAAAAGGGCATTGTAAAATGGCCTAAACAAATCAACAAATGTGATTAATATGCTGAGCCACATGGCTGAGCCAAATTACATCCCAATACAGGATAAGAGGCTGCAGAGTTATAAACAAGAATTTCCATGGCTTCATCTCTCCAGATGTTAACGAAAGCACTTGACATTTAGCAGCACGCACTCCATTCTCGACAGAAAATGGAATTATTGCTTCTTCCCAGTGACTGCCCACAAGGCACCTTTCACTCCCTGCTCTTGTGCCAGATGCGCTCTCTGGGCCAAAGTCAAATCGTCTCCTGGGGGAAGTTCCCTGAACAAACACTTCTAAATGATTGTAAATACATATTCAAACCCCCTTGTAATTGTTATCTCTCTACCTGTGGGGTTTTTTTCAGGAACGAGAATGTGTTTTTTAAAACAATGTGTTGCCTTTAAGCAATTTGTGCAATGTCACCGTGATAATTTGGCAAAAAAGCCAGGAATTGGGTGTGGTGTCCAGCTCCTGGGTGGGTTGCAGACAGGCATGGGTCTGCTGTGGAGAAATGTGTGTGAGTCAGTGAACACCGGCGTCTGACATGTTATGAATATGCTGTTCTTTACTGCACCTTGGCAACCTTTCCTCTTTCTTTTCTTGTTTTTCTTTTATATGAAATCTGTCTTAGTTGGTGGGAGCTCTGCATCTGACGAGTGAGACACTCGGCATAGAAAATGCCAGCTCTTGCCATTGTCTTATTTCATAATCTCATATCTGGTAGTTATTTGTTTTGTATTTAGAAAATATAAAGCTTGGAGGAAAAAGCATGAAAATGAGGTTCTGGGGGTTTATTTAGCAATTGACCCTTTTTTCAAAATGCTAAGACTTAACATTCAATGCTATTGCTAGGCAACTGCACAGACGTTTCCTTTCAGGCCCTAAGTGGATACCGGGATTAATACATGATCAGTCAAGATACACATTTATTCACCTTCCCTCACAACAGTAATAGGATTTTTCTGGGCCCAGTTTAATTCAGTAGATGAGGCTGACACTGAATTAAAGCTGCTTATCCAGGCTCATAATAAGGAGGTGAGATCCCAGGGGAGAGAAAGAGGGTGAGAGAAACACAGACCCAATAGTGCATCAATTGGCAAAAACAGAGGATTAGAAATCCTAGAGGAGGAAAAAATTTCATTTAATAAGACTTGAAAAATCCACCTCAAACTATTCAGCTTTATTTGTTCTCCCTCAGTATCCAGAGTTTCCATGCAAGAGCTTGGAGCCCAAAGAGATGTTGTGGTGCTGGCTCTGGTGCCGACTTTATTGGCCACGGCTCCCTCTGGATCCCTCAGGTGGTGGGAGGAAAACTCCAGACCATTCCCCATGGACCTGTCACAGCTCCACGTGCCTCAGACAAATTGTTCTCCATGTTGGTCTTTGTTGCTTGCAGTCAAGTTGAAGGCTGCTGGCTTTTCCTGTCTTACAATACCCGCTCCTCTTCTCCGCACTCCACTCCTCTGAAGTTTCCAAATGGCCACTGCTTTCAAAAACGAAAACCCAGCCTTTGTGATTCTTCTTCTGTCTCCGGGCTCCTCTGATGTGATGTCCTCAAGGGCTTGTGAAGGATGTCTCCAAAGAGATGACATGGTTCTTTGAATGCAGCCATTGTTTTATAGCACTTCCCTGGCACAAACAGCTCAGCTAGCAAACAAATTAAATTTTTAAGTGGGGAAAGGTCTATTAATCTATTATTAATTAATATTCCATATGCCGCCTTGGAGGCAAAGTGGGTCTTTTGAAGCCATCTGGTTTCTCATTGCACTGGAGGAAAGCTATTGTCTGTTGGATGCTCTTGAATACGATCTGGAAGATGGAGATGTGACGTGTGTGTGATCCAGATGTCTGGTTATCGCTCTGTTCCCTCAGAAGGAGGTGGAGGCAGCTGGGTTGGGGCATCGCTCTCATCAGGCGACGTGGCAATTGCATGAGTTTGCCCAAACTATTCACAGATACTAAATTCAAGGGCTGTCTTCTGTCCTGTTTCGTGGAAAGATGTGATATTGTTTAGGGTCTCTGCCCCTCTTTTCCTCACGTATGTCCCGTCTCCCCTTTTTGGGACAAGGACACGGCCAGTTAGGAAGTGTGGGCCAACACCAGTTTCTCTTGGTGTAAACTGGGAGCGTTGCTCCACTGCTGTTTACAAGGCTTGTTGGAAACAAGGTGATTAATTAAGGTCTGACACTGGGATGGGATGGTAGTCATGGATGCCATATTGTTGGAAGTGGGATTTACATAAACTGTGCACTAGGAAACCTTAATATTTAAAGTGTTAGAGCAAAGCAGAAAAAAAAACCCACTTTCAAGCTGTATGGCAACCTTATGAATATGCAAATTAGTCCCAAAGACAATCATCTTCTGGTTTACAGTAAATATTGAGGCAGAACACTGGAGCACTAAGTGGCAGATTTAGGTCCAGATTCGTTCCTGTTTATTTATTTATTTTTAATACAACACTTAGAGACCAATTTTATTGTAATGCACCAGATCTATTGAGTATTCTGGTCAGCTGATAGCATTTTTAAATCACACTTATTTTGGCATTTCTTATTGAAAGCAATAGAAAAGCAACTAGTGGTGATAAATTTGTTTGGGGAAAGCAGCCTTGCTTGTCATAGTTGTACAGTCTTGTAAGTAGGGCAGAATTACACTATAAATTTAGGGATTCATGTCCTTTTCCTTTTACTGTTTTTATTTTTTCCCCTTCCGTAGTGACCAGCTTTTCATATCCTGTGTGCAGGCTGTCCTGTGTTCTGCCACGAGAGAACTGCTATAAAATCTGAGTACATCAGCAAAGGGCCAGTGCAGGTTCTCCTAGGGGAGAATGTGCCATTGCTGAATTCCCTTTGGCTCACGTTCCTTGGCCTCCCAGTAGCTGGGTCTGGAGTTTGGGGCCGTGACTGGTGTGTTCCATCCTGGAAATACACACCCAGCTCAGGTGGGTTCTCATGCACTGAGCTTGTGGCTCGTGGACTCTCTACACCTGGGAGATTTAACAGCGTGCAGTTGGTTTTGTTTTGCATCTTAATCAGATAATATAATGATACACTTTGTTCTGAGTCATCATCTACATATTTTAGCTGCTGATAGCTGTTTGATGTTTGGGCTCCATCCAATACTCATGGCACATCTATAGCTGTAGGATTTGAGCGGTTCTTGCATAATTATGATTATTCTCACAAAATCCCTATGGGGACCAGGGTAAGGAATTAGGCTTCTTTTCAGTCTGCGTGGCAGGACTCTTTCTAAAGGAGGTCACGCTTTCAAAAATTCTTTATGTGCTTAATAGGCAGGTAGATAAATGGATTTCTCACACTCATCGTGGTAAATGTAGACCCTGATCTTCTCGGGTAGCTTTGAGAAAACCCACAAGATCTCAACCAACGTTTTGGTTGTGACCCATGGCCTGGGGAGAAGTGGATGTTAAAGCCAGAATTGGAACCTCAATCCCACCGCCTGTTCCTGAGGATGGCCTCGCTCCCCCGTTGTCAGCGTCAGCATGTCCCATGTAGAATTATAATTTGGTCCAAGTGTGAACACTTTGTAATGACACAGTCCTCACTAGGACACACATGGTCATGTCTGGTTTGGTTTCGTTCCTCGCTCATCTCCCTCTTGCCTTGGCCATTCCCCAGGGCACGGTGACACTGCCCTGGTCCCAGAGCTGCAGCCCGGGGTTTAGCACGGAGAGAGCAAATGTTACCAGCAAATTGGCTTTGCCCCGGTGCTTGAGAAATAAAAAGCAGTGTCTTTCTTTCTATAAATTTTGAGCAGTGCAACTTCACTGAATTAATTAGGTTGCTCCTTTCATTGCACTGCAGCTCCCATCTGTAATCCACGGCCGGGGTCTGTAATTCCTCCTCGCGGTGCAGCGGGTTATGGATCAGTCGCTGCTGCACCTTTATATTTTCCTTCTGAGTAATAGTGTGAAAGCAAGAATTCATACGTGCTTTAAGTTGTAATCTCTGAGGATGTGTTGCGTATGAGGCAATAAACGACGGCTGCAGTTGACTAAATGCCACAGCAAGGCCATTTATTTTAATTATGCTACAAAGGAATGAATATTATTGTTCTTACAGTACAACGTAACAAGAAAAGAAGAAAAGAAAATGCTATCCCCCTCTCTCCCTCACAGCGTTACACTTGGGCAATGTTTTCAGGATCTTTGCTGCTGCAGAGAAATGAGATGCTGTTTCCTTTCAGAATGAAAATGGGATATTTCACACAATTTCATGAAAACAAGAACAAATTTTTATGAAAGACATGGCGGGGGGAGGCGGTGGAAATGCCTCTGCAGGAAACATTTGGAGATTGAAAATATGATCTCTAGGATTGAGGCTCCTAGATTAGGGTGCAGGTTTAGTTCAGGGTCACTGCTCTGGTGACTTTGCTGGTTCTTACTGAGGAGGAAGAGGGAGCCTTTGTGGCTGGTTACGGCCTCTCAGTGTTCCCTGTGCCCTTCTCAGCTCCGGCACATTCATCTCAGGACAAGGACCAAGAGCTCAGGGCAGCTTGTCCATGCCTCGGGCAATGAGCTGCCTTTCAGATGGCTTGGCCTGGGGGAACTGGCTTTTTCACTTTGTTTTTAACTCCATGCACAGAGGTGAGGGAGGTGGCTGTTTTAACACCGGGTTACCTGTTGCCCATCACAATATAAAGGAGCCAGGTATTCTGTGCTCAAGGGCCAGTGAATGCTCTTCTGAAGGTTAAATGTGCCATTTTATAAAGATGATGAGGGCAACGTGAAGCATTTTTTAAATATCATGTCCGAAAAGTCAAAAAACATTATTCTCAGTACAGCAGCAGTGGGCTGGGACCAAAACTCCCTTATTAATGGAAACCATTGGCAGAAATAGGATAAACCTAAGGTTAAAAAAATGAAATAGAACCTTAGTCATTAAAACACCAGTTGAAGTTGATGGAAGGAAACTCTTAAAACTACCCACAAGCTGAAATAATGAAAGAAAGAAAGAAGAGAGCCGGTTATACCAGCTCTGGGTGTTCTGTTTAGGGTGTAAGGCAATAGTTCAGGTGACAGTGGGGTGTAACTCTCACTGATGCTCTGTGGATTTTAGCTTCCCATGTTATTGGGTATTAAAAAAGTTTTATCCATCATCCACAGAACATACCAGGAGTCAGTCAATGTTGGGAAAGAAAAGAATACAGGAGACTGAGAGAGAGGAAAGACTCTGCAAATTGACCAGTTCAAGCGGGTTGCTTCTAATTGTAATTTTTTTGGACAGTGTAGTTCACAGTCTGTCTCTCCATGTCCTTGATCTCGTTTGATTTCCTCTGGCTTACCAGCTGCACAGGCATCGCTCAGGCTACCTCAGCCTAACACTCTCAGAGCTCTTCACTGCATCTTTCAGAGTATTTTTCTGTATAAATGATCTTGCCAAGAAATAAAGTATGTTCCAGCAAATCCCTCCCTGGGCTTATACAGAAATCCTCCAGTCAAAAGGGAAATACCGTAGTGCTCGGCTCCTCCTCGGCCGGGTTCTTGCAGACTTTCCTGCTTCTGTCTGAAAAATATGCAAGACACCAGCCGGTATGTCAGTGAGATTTCCAGCGTGAGGAACAAGGAATCTTCACAGAATGAAAGACCAAGCCATAGGATTTTGTGTGCCTTGCTGCAGCTGAGGTGTGTTTCATTTGGAAACGACACGGTGCGGTTGGACGAATATTGTCAAACATTGGGTCTCATTCCTGCCTTCAGTGTACACACGAGTAAAGGGATGGAAAAGCAAATACGGTGTGTCCCAGAAGAGACAGGCAGAGGTGATTTCCTCTGAATATTTTCATTAGGATTAATATAGCAACCTGCAGGTGCCACAGAAATAACAATTCCAACCACCAGGCTTAAGTAACAAAGCCCAATGCACACCTTCCTCCAAGCAGCCAGATGAAATCTCACCTGATAATAACATCGCACTCTCATTTCAGATTCTGTCTGCAAGAGGCTGGTGGGATAGAAAAGGATGAGATTCTAAAGTTTTAGTAAATTCAGGGATTAGCTGGTTCCAGTCCTGAAGCCCCACGGGCACAGAAGGGCAGCAAATGGACTTTGCATCAAATAAGCCCCTCTGTTCCGAGGAGGTGAGTGGAGACAGATCCTGCGCTGCCCCTCAGCTGATACCAGGCAAACCTTTTCCAAGGACCTGAATGAAAGCCCTTTCGTTAACTTCAGCCTCTCCTCCTATTTCAGAGCTTATAAATCAGCATCCTCATGCAGATTTTAAACAGCCCTGACATAATGTATCATACACTTTTGAGGCGTCACTCACATCTGTCTCATTTAATACTGAGGAATTTTGCCACCAGAGCACGGGTGTTTGCTTATACCCATGGGGGGAAGAAACCTTAAAATTAATTCCTGCCACATGGCCCAAAAGGCCTGGACACAGACCCGTTATGCAACAGTTGTTTGTAAATTCTATACAGATTGGGACATTTCTCACATAACTGTGCTTACAAGTCCCAAGTGTCACCTGCGTAAATTGTTGTAAACTGTACAGAAAGATGTTGACCTTTTACGTCGTAGCTTTGTCCTTTTTACATTTTATTTCAATAGCATATGGGCTTACTTTTTCTAATTTCCTAAGGATTTTTAATTTTTTTTCTTTTCTAAATCAATCATATGGTTGACCTTTGCCTGATTATCTCTTTCTTCCTACCTGTCTTCTTGTTCTGTGTGTCTAAAGTGCATACGCTTATTTGCAGTTAACAGACACAGATATATTTTTGTCCAAAAGCTGTATAGTATCTCCCAACAATCCAGCATCGTGGATTCAATTTCAGATAAAGCATCTCCTCTTGAAGAGTGGGATGGCAGCCAAATCATCCATGTTGTGTAGCATTTATACAATGATGGAGATTCACAGGGCAGGCTATTATAACAGAATCCAAGTCTTTACAAAGTACGTTAAAATGCTGCTTATAAAAAAAAATCTGAACTCACATATCCCGGGGAAGATAATTATTTAAGTAAATTACCTGAGCCTTTGAACTAAAGCAGCTGAGTCCATGGGTGATTTGCAGTCTCCAGCAACATCTGGTGACTCCGCTTTCATCTGAACCAGAGTTAAAGAAAAGTCTTCCTGCCGTCTGCGTGTCGCAGTCATCTCTTGCAAAGGGAAAAAAGCTGTGTATTCAGGTTGGTTAAAAAGAAAGCAAGCCTTTCAGTGCATGTTTAGCTTCTATTTTCTGGCAAATGTTAGTCCAAGCAGACACATGCCCTGTACATAATTCACTCTCAAGAGTTCTATTGAGTTGATTTCTAAAGCATTTCTGGTACCTCTCAGACAAGTTTTAAATACATGGTAAAATTAAGATCCAGAAAGGAGATTGTCAAGACGTGTGCTGTGTGTGCAGTAACAGAAGTGCACAGTACTTGTGACACCCAAAGCTTTGTTTATTCTGGGTTGCAGATGTTGAAAAAGAATAGCCTGCTTAATAGCTGAGGGAATATAATAAGAATGATATTTTCTCCTCTCTATTATATTCATCACCATGGTGTCCAGGCACACTTTTATGATATTTCAGCATATAAATAATCCTCCTTTATTAGCTGAAGTAGGTTGTATTTACCTTGAACCGGTCCAGGTCAGGAGTGAAGAGAAAGAAGTGAGACTCCACAGAGAGATGTAAAGAACCATGGTCTCCTTCCCAAAGTTCTTCATTGCCTTTTAGGAGGGGCTTTGTACTAGAACACACCTGGGAGGGTAAAACCAGTCCAGCCATGATTGAGATTAATGGGCTGGGAAAATTATCAGAGATCACTGACAGCCCCAGCAAATCTCCATACTGCAGATTCATTAACAGTGGAAAAAAAATCAAAGAAAACAAAAGATTTTTTCAAGTGGAGTGAGCAGAAAAGGAGGTTATGGGAAGACCTGGCAAAGCAAGAGTCACATCAGTATTGTTATGACTGAAGACTAGAAATGAGACTGGAGTTAAATGAATGTGTATGATTTATCAGGCCACTAGCAAATACACAGAATGCTTATTCTTTATTACCCTTTATTTTCCAAATTCATGCTGTAACATGGGCCACATTTTCTTAGGAATACCTTTTTTTTCCTCCCATAACAATTCTGCATGAAGAAAGTTCTCTATAAAGGCTGCAAAGCCAATATACTTTCCGATCACATTCTCACCTTCACATCCCACATAAGAATTCCCTCTCTTGTAATACCTTTGAAATACTTTCATTGCAATTTAGATTACCTGGATGTTAAGACTATTGCTTATAAACACAGCTCTCTGATTCTGATCTTTGTTACCCTCAATTATGTGCTGCATCCAGCGAGGGTCTTTTATCCTATATTTAGTCTGCCAGCTCTTCCATTCAAGGATAATTTTTTCACCTGAGGTTTATCCAGTGCCTGATACAGCGTTCACACGAGGCCACAGTTATCGGGTGAAAATCTGCATGGAGGGAAGAGGTGGCAGCATCGTATGGAAATCCGGGTTCAGACAGGAGAGATGCAGAGCAGTGGGTAGCATAAACATTCCGAAAGGAGAGGAGGTGATTTTTATTATTGTTCATCATATTACAGTCTTTTCTTTGCTATTTAGGAAGTGGTGATTAGGAAAGTGAGGTGAATAGCCACGAGATGGACACGTGCTTCCCCGAGCACATCTCCTGTGCAGTTATTTCCCATACTGCAGCAGATAAAACATTCCCATAATCATGTTTTTCTAAAGCTGAGGCTCAAGGTGCACTAAACCAGTCATTTTCTCTGCCTTGATCTGGAGCATTCAATTTAATCTCTATCTTGTTAAGAACAAAATAATAATTAAAAGAAGGAGAGGAGGGGGCCTTTAGTTTATAAGGCCATATCCAGCACACAGATGAGTAATTAGAGTGCCCTAAATATAGTGATTTGCCTTTGTCACTGCAAGATGACTAACTTTCATCAGCCATGTACAAACAGAGCGCTACAGAGCTCGAACATTAAAACTGTCACTACCAACTCAAGGTGTTTCTAACACTCACATCAAAGGAAAATACTCCCAGAGTGAGATCAGGAGCTGCACAGTCCACAGCCCGGCTTTGTTATTACACTGTTGTGCAAAAAAACCTCATTAAAGTTGCATTACAAGAAGGTAACAATAAAAGATTTCATTATTCCTCTTCTAGTCTGATACGACCCCCTGTCCCCCCGCCCTTCCTACCCCCCTAGAAAAAAGAATTAAACTCAAACAACAGAAGATGCTCTTTGAGATGAGTATGTATTGAGGGATAATGTGTGAACGGTGGGGTACAGCAGAGTTAAAGTCAAGGTGTGAAAAAGAGGACTCCTTGGATGGCAGGACTCACACTCAGGGTGTGTGTCCATACCTGTGTGTGTATGCACATACTAGGACGGCCCCGTTACTGTTTGTGGTGACAAGTGAGTGACTTGAGGTGGAGTAGAAGTAAGATCCACCCCCATTTTATCACTAAAGAGTTGAGTTCAGAAGTAATGCACTTGGCAAAGGTATGAAGAAACAGATGACCTGACTTTCGGAGGCGTTTGGGTTGTCTCCTCATGGGAATCTGGTCAGTCCTTGGGGGCCCTTGGCTGCTCTTTGAACCAGTGGAAACAGGGATGAGGAGACACAGCTCTCTCTGAGCTGGGTCGTTGCTGGGTGCATCTTCCTTTACCCCCTGGGTATCGAGAATGAAGTGAAAGTGTGACCTTTGTGAAATGACTTGGAGGATCCAAGCCCAGCACCTCCAAATCTAGCCCCTGTTGGGGAGATACCCAGACCACAGCACCCTCCTTTGGAGCTCAAAGTGAGAAAAAACACCCCACAAATACGTATTTAGGGTTCTTTGAAATTGTTTTCCGAATAATGAACCAAAGTCAATTGTATTTTTGAACTTTAAACTGAGTCAACAGATTAAAATATAAAACTTTTCTATTTAAATCTTTACCTGAGTTAACCACTCTGAAATTTTTGGAGATATATATATAAATATCTATAGATATCTCTAGGTTTTGTCATCAAGTGCATAACAGTAGAATCAAAGGTAATAAATCCATTGATCTACAGTAAGACAATATTAATATTACCATATAGCTTTTATAATTAATTTGCTGCCAGATGAAAGGGAAACACTAGGTCCTTTTGGTGCTGGTGATTAAAGCAAAAATTAAACCTTTGAAAGCCAGATTTGCATGTACAACATGTTGCACTAATTCCTGCAGATCACTGGGAAATTGTTAGTGTATTTGGAGTCACATTGCAAAGTTTTGGATAAAAGACTTACTGACTTGCAGGGGGAAAATCTGATCTGTGCTAGAATATTGACAACTCTAGTAGTGTGAGGCTTGCTAAACTCATGTTCCAGCTTAATTTGCTTATGTTTTATTGCGGGTCTGTTTTTAGCAAGACGTGGCATCCGTGTCCTTGTAAAACCTAGGAAAGGAGTAGGGAGAGATCCACTGATTGTGCAGAGATTTAATGCGTTGATAGTAACCAGTCCAGCCTGGCTTGTTTTTACAGCTTGTCTGTATATTCACACAAATAACTGAATACCTGTCCTGAGACAAGCTTGATAATTTGAATTGGCACCATCACTTGCAGTTTGAGCACTCTCGCCGGTGCTTAAACTTAGCTCAGGTTACGTCAAATTAGGTGGCTCCGTTTAACTATGACTTGTGAAGGCAATGGAGCCGAAGGATTTGCTTTAGATTTATACCATGTCAGAATGGTACTGTCACTCCAGTTTTCAAGTTACACTTTTCTAGAAATAGCGTAAGAGACTTGAAAAAAAAAATTCAATTTCAGGTTTAAAATTTGCAGCCAGCTGCGTAGCTCTGCCCTGTACTTTTCCTCTGGGCGATCCATACCTCATATGATAAAAGAACAGGGATGTAAGCTGCTTTCTTATAACAAGTGATGTGATGTGCAGGGCCCATGTGTGAATCTGCAATGTCTGGGCACTGTATCTTTTAAAATCAATATTTCCATGGACTTTGGGGGCTGTGGATCTGCCAAAGTCGTTACATTGCTATTTTCTGACTCCTCATTTTGTAAAGCTCAGTAGAGGGAATGAAACGAGACCCTTTATTTGCTGTGCACGTTGGTTATGAACCTTCTGCTACATGAGAAAAGGCTCTTCCCCCTGTTCCCAAAGTGCTTTATTCTGGATCAAGCACAGTCAGTCATCTTGCAAATGGCATAGAGCTGTCCCCAGAAGTATAGAGCTGCCAGAAACTCCGTATTATGTACTCTGCTGTTTTGAAAATCAATCACAACAGATCCCAGTAAAAGTAATAGCAGTGGGTTCATCCGGCAGAACGTACATTCGGTGTTAATGACCATGGAGCCGTGGTTGGGATGGCTTTGTGTGACTTTGTACAAACCATTTAACTGCTCCATGAAATGACTGTAAAAGCTTTCCTGATTCCCAGGTACAGCTTGAGACTTAATTAATTAATGCCTGCAAAGCACTTTAAGATCTTAGATGAAAGGTATCACAGAAGAACAAATATCATTATAAGTGAAATATTTTGAAGGAAAAACTTTGAGGAGTGATTGAAGTTTACCTGTAGCTGGAGGATTCACCTTATGGTAGGTGAGGACAGACTAAATCCCTACAGGTGTTGGTAGTGACACTGATGTGATGATGTGGTTTGCATGTTTATGAGCTATCTTGTCTCTTTGCCCTTCTAGGAATAATTGAAAACCCCAATATTGGACTCAGAACATAATTTGACATCATACTGAAACACACTCAAAGGAATTTCCCTTCCGGCACTGAATTTTCACAGTGATTATAAATTAGTCAAGTTATTTACATCTTCCACTCTCACTTCACTTAATGATAGTCAAATAAGAAAAAAAACCTGCAAACTACTTTTCCTAATGTTTGATTTTCTTTGTATAATTATGCCCTAAAGGCTAGTTCTTTATACTCAGTCTGCAGCCCTTGATGAATGCAGAAAGGACAGAAGGGAAGAAAATACCCAGTAGTGTATCCTGGACTTCGATTTCCAAAAAGGAAACTCACATATGGTGTCTTCCTGATGGTTCTTCTGGTTTTCAGTCAGATGACATCCCCAGGCTGGAGATGGGCAGGCAAACTTTTCAATTTTGGATGTCCTCTAGCCTATCAAGATTAAAAATAAAAATTGGGTAGCAGTTTCCTTATCCTTCCATATTTCCCAGGCACAAAAATAATTCCTGTTGGATCAATGTGACGCTTTCATCCTTACATCATTTTTCTCATCTGTGTGTTTACAAGAAAACCAGGAGCATTTAGACATCATCATAGAAAACTGAGAAAAATAGCAGTACACTTCGAAATTAATCTCCAAGTGCTAAATATTAAGTTTTGTTATTCTTTACATCCAGGGCGAATGTCTGAGCCGTTGAGAAAAAATGAGTCTCACTCAAATTGACTTATTTTTCCCTCATTGAAAATTCCATCGCAGTTTTCACGTGAGTTAATGGTACCAAAAGCAAAAGTTTCTGCCTGTCAGAGATCCTTTGGTTTCCCCAATTTCCAAATCGGGATGTCATTCCACTCTCTTCCTCCAGAGTGACTCCATAATGTCCTCAGTGAGGGACATGCCGTGCCCTCCACCTGTATCACAGGCCATCGTTTGTGCCCAAACTGACGAGTCCCTCTGTTTTCCCTCTGCAAAATAAACACACAGCCGGGACCAAAGTAGGATTCTGCGTTTTCCAGTTTAGGAAAGCAATAAAGGACGCAGGTTTTGCCCTTTTTTTTTTTTTTTTTTCCAGGGCTTATATTTATCTGAAAGTGTCTTATTTGTCACTCGCATGCGATTCGCTCTGCAATAGTATAAAAAGTCTATAAGGAGTAAAGAGACTGGTGAGTTCAAGGCATCATCTTCACAGTGGGAATCCACTGGGATGAAAGACGTTATAAAATATAATTGTGTGATTAGGACATTCCATATAAATATACTTCTAAGCCTCCTTATAAATCCTCTATTCCTCTAGCTGCAGCAAACATTTAAGAGATGTGTTTGTAGTATTTTCTGTTCAGGTTCTCTTTAACAGCACCAAGGAGTTTCATAATATTAAGTAAAAAATAATTATAATGTCACCAATATTTTAAAGATCTCCTTACACTATTTCTTTTCCTCAGATAAGTGATTTATATGGAACAATAATTAAATGTCAGGAAATGAATCACGGATGAGATACCGACATTTGATAGTGTTTTGTAAACAGACTAAATGAGTCCAGAGAGAGGTGGAAACTATTGATGTTTCCGTAAAAAAAAGCAAGTCTCCACTGAGGCTCTGGAAGGAAAGAATGTTATTGAATGTAAATAGAGAAACCTGATCAAGATGGACCATAATCTATTAGGGAAAGGAATTGATTTGGTTCTGGAAAAGTGTGAAGCCGGGGCGACTGATTCCCACCAGCTACCACCATCATGTGCAAGATAAGGAGGAGGGAGGGAGCTTTTTTCTCCCTTGTTTTGATCCCCACAAATTTAAGAAAAAGAAGCACTTAAAAGGTTGCTGCTTATGTGAAAAAAGCATGTCCCAGTCCAATGTCAAGAGAACGGCAAATGGGAGGGGAAGCTGGGAAGCCTTAAGAATTACTGATTACTTTTTAGCAGTGTATTGGCCACACACACTTTATGAGAATTGGAATGTCCCTGTGAGCTCAGCTCCCCTTATTTCCATCGCCGGGGGGTAGAACTAGCCGGCTTCTCAGACACTCTGGTTCTGCTGCTGTGCAACTGCCCATCCCCTGCCTGTAAAAGTTAAAATTGAACTGAGAATAATGATAACAAGTAGATCTGCTCTCCTCATATTACACATCTGTGCTAGTTAAGTATTCCTTAGAAAACTGAGAAGTGACTCAAGTAAACCCCCCTTCCAGAACTTTGTGCGTTGCAGTTTCCAAGGAAAGACTTGAGGGCATCTCTTCTTGTTGGGACTGAGTTTACCTGAGAAGGATTATTCAAGTCTTGACTGACAGTTACTTGTGTTGATTATTGTTATCTTTTGATTGATGAAGGCATGGGGGAGACACACGAAAGTCTCTTATATTTATATTTATGATACCGCCTAAACTGAAGAACGTAGACTGTAACTGAAATACACAGTGTGCCAGTTGTTACTGTCTTGACATATGTCAGCTCCTGCTGTGGAACAACGGAATAAGAATATCAGGATTTGATTAATTATATGGAGTAATCTCATTGCCTGAATTATTGTTTTACAGTAAATGTGTAGAGCACGTACACATTGTAATGAAGACAGGGTTTTCCCCTTCCTATGTCTATACTATGGATTCCTCACTGAAAAGCAATGATTAATCAGTAAGCAAAGAGGTGCTATTTAAAACGTCTGTGAGAAAAATAAAATAGAGGGCACTTAAAACCATGAATGAAGTCACTGTTTCAGCAGACAGCTTCATAGGCATTAAAGTAAAACCGCGAGGAGTGCTTATTGAATGTATTGGCGCAGTTCTAGAAAGACAAGACTTAATCAAATGTGTAAAGACTGAACTTCAGTGCCCTTCCTGAATGAAGCCTTGGAAGGTAAGAGGGATCCCACGGGACTTGGGAGGCTGTGACCGACTCTAGATGCAGACCAAGAGCTGTACACACAAATTTGGGTGCGCTGTCAGGACAAAGTGCATCACTCCGTGGATACTGAAATGTGTCATTGTTCCCATTTGTTAGCTAATATGAAAAAGCTGTTTGGCTGCAAGCCTTTATTGTGAGTTTATGCAGTGCTCAACAGAATAAAGCCCTCACCTCGCATGTTTAGATGGTGCTGTTAAATAAATCACTTTTTCATGTTACTTTTGATCCGAGGAGTGCTGGTTTTTAGTTTACTAAAAGCTTAAATTAATGAGGCTTGTGTGCAGCTGTGAGGGCAGTGATGTTGCCGTACATCTTAAATGCATTGAAATGGGAAGCAACATTCTCTGCATCCTGAATGTTCCAAACACAGCGGTGAATTGTGGCAGGTGCCTGCATCCTTGCACTTCCTCACTCACAAGCAAAGTTGAAGGTGGCACTAGGTCCCAACAGACGTATAAAATCAACCAGGTTGCTGACAGGGGTTTCTTTGTTTTCTTACCATTATTCCCCCAGAATGAAATACGCAGCTGTGATAAAAAATAACATGGCAAAAGCTCCTTATATGAGGGATTAAATGTTAAATCTGTCTTTGTTCTAATTTCCTTCTCTTCTATTTCAATACATCGAGCAAATGAAGCTGATTTTCATTCTGCCCAAAGTCACAGCAGCTTGACTTCTTTGCATTAAACAGTAGAAATGTGGGTTTACTTCTCAAAGTCCCTTAGTCAAGCAGAGAGTTTGCAAAGAGGAATTTTACTCGTGTGCAGTGTAAACATTCTTGCAGTTTCCTCTCTGCACCTTCCCAATTGACTCAGACTACAGAAAAGTTCATTTACTGTAATCAATATCACTTTACCTCATGCCTCAATGAAAAAATACCTTCTGCAGTCAATAGCAATTAAAGAGACAGACAGGGACAGAAATATTGATGGAGATGAAACCAGAGATTTACACCTGCTTCCTGCCTTTTCTGAATGTGTAACGGGACAACTGCTAATTGTAAAATATTGCATCAGTAAATGTTCACTGAGAAACTGCCTGGAGAGGGAACGGCACTTTCAGTGGTGCTGGAGACAACAGGAGGTTTGGGGCTGGGGCTTGCTCAGTTACACGGGGGGTAAATGCACAGGAACTTTGGGGACGTCAGTGGGACCACACTGGATGTGCCTACCTGGAAATGGCCACAGACTCCGCCTGTGGGACCAAGGTACAGGGATACTGGAGCTGCCCTTACACCGAGTCCTGCAGAAATACTCTGTGGGATCAGTGGTCTCTTTTGTCTTTTTTTTTTTTTTTTAAGCAGTGAGGATAATGAGTGACCTGAATAATTTATGTAGAGATGGTGTGGTTAATTGGTACCTGCATTCTTTAAATAGAAAGGATATGTCCCTCTCAGAGGCAGTTCATCAAAAAGTTACCTGGTTTACAGGGAAGCCGTCTCATGACACTGGCTGGCCTGTTCTGTAGGAGTCAGGCTGTCTGGATTATATTGCTCTACTCTTGCCTTTCTCAACCTATAAACTACGTCTTATCTCTAGTCTTCCCAGTCAGAAGAGGAAGGCTTTTGTAACTAATCTAGTTTAGACAGTGTGAGACCACTCCACGTGTCAACCAAAGCGCAGGAAATAGGGATGATCGGGCAGTTTGCTTCCAAAGCACCCTCCTTNCTCATAGGAGAACTAAAATGCTGATCTGAAACCCAGCAGCGCTCGCTGCTTGTGAAGGGGGGATGAAAAAAATGAAGTGAAGAGAGAGTATGTGGTGTGCTTTGGGTGGTGAAATACACGGGGAGGGAAGTCTGTGGGCAGTCCCACGTCAGCCTGTGTTGAACAGCTCCGTGCTACTGTGCTGGCTAAAATCCTCACATTCTTAGTGAGTTTAAAAAACTAACCATGACATTTTAAAAAGTTTCTTTAGGAAATTATACTACTGTAATGTATTATCAGGCAGCAGAGTGGCGCAGCGGAAGCGTGCTGGGCCCATAACCCAGAGGTCGATGGATCGAAACCATCCTCTGCTAGCTGCAACTTTTTCTACTCTGCTCTGGGGAGGCTCCACCTGGAGCACTGGATCCAGTTCTGGACTTCCCAGTTCCAGAAGGACAGGGAAATGCTGGAGAGGGGACAGCAGAGGACCACAAAGACGATGGGAGCCTGGAGCATCTCTCTTAGGAAGAAAGCGATAGACGTGCTCTGGCAGGGGGTTGGACTTAGACAATGTGTAGAGGTCCCTTCCAACCTCATAGCATTCTGTGATTCTGTGTAATTTAACCCATAATGTGATCCTTTTGTAAAGGAGTTCCTTAGGATTACTGTAGCATTCGTTTGTATTACAATAGCATATAGGATTTATCACAGAAAATCATCTCCTGGTGCTGTTCTCAAACAGGAAAACACCACTATGCTGCGCATGAACACCGCCTCTCCTTCTGTCTCGTGCGGTGAGATGCCGTGCAACATAACAAAGTTTGGCAAGATCTATAACTACAATAAAGTAAGTGGGGAAAAATTTTGCTTACAATTAGTTTGTGGAACTTCAGTTACAGCCTAGGAATGTGGAGCTGCCAGTAACTGTCTGCTTAAATCAGTTCCTTTAGGGCTGGGAATCTGGTTTCAGTGTACGTAGTTAAAAAAATTGTCATGATCTGCTTGTCTAATGGTGCATAAACCTTTCTCCCAACTTGATATTAAACAATAAAATCTACATGAAAAATGTATTTGAGTGTTTTAAAAAGCAAAACTGAGTGTTAGATATTTATCAGCCTCTCTGTTCTTTATTAGAATGACAAGTCTTTAAGTATGCGATCCAGTGACTCTGATGGCGGGATCATCAGGACATTCTCCTCACCAGCCTTTTTGCATTAGAACTGAAGTACAAAAATAATAACACAAGATTCAGTCAAGCGTTTTCTGTGTAACATTTCAAACTGCCTTTTAAAATGTACCAACATTCTCGAGCGAGGGAGATGCTTTTCTTTTTCCTTCCTTGTGTTCCTCTGTGGTAACTTTCCCTCAGAGCACCTTTGGCAGCTGAACCTGCTTTCTGGCCTGGGATAAAACTGCACAGAGCTCAGTCCCTTCTTCACCCTTTCCCTCCCCACATCTCCCTTTCTTTTGCCCTGCTGAAATCAAATCTAATGCCCCTGCTGAAAGACACTCCTTATCAAATAAGTAATTATTTCTGCTGTCGCTCTGGAAAACCTTTGTTACCCCAGCAACGTATTTAACTGAGGTGGGGGGAGGACTGTAATTGAAATGTATAGGAAATCTATAACTTTCAAATGGAAATGCAAAAAGGAAGGAGTTTAACTGGTGTGTAATGGAAGCACCACCTTTTGAGCTTCGGATGACCTTTTAGAGGAAGCAGCAGTGATAATCATGAGCTGCGAAGCTGCAGGGATTCTCAACAGAGATGTGCATGTGGATCTCCCAGTACCTTTTCTTATAAATATCATTATTATCCATTTTAAAGAAGTCAACCAGAAGATGCCTTTGTATTTAGCAATGTAGTATCGTAATTCCTGTGTGATGCATCTTCCCATTATAAATTATAATTATAATTAGAATTAGAATTAGAATTATGTGTTTCAGCATCCATCCACCCCCTGAACTCAGGAATGGGGGAGTTTTCAGAAGTTGGATTTTTCATTGACTCCTATCCATTGCCACCAGCATGGTTGACATTGTACAGCAATTTCTTTTAAAAACTCTACATTTAATATTCTTCACTAAAATCACTCTTATGTTTGTTTAGTATGAGCTGAGACAGGTAAAACAAATTAATTTATCTTCTCTCATTGACAGGATGATGAAATCTTAATGCCATTTTCTGAGAGCTGATGCTTCCTCTTATCTTTCTGATCAGAATCTGATGCAGTGAAATGTCCCATTGTTTTGGTGGAAGGAATGAGCAAGGTCGAATTTTCTTGCAAGATAACACTTAAGTCCAGTTCGTGTCCATTCCAGACCTTTTTATTAGTCACTGCATTCTGCATGCAGTGTTGCTGTTGTGTGTTTTATACTTGCTGTGGCATGGAGGTGCAGATTTGTACCTGTATGGCAATGCAAAAGAGTTATGATGAAATAATATTTTGATGAAATAGCCCCTACCATTCCGTGATTCTGTGACTCTGTAATGGCAGGAACATCATAACATGACTTCAGTAAATTGTGAATAATAAACAATGTCAACAAAAGTGCCTTTGTATCAATATAACATCAGTGCTAGAGAATGTATAAATCATGCAGCAGCTATTAAGAAGCAGTGGTGCAGCAGGTTCATACCAGAGGGGGTTCCTGAAGGGCCGTGGTACCAGCCCCGGCTGCCGAGACAGGGCAGGGATGTTGGAGACAGGGAAGGGATGTTGGAGTGAGCACCTTCTGCACAACCCACCCTGCGCAGCGCTCACACACGCGCAGCAGAGATCCAGCGCCTTCCCCAACCTTGTTTTTCACATCACGCACAGGCTGCTTTAAAATAATACCTGTATATTTTATGCTCCGCTTCAGAATGCTGTTAGCTGTCAGACAGAGGCTTTTTTTTTTCCCAAATGTTTTATTCATGTGTCACTTGACTGTTCATTTGCTAAGGGTTTACAAATGCTTCATCAATTATTAACAGTCTTGATACCTACTTGGGTTTTTTTGGTGGTTGTTGTGTGCTTTTTTTCTTCTTTTTTAAGGAGGTGTTGAGGAGGGAAGAGAGCACTACAAATTTAAGAAAACAGAGATTAAAATAGGAACTAAATAATTTACATCCATTTACTGCATGATTCCAACCAATTTAATTTTTAAAGGAAAACAGTTATACCAAAGACAATTGAATTAAGGGTTTCCAGTTGCTTCCAGTGAGCACGGAACACCCATGTTCCCTCTCGACACACACAGTGTGCCAGAGATCAGCTTGCACGCTGTCAAGGAAGAGAATACAAACAAGACTGTTTGAAAATGAAATACCAGAATGTATTTAACCCTGTTGGGCAACCTGAGGTAAAATTCAATGCTTGTAAAGACGTTGTTCCAAAGAATAAAGTTCATATGATTTTAGTAATAACGATGCAATAGGAGATACGTCCTGGCCTCTGAATAGGTATGAATTTTAATGCCAGAAAAAGGAGAAGGTATCTAAGGCCAGTCTTTCACACTTGTGTTTATTTGAGAAACTTCTGTTGCTTTTTCTAGTGGTATGAACAGGTAGACTGGCAAAATTGTGGCTTAAGTAAATGCTGGTGTATTTACTAGAGTCTAGTCCTATGTTTTCCCCAGATACACAGGCAAGAATAAGTTCTTTTTTTTTCTGTTTGTGGGTTTTTTCCTTCTATAAGGCATCAAAATAACAAGTGCTTTCCATTTATATTTTCATTAGTGATTCATTAATATGTTGCTAACCTACCTAATAATTGCTGTTTCCAAAAGGAGGGGAGGAGCGATTCTTGCTTCTTCTAAAGAATAGACTTAGGAGGAAATTTTCCAGAACTGACTGGAGATGGACTGCTGGAATAGGGGCCTTTCTACAAACGCCTTCAGAGTTGGTCTGTTCTCTTGTCCCTTTGAAAATTGTTGAGGAAATCTGCAGCTCTGGATGCTGAAAGCCCTGTTTTGCTCAACAAATCAATACATGGGATTTCTTTCTACAAAGCCCTTTGAAGCTGGAGCAATTGTCTTGATGGGCTCTGACTCACTCGCAGGAAGAACACGATCAATTATCTAATCTCCTGAACACAAGGCACAGGAGGGAGCGCGCCAGGAGGCGCCATCTTTGGTGCTGGTGTTAGCACCTCGTGCTGACCACCCCTGGAAAAAACAACAGCCGTTATAAAAAGATCAGCCTGTTTTTAAAAGTTAATGGCGAGCTTTGGAAGAGAACGACGCATTAAACGTGAGAGTGGTTAAACAGACCATACTGTGCGTGAAGTTACGGCTGTTAAAAGGCCGAGGGCTGCGGGAGGCGGAGGCTGCCATGAGCCCTCAGCGCTGAGGGACAGCTTGAGCCTTTCCCGCCTTTGCTCAGGGCTGCCTCGCCTCAGGTTCTCCTCACACCCTCGGTTCTAGAAGCTTCCACCTCTTCAGCTGCACCGGCAAGCCCAGGGGCCCAGTCCTGAGCTGTGTTCACCTCCCCCAAGCAAAAGGAGGCCCCAGGGACCCCTCTCAGGCAGAAATCCCTCTTTTATTTATTTTTTTCTCCGCAGAGTTGGGTGCTTCAAGCTTTGATGATATTCAACACTGCTGAAGGAGCAGGCCCCAGACAGCAACAGCAGGTTCAGATCTCACCAAGAACACAGTGTGGCGATGGTTTTGTGTTTGGGGGATAAAAGAGAGAGAAATACAATGATTGATTCTGAGCTTACGTCATTCTTGCTAAGGGAATGTAGTAGTTTAAGACTGGTTTAGAAGTGATCTCCAGGCTGCATTCATCCCTTGGGCTGCTGTGTGAGTTTCCCCTCAGGCTGCTCCCTCCCTGCAGTGAGGAGGGAGGGATGATCTCCACAGCAGTCTGCTCCAACTTACATTTACTAGTTTTATCGTCAAATCCATAGAAAGTCTGCCTTTACTCCGAGTCACATTCACTTTGCAAGGTATTGTCTGTGTATTATCAAATAAAGGGCTTAATTTCATAATGATTTTGGAAGAGACAAAATTGTCAGCACCCACCTCTTTTAATTTCAAGCTATTTTTTGCAGCTAAATAGAGCTGTGTTCATTATATCCCTCCAAGAAATTAAATAGACCAATGTTTTTGTTTTGGGGTTGTAATCTCACAAAACGTATAGTAAATACTCTCAAGAAACAGGAGTACTTTTCTGTAGAAAAGGTGCACCGTGTTAATTAAAGGCCATGCTCCAGCTGCCTTTCAGACCTCGGCAGCTCCGTTCAATAGGCGCTGGTGCGGCCGAGCTGCCCGGAGTGCGGTTTGGATGAGGGACACGAGAGCATCTGGGTACACCACCAGTATGAGCCGGGGGTTTGGATGCCTGCTGCTGAGCTCGGGGTGTCTGTCTGATTTCTCTCACCCACTCTGCTGTTTTATTACTGGCTAGAAAGGCAACCAAAGTCAAGGCAGTGTGCTGATAGCATGCTTTACTTGTCTTCCTCAGAGTTAAGAACGGACTTGGAGAAATGAGCTATTACGCTAATTGTGGCCATTAAAAGGGGTTGCTACTGGAAGGTTCTGTCTCTGTGTTTCTGGCCAAGTGTCAGT
The DNA here is from genome assembly GCA_013400375.1 of Thinocorus orbignyianus. NCBI lineage: Eukaryota > Metazoa > Chordata > Aves > Ciconiiformes > Thinocoridae > Thinocorus > Thinocorus orbignyianus. The sequence continues at coordinate 525,909 of VXBW01003160.1, read as the reverse complement.
TCTCTGAATTTCCTGCCCTTCTCTTCCTTTCCCAGCTCTTCAGCCTACCCTCTCGCTGTGGTGGCTTCCCTTAGTCACTGTCACACTTCCATTGAGTGGTTTGATCCAAGGAGCAGCTAACAAAGAGCAGCCTCATCAGTCTTCAAAGTGTATGGATGGCATTGTAATTGTTCCAGGAGTTCAAGGCTGTTTTTCAGTTCGAGGTAAGTGACAGTGTTGGAAGATCTGTGTGACAACCTGGCTTTGGTGCTTTACCCCTTGGATATTGAGAACTGAAGAAAATGTGACCTTTTTGAAATGACTTGGAAGATCCAGATCTAGCCCATCCAAATCTTGCCCCATGGTCTAGATATCCAGACCACGGAAGCTATCATCAAAGTTAAGTTGACATTAATTAGTTTTCTTGTTAGCAATTTCTGAAATGATGCCATCTCAAGGGTGAAAATAGCAGCTAATTAATAGAACTTAATTTACACAGTGTCATTGTGATACCTCCACTAATAAATAATCATAACAACAACAACAATACTAACAGTAATATTCATCTTCTCTGTCACCCAGAATGTTTTTCAAGTCCTGCTGTAGCTGCTCACATCTGTCAGTCTTTCCAGCACAAAGGAAAGCCAATATTATTTTTGTTATTCTTAGATGTGCCTGAGCTTATTGTTTGGGGTTTTTTTGTATGCTTGCCTTCAACTTTTAAAATCTAAATTTTTCATTTTAACTGGAATTCTATTTTATTATATATTTATGTACTTTTCAGCTAACTTTTATACTTACAGGCAACCGGTTATTATACCAGAGGATCCCAGAGTTAATATTTTTGGTTTTGAAGCTTCACTTTATTTGAGACTATATAAATAAAGTTCTCATGAAGTATTTATACACCCTAACATATCTCAGGGAAAAAACAGAATCAGTGGGTAAGTAATGAAGAATCAGATACTATTTGTACTTTTACATTTTAAAAACAGAGAACTTGTTTAAAAAACTATGTGAGTTTTTAAGTTCTCAAAGGAAAATAAAAACTTAGCTGTTGCATAAAACCAAGACACATTAAGTCTTCTGATATTCTGCTAACTTTTCTTCAGAGTGATCTGATTTTGTCAAAGTGAGTTACAGTTGATTTTTAGCTGTAACTAGCTCTACATACATTGACAAACCATCACATGCCTTTCTCCTCTGTGGTGCCCATCTCATATATACACACAGGTTTGTGTTCAGAAACGCACCCCTGTATGCCTGGTAGCTCACCCACTTGCCAATTTCTCTATGTGATAAAATACATCCTGGGCCTTACAAATTTGTCACGTCCTCAGTGATGATGTCACCTGTCCTCAGCTGTTTCGGTGATATGTAACCAGGTTCTGAAACCTTTCTGCAGATGGCTTTGGATAGATTTTGTGTAATCCCAATACCAATGAAAACTCTCTGTTGTTTGAATTGTGTCTAATCTACTATGTGCACAAGGTACTGGCCTATATATAGCATTTATCACAGTAGGAACAGGTATGAAATGTTTTAGGAATCTCACTGTGTTCATTGGGATTGAAATTTGTCTTCCTCATTAGGCAATGGCACTCATGCCATAAGTTGCTATCCCAGTTTTAGGCTTGGAAGTTCTTTGAACATTGCCATCAATTATTTTCTCTCTTTGGCCCGAATTACCAAACACCTTCAGCTCTTTTTTTTTTTGGTAGCAGTGAGAGCTGAGCTCACAACTCCCTTCTAGAATGGGACTTAAAATAAACCATATTCATCAATGTAAACAACTGCAACTCTAAAACGGGTAATTATGTCTTCTTGAGATAATGTCATTCGCATATACATTTATAACTCCATGACTGTTCTTAGAAACTTTAATTAAAAATTAGGCTTTCATTTCCATGATTTTGACTGTCTTTCTGCTACTCCCAAGGGTTTAGGGTTTTATTTTAAGGCTCCTTTCTCCATCAAGAGTTTTTTTGATGACCCTTCAATGTCTTCTGAAGACATTTATCCTACATGCATTGAATGTGATTTGATTTAGCCCTCCCCCACCTCTGTTTTATAAATGTTCTGAAACACACGGGTGTAACAATAAGCTATGATTCAGCACATTTCCATCACATAAAAATCAAATTTCAGTGGCTCTGATTACTCCTCATTGTGCTGAGATCAATAGATGGGAGAACCCTTAACCTAGCAGCGTGCCAGAGTGACCGACATGTATTCATAAGAACAGTCTATAAATTCAATAGAAGTACTAGGTTGAGGGGACATTCATGCTTTGAATAGCAAGGTTTTTTCTAAGCTTTTCTACCTTGCTTTTACACAAATTGGTTTTCTCTAAAGGCTTTGAATCCTTCAGAGTTTGTACTTTGTAACTGGGTAATAGAGAGATGTAGATAGTTACAGTGTCTACCAAAATAACGATTCTGTGGTGACTGAATCACGCTTCATTTATATTCCCCAATTATAACATTAATTCTAAATTTCACTTGTTAAAATTGCTTTCCCATCCTAGTCTTCTGTATTGTACAACATGTGATATTACAATGGATTGTATTTCATAGCAAATTAATTTCTAAATCACTGATGTATACTCAAGTGAGATGAGGCCACACTCCCTTTTAAACTCACTGATATGAATCTGGAATATTCTCTTGAAAACCAATGGAACTAACATAGAATTTAGGGATACAAATAAGAGGAGGAGGTGACCCTCACCATAGAGATGGGCAGGAAAGATACTGTGTCACTATTTGCAGTAGTAGACACCACTCCAAGAAATAAACTATTGTGCCTCATATTTTGTTCACTTTTGTGTAAAAGTTGTCAGTCAATAACTGAAAGAAAGGATGCAGTTTTGTCATGAAACTGATAAAATACATTCATTTCCAAATTGGCGTTTCACTTGGGATAAAATAGTGGCTTTGCCTAGAAAAATATGAGCCAAATCTTGGTGTAAGTCAATGTAGCATCTATAATTTTTTTTCTTTCCAAGCTAAGGTTATTTTTGCCCTTTAAATGATGCTAATTAATATTTTTACAGAACCTTGAAACTGGTAACATTGGTGTTTTACGCACAAATATGCATCCTATATCCTTGCTTTTAGGAACTGCAATTGGATGAAATCTATCTTCATTAAAGAGAGCAAACACCAGTTTTATGTGCCTTTTTAAGGGTCATAGCTTTACTTCCTTTCTGCACCAAATCTGAATGTCATCTGTGCTGCCTGGAAAATCAGTACTCCACTCTCTTTTTCAGAAGAAATTCAAGTCTGCAAGAACATCCACAGCATAGGAAGCATATAAGATTTTCTTGCTGAAACGCTTGGACCCTGCCCCTTCTGTACGAAGAAAATTCAAATAAACCTTTTTTTATTATTCAAACACAGCCTCTTTAGAGCTGATGAAATTGTTTTATTAAGATGCATCCTTTGATGAATTTGTGCATACATATGGAGTTCGTGAGGAAAGAACAAGGATACTTTCTTTTGGCAGGTGTTACATCTTTCCCTTCCATGGAGTGTAACACTCTTTCAAACACATGAAATCAAAAGCCTCCTGCCAAAGGCAGATTTGTATGGTAGTTGGTTTAATTTTTCTTGAAAATTTTGCCATGGGCTGTTTTGAAAATTACGTTGACGTTGAGGTTGCAGAGCAACACATTTGTTTCACATGAACGGTGGCAAATTCCAAGACTGACTTACACCCTTCTCCACAGCTTTCTAGCAGCGGTTTCTGAGTGTGCCAGACATAGTTATGTGCACATTGAGATGACATCTCTGACTCCAGCTATTAAAGATTTATTTGGCTTGAGAACATGCATTGGTTTTGCAGATGATTACAAATGGCAAGGAGGATGAATACTAGTTCTGGAGACAAGAGCAGCCCTGATGAGCTACCTGATAGACGTGACAACATGGAAACAACCTTGATCTCCACTTGCATGCTACTGGAGGACTTCTGAGCAACTAACAGCTGAAAGAAGACTGCATTTCACAGGTAATTCTTACCCGTTTATGGTAACTTAAGACTTGTGATGTTACCACTTTTTGAAATGAAAGTCCACATGAAGTGTGTCTGATTACCTTAAAGTTGTGTTATAAACAGGTCTCTTTTTTTGTATTTGGCACTTGTCATTACACATAATACATCTCTGTCACCAATATTGCAAAATACTGTAAATCAGAACTCTGAATGGACCTTATTTTGGTAGCACTTTGCCAAGTCTGGAATTTATCTGAAGCAGAATAACACAGAGTTTAATAAGACTTTCACAAGGTTGCAAGAGAAATTAGCTTTTCTGCATCAAGACTTATAGGTCTTACAGGACTATACTTTTTCCTTGGAGTAATTTCTTGTCAAATGGAAGAACCTCAGGAACGTTTTTAGGTACTCACCTTTAAATTAGAGGAGTTGTTGAATACAGAAGAAACAAGGGATATTAAGAAAACACAGCTGGTTTCATCTACTATAAATGTGCCTATGGGCTGGTATAGCCACCAATGTGCTTTTTTATTGATATTATTCTTTCTTGTTTGCCTGCTTTCTTTTTTCTCCATTGCTACAGCCTGTCTTCATTGGCGAAATCAATCTTTCCTGTCCTTCTGTTTTTTATTAAAACCATTGTTGCCTTTTGTTGTATGTCCAGAATTGATCCCTTGTGATAAGGAAAGGTTGGATGGAAGGAGGGCCATAAATAGAGTAAATCACAGCCAAAAGAGCGTGATATTTAACAGCTTGGGTTTGCAGCAGTAAAGGGCAAATTCGCAGGTGTCACATAGAGTGCTTTCATCGCCCAGAGGGGCAATTCCAACAAGGACTGCCTGCTGCAGAGTACAATGGTGTGAGGTGATTCGTGGGTCACCTGCACACAGTTCTCTTGATGGATTGCAGAAACTTTCTCTTGTACTGATCTTAGCTACATCCTTGCTGCCTGGGGTTTTCAGACAGGCCTTTTCTTCTGCCAGTAATGGACTCTGCCTCCTGTTCAGTATCTTTTTCAAGCTAGTTACAGAAAATCCCCTGTGATCTATTGCACAGAGCTGGCAATCCAAAGAATTGTGCCCATGGTGTACTACTTTATTCTTTGCTCTCTCTGAAGCAGTTGACCCTTTTGCAACATTGGCAGTTGGATTAATGTACACAATATGCACTTTGCAGATAATGCGATTGACTGTATCTTCACCTACCGAGGAAAAAGAATCAAGAAGGGTAAATGGGATTTCTGGTGACTGGGAGAAATGTGATTAACTGCCTGATGTAATGCCCACTAAAGTAAGCAAAATTATTCCAGCTAATTCCGTTGGACATTAGAGCCAGCCTTTTTGGACTAGACCTCAAAAACTCGGACAGTAAATTTCAGTAACAGCAGAACTGCAGAGATGAATGGGGTAAACTTCACATATTGGTTACGGCAGAGTAAAGCTGAAATATTACACAAGGACTTTTTAGTAGCGGTTGTTAATGGAGTTTGACTGCTGAATCCATACCAAGGCATCATAAACAACAAAGAAAAAACTTAAATAGTTTTACCATTAGAAAGCTGTTGTCCTTCTGTGACTGTATACAAATAGTCACCCACACCTGCGCAATTTGGTAACTTTACAATCAGAATGTTGGAACTGGCATTGCTCCAAATTTAGATAACGTAAATCAGAATTTAACCCCTTGGCTTAAATGCATCGATAAGAAATACCATTTGTTTTTCAACGCATTCCACATCCATTGATCTGTGGCAGTAAGCACCTTTTTTTTTTTTTTCTGAAGTGAGAGAAATTACGGAGGCGTAAAGAGACACAGTTCAACTGCTCTTCAGATATTTCATTTCTGCAAAACTGCTGCAGTTCAGAACTCCACACCAATTAAAAATAAGTGAATTACAAAGAAAAATCAGCTGTGAGAACACGGACTAATTGGACTGGAAGGGGAAAAAATAATAAAGTGGATACATATTTTGAGAAGTGCTCACAATAAATAAAAAGGAGAGACACTTTGCAGCCTCTCCATTTTTGCTTTATATAGAGTGATGCTCAAGGCAGGGTGATTCATGTGATGAAATAGAGGATCTGAGCAGATAATAGTTTGCCAATTCCCTGAGCTGCTTGCAGGACACAGAAGGTTGTCCAATTAATCCCTCTTGTTTGGATTAATCATGCCAGTCTGTTCTATAGAAGAATCAGCAACCAGAAGAAATGCCTCTGAGGAGGGATTTCACTCAGAAAAGAACTTTGGACTAAATCAGCATCCTGAATTCATGCAATAATATTCACAATTAAATAAAAACTCCTCTCCTACTCCTGTTCAATCTCTATCACAGATTGATAAATAACTCATATGCAATAATCTTGTGAACTCTGGTATGTACCAGGTATCACAATTTCTCAGACCCAGTCATGCATTAGTTGCAAAACACGTGCAGGCTTCAGCAAACTGAGATTAAAAGCATCCCTGGAAATCTACACCCTGCATCACACTCTGCTCTCACGCATTTTTAATTTTGCAAAGAAGTAGTTGCATGATTTTTAAAAACGTGCTTTTAGCTTGGCTCCATTCCACGCCATTCCTATTTGTGTGCCTGTGTGCGCATGCAGACACACACAAACAGATGCACACTTGGATTAATAGAACTACCTGAAGCAATACTGAGTTGCTGAATATTTTATGAGCCTTTGGAAGGTTAGTCATTATGCCTGTTCCTCAGCAGGCCTCATTCACAGCCATTTACAGCTAATTGCAGCAGGACCCCAGAAGGTCCACAGCCCTTAGCTGGAATAGTCAGAAAAAACTTCCCTTGTAAACACAGGGGTGTGAGAGGAAGATTGCCTTGGGTCTTATACTATCACAGAAACCATAATTACATCTCGTTATAAAGGAGGGTAATTCCTAATTGCATCTAATAACAAAGGAGGGGAAATGATCAGCAACTACTTAAAACGTGCCTTAAATTTATTAAAATAAAAATATTAAAAAAAAAGAATGGAAGTTCAACCAGCAGAGGTAAAGTTTTGTATAGGGCCAAGGTCAATTATCTATAATTTTAGTTTTTAAATTAAAACTTTGTATCTTTCTAAGAAAAAAGTAGCTCATGTTGCAGTTTTGAGCTAGAAACAAAAATTAATGAATGGAGGTTTTATGACCTTTGTTAATTCCACACATCTGCCCAGATGATTATGCTACTGCCTTTCAGCTTTAGAGTTCAAGAATCTATGAATCTTAACGTCATGAAAGTGTATTTTCAGCAGAACAGGGAACTTTGATTCTCACTTGGTCAAAGGTTGAACAGTTTCATAGTTTTGTTTCCAGTTCTTCATCTAAATACTCAAAATTCTCCAAAAAGATCAGTTCTGAAAAATTTGTCTTGCTTTCCAACTATTGACATAGAAGTTGAAAGAGGCAGTTACTTCTTTGAATTGCCTGGGTCATCTTATTTTTCGCTTTAATATTAGCCAGAGTTTCAAAATATCCAGTACCCTTCTGCTCACTCCCTTTCTTCTTCGTGCCCCTGTGTTTCTCCTGTCAGCACTGAGCACAGGACTTTCACACTGTGTGTCAGCGTGCAGAAGGATAACACTGGCACAGAGTCTGAGTCAGGCATGAGGTTTAAAAGCCGGCAGAAAAAGTTAAAGTTACTGAGCTCAGTGTGAAAGTGGAGGTGCTACCAAAACCTAAGCTCAAGGGCACAGCCTTGTGAAATACGAAATAAAAGATTCTAGGGAAGTGCTCTAATTTATTTTAAGTGCCTTTGCCCACATCCTTATCCCTCATTTCCGTCCTTCCTTCCTTCCGGATACTCAGAGATTTGTATCACTTTCTTTATATCATTCTTGCTGCATTTGGTCTGAAGGCTTCAGGGGAGAGTCAAGAGGAGAATAAAGTCCTGGCCAAGTAGGGGCTGAATTTTCCCTTAGGAAGACTTGTCTTTTTATTGGCAGAGCTCATATTGATAAGAGAGAGGTGCGATTCTCACGTTTAATGAAATTCCTGTAACCTGAGGCATTCGTTTAACATCTGCTATGTAGTGAAGATGCGTTGAAGGTTATTCTGTGCACTGCATTTGGTTAAGAGGACCGGTTAGCATCCTCCCCTGTGTAGCAGAAAATCAGAATCTGAAAATGGTCCCAGTGCCTGTTTAGAAAGCCAAACCTGATGGAAACATTTCCTAGCACATGGAACGCCTATTGTCCAATCTTGTAAGCGGTCCCACTTCCAGCTGTCAAGGGGCTGGTGTCCTATAGAAATAAATCAAGGCTGACAAACTGTAGTTTAGCAATAACAAGCACCCTGGGTTGGAACTGCATGATTGGCAAGCATGATGAATTTCTGTAATTACTATTGACTCTGGGCAGACTTTAAACGCTGTAACGTATTGCTAGAGCAGTGAAGCTTGATTAGTTTAAAAAGATGTATTGCACGTAACTTTTAAATGCTGGTAGACTTGTGGTGCCTTAAGACAGGTAACAGTATCCTGCTGAAGAGAACAGTGACAGAGCTAGTAACTCCTGTTATCCTTTTGGCTGGAAAAATTCTCTCTGTTGGTGACAGAAATGATTGGTCTTGCTGTGATCTTGCTAATCTGTCTGTAATTTTCCATCCACCGCAATTACTGATCTCTCTTTCTCCCCCTGTATGTACATTGTTATTGCTACTTCTGTACAGTAGCAGATGAGACAGTACTGGGAAGAGATGCCTAGCTGGGTTTTACTTCTGGGGGGTAAGGCTTTTTGTGACAGTGGGAGTTCAGTTCAGTAAATACAGGCACTGACATGCTGAGGTCCAGGTTGTGAAGCACTGATTCGGCATTTTGCATATTGTAACTTCTATTTTTCACACTGTTCTCATCATAAGTATTGGTTTTATTTTTCTATCTGCCCATGTTGTCTCTTTCTCTATTTGTGATGCCTACAACTCCTCTATGGCTCTCTCTATTCCTGTGTAAAGGATCTCAAAGAACTTGGTATCTCGTATAACCCATCCCTCATACTCTTCCCTAGTCTATCAAACTAGGGTGCGTTCAGTCCATCTGTGACAGACAAATGTGATGTGTTTTCAATTTAATACACAAGGAAGTGTGTCATGTCTATTCATGACTGCTTAGCTGTTAGTAGAATTTGAGGTGTTTACTACAGTTAGGTTATACCTCTTAAGATACATCTTCACTGCAGAGTTATCCTTTGGGTGAGCCTCACCTCTAGCCACCTTACATCCTTTCCCCTTCTCCTCCTCTTCTTCCTTAGTCTTCATCCATCATTCCATAGATACCTTTCATCAGTACATCTAGAACTGTCGTGGAGTTTCATCAAAACTGTCAGGGAAGGGATTGTAACTGTGCCATCTGAAAAAAAAAAAAAAACAGTATTAGGAAGCAGCTGCCTGCGTGAAAACTGGTAGAAATTCCAGTTTGTGAAATTTAGTGCTGTGAACTATTCACATTCTGCTCAACAGCTGTCTAGAGGATGTCAAGTGCTGCTTAGGTTTTGTGCAGTTCTCAAGGATGAGGGCAGATTTCACAAAATGTCAGTGGAAAAGAAGGTTGTTCTGTATGTATCCGTGCGGAGAACAATAAAACCAAGCTTATGTAACCATAGTATTTTCTGCAGGAAGGAAAGAAGAGGCAAAAAAGCAGGTACATTAGAAGCAAAGTTAGATTTTGAAAAGTGCTACTGAAATATAGATATTCTAGCCACCCTTCTGAAATTTTACTGAGCCTTTAGAATAATCTTAAGTGATACTCCTTTTATGTCCCAGTCACTCTGCTGTGCAGCAGTAAATTGACTCCTTTTTCTACAAGCTCTGATTGAAAGGGACACTCATTCTTTTAACTGCCTACCTCTGAACACCCGCAGCAGGAATAATATTAAATTAAACTTACAATCTTGGTATAATTAAAGTATAGAGCCTGCATAAATATTGCATTAGGCTTATTGATCTGGAAATTATTATTTGACCACAGCAAGCGTTTAGAGTATGTCTACAACCAGTTTTTTGCTGTCATAAGAGGAACATCTGAATTGTTGTGTCACTGTTTTATCTGGTCTCTTAAGAGTGGTTCAGACCAAGAACTCTCTACTTTCTGTACCATAATTTTATTATTTGTATTCCTGCGTGCCTCACAGCTTTGTTCTTTTAATACATTCAAGTATATATTAAGAATAAGGACTCAAGCTAAAGAGTTTGCAAGAGCAATGAATTCTCTAGCGGGAGGTTAGAGAAGGAGTTAGAGGGAGAGGAGAGAAGAAGGAGTAGAAAAAAGAAACTTACATTAATTCCCATTTTACAGATGGGCATAACTGAGATGCAAAGTTTTCATATTGGGAAGAAGTATTTACAGAATTGTTGTGATCCATCTTGAGTATGTGAATACTGGATTAATCTTGAATATATTTGTAACTTCCATGTAGAGATGCAGCCACAGAATCTGTTCCTCCCCATGGGCCGTTGTAACTGGGGTAGCGGTGAGCGAGATTCCCTTTCAACACCCACAGTTGCTCATTTCCTTGCAAACCTTGATTATGGCTGTCTCTGGTATTAATTTAACTCACACAGCTATAAAAGCAGTTAATGGTCATTAAATTACAGAGTGCAGTAATCTACCCCTCTTCTTTCTTTCATATAGGTACATCTGGTGTCTACAAGTGTATATATGGTTTTGAATACTGCATTATGGTGTAGTTCTGCGATAAGATAACTGTTGCTGTATAGCTGCTGTCAGTTTATTATGGCAGAATGTATATTGTGTGTTCCTGTGGTGGTACAGTTGTAAATGTATATGAGATACTTTCTGAATTTCTGTTTACACTACAGATGGTTTAAGCAGCACTGGGACAGAGCATTGGCTGGTAACTGCCTTCAAAGGAGATATAAATGATCATAATACCAAGAATTTGTTGCTAATGTATCTAGAACACACTTTGACTGCAAAAGAAATATATGTCCATTTTAGAATATAGCCCTGAGAAAGCGAAGGAGTCTCTATTTAAGTAAGAATTTGTCACTTTGCGGTATAGCACCAACTTACTTTAAATAAAAAGGCACTTCAGATGGTGCTTTCCAAAGAAGTTTGGTCTTGTTGATTGTGATCATCTGTCTATGCCCTGAGATTCCTGAAGGTGGCTGAAAACTGACTAAAACTGCATTATGCATATTCTCAAAGGCTAGAGAATTTTTCTTTTCTCAGTCTTGGCAGCAGGCCTTACTGGAACCAGCTAGACAGGCAGAGCTAATTGGCAAGAAAGCAAGTGAATGACATAATTGGCTGCAGCATATCATTATCTTGGTGTACCAGCTATAATGAATGCCATTCACACAGGCCAGATGCAGCGTCCCAACAATATGCTCGGGCAGAAAGAGTGTTTTATCAGTGGTGCTCATTCCTGATGCTCACTGTTGTCATCACTGGGAGAAATGAGCTCTGCCAAAATGCATTAAATCCATAAAATGCACTTCCATGCAAAATGTAGCACAAGAAGGATTATAAAATTAAAGGAAGAAGTCAGTGTAGACTTGCTCAATAGGTAAAATTTAAGAGGGGCACTGTGCCTCTTTGGTGCAATTCCCATACTGAGAGTCCGAAGTTCTGTTTCTGCCCCAGAGTAGTTTGCGATCTCAGGTACTATCTCTGTGTAAGCTGGCTTTCCCCATAAAAGGGAATAATTACTGTGACTTTCATTTTTTGGTAATCAAGAAGAGATGGGTTACACAAATGCTGTTGGTTTTGGAAACTTTCATAGCAAACAGAGTACAAGCTTGTTTGGAGGTTGGTTTAGAATATTTGTTTTCTGTGGTTTGTTGTGAATCTGAGTTTTCAAAGTGCAGAGTTGCTTTAGATAGAATCCAGCTACATTTTCTTGTACATCCTAGATGAAACCTTCTCATCTGAATCCAAAATGAAGATCCAATAAATTCAGGAGACAAGAATATTTCACACAGCTCCAATTATAATCAGCTCTGGAGAGAGACTTGTAGGTAACAAATTGCCTGCACAATCTTTAACCCCAATTACCAACTACTTGTGCTCATCCATAATTGTCTGTCTTGAAAGCTCTTTCTTCCTGAGGAAGTAAATGATGAATTAAAGTTGTGGCTGTCTGTGGACAGTTCCAAATTGATGTATTGTTTTAAGGTTCCAGTTTCCTAAAATACAGGTATTAGCGATCTCTTCAGGTATCACATCATCCATCTGAACTCCTCCCCACTCACGAGTATACACCAGGAAGAATGAAAAAGCCCCTGTGATATGGAACTTTAGGATGCAAATTCAGCTTAAAATACACAGGAGAAGTAGTGATTGTGGCAATTATCAGTTGTTATTTATTAAACTGGCTGATCTGCGCTAAATTGCATTTGAGAAGTAGCCTGAAAATTGAATTAATGAGGGCTGCAGTATTAACCAAGCTTTGATATTTTAAAATAATGGCTCATGAACTTTATATATGTTTGTTTCAAGTGCTAAGTTCTTACTTTCTTTCTTAGACTGTAGACTGGTTGTGCTCAGCCCGTGTTCTAAATACTTCTGTGAGGATTAGGAATACATTCCTCACTGAGGAAAACCTGAGATGCATATTCTGTCCAGGAACTGAGGACTCAAATACCTCCATCAGATACTGCCCGACCCAGCCATACGGCTTGTTGTAAATGGCTCCATCTCAGGTTTAATCCAGGAAGGGATGATGTATCCTGCCACGGTTGGGCCACATGATATGACAGCAAGCACAAAGTGCCAGCTGGTGCTGGTGGGATCAACAGGAGAGAAAGAAAGGGGAAGAGTTTCAACCGGTCAGGACTCAGTAGTTTTGTCCTACCAGGTAAATCTGTGTGTGAGATAACTGCAGTAGATGAGCAGTCTGAGTAGAGATTTTATATATGTAATTTCATCTCATGAAATGATGATGGCTGCACTAAAGACATCCAGATGATCTATGGAACTATGGCTTCAAATATAATAAAACAGAAAATAGAGTGGAAGTGTATGGATTTTAGCACAGATACAAAAGCAAGTGTTTTTGTGATTGATAGCTCTCTTGCAGGCATTGAACTGAATTGCTAGTAGCTTGGCAATGAATGAGCTCAGCCTACTTAAGAGGTAGCATTTAATATTGCTAATTTTCCTCTCCTGATCTGTTTGCAGAAATCCTGCAGTGTGAAAAACAATTCATATCTGTTTTCTAATCTCTGAATTTATTGTGTAAGTAGAGAATCAAAAGAGACTGTCCGTTCTTTCAGGTGTATTTGATATTCTTCTTATGTCCTGCTTTATGTGCAGGGCAGTGTGGCTGGCAGTTCACAGGAGAGAGCATCTCTATCTCCACCACCTCCATAACTCTCCCCCTCTCTTCCTGGAAGCTGTTTTTCTTGTTGTTATGGCATTCTTTATGATCCATGGAGAAGCCTCATGGTGCTAGGATTGGCAGCACTGTTCTTCAGACTCATTGCTGCTGAATGTAGCATGTAAAGTAACTGTGGGAGGTGACGGGTGGGAAGGAGAGGAAAGGAGGGGTGCATCTTAACCCTGTATTAGATACTTTCATGTGTGCATTTGCAAAAAAAAAATCAATCCAAGGAATAAGTTTGCAGATGATAAATATTTCTTATGCTGGTAGGTTGAGATTGGGACACTCAGATCAGTGCAGGAACATGAAAAACAGGATGATGGTGTAAGTGCAGGCATGTAGGAGAAACAAAGTTTTGGTTCATTTAATCCAAATGACATTAGTCTGGTTTGGAGAGCAGTGAAATCAGCAAAATCCCTGCCTTTATTCCTCACAACAATTTTGTGCTCAGCCACATAGTGGCTGAGAGCTTTAGTTTTAACTTTAGGAGAGAAAAATAACAAAATGTTGTGCCAAATTCATTATGACTTAAATAAATTTCACAAATGGTAATCAAGGGAAACTCTGCCATAACTGGGCAAATGCAAATATTGCCAGCCCAATGCCTGTGGGAGATTCATGCCTCAGGGATTCTCCAAGAGTGAATGGATGTAATTGTATTGAGTTTAGCTCAGTTTTGCTGACTTACTGGCAGGAGATTTGGTCCAAAATACATATCGGGCTACCTCATGGAAAAGTCTCAAAGTAATTCATCCTGTCTTTAGTACCAAATTTTACTGTACTTTGTACTGAACTGAGTGTTACAACAGGGCATTGGACTGGTTTGGAGCAGGCTTTTTGCACTGGGCCTTTCAGCAGAGTTACGCGTTTGAGTGCTTAGCATAAAAAAATCCAATAATCCTAGATGGTATGGAAATGCCAGCATGCTCGGTCCAAGCAAGTCACTCTTTCATTCTCTGGTGTAATTAAGTCTTTTTTTTTTTTTTTTCTGTCCTGGAAGAGGAAAAGAGCCATTTCATAAGAAACAGAACCTCTGATGATCAGAAAACCTGCAGAAAGCTTTCCACTCTTCTTAACATTCATTTGTTCTTTTATGTCTGGAGGACCAAGAGGCATCCCATGCTTGCTAGGTGAAGCCTCTGCAGCTGTGCCTTCCAGTGCTTGTACTTTCCAAGAGCTTATTGAAGGTTTTGTAGCCAGGTAACTCTAAATTTGCAAAGGAGTTCAGGAAATCTCCTTAAAACTCAAAGCATCTGTTGCAACATTAGTGGTCTTTTATCAGTTAATACAAAAGGTGTTCGCAGCTCAGTGAAACCCAAACATTAAGATTATTGCACATTTTATTGGCCTTTCCTGAGCTCTGAAACTTGAAATTCATCTGCCTCTAACCTTTTTCACCCAAGTCGGTTTCATACATAAGTAAAGAGCGAGCTGAAATTACAGGGAGCTGTTAAGGAATGAATTGACTTGCTTTCTTCTTTCAAAACCGATATTAAAATATATGAGGCACAATTGTCAAACTAAGAAATTGCAGGATGATTCATAGGGAATGAATGGCCAGCCTGCTAGTCTTTCTGCTCCCTTACAGTACTGATTTTTAATACTCCTTGAAAGGGAAGACATTTGCTTGCCATCTAAAAGAAAATAGAGCTGAGGAGGGGGTAGAGGGAAGGCACCATCTCTGCCCAGCTGCTATGCGCATATTGCAGATAATGCCAATCACCAGAGCATGCTGGGGCTGTTAGATGTTTTAGTAAACAGCTTGTAAATGAAAACACAGAGGAATTGCCCCTTCCCCCTCCACCATATTCTATCCTTCCCCTTTTCTAAGAGATACGTGTCAAGCATCTCTGTGCTTGTCAGTGTCATAGCCCAGCACCCAGGAGCAAAATATAAACCAAAATTGATTTGTACATTCAAGGGTGAATTTTCACTCCAGCTTGCTGAGCTACAGCAGTGAAGCATGTCTATTTAATTTGCAACATAAAAAAGGATGAGTGCCATGCCAGCTCTGTGAATGCTGTTGGTTCTACATGGGTAGCAAGGACCTGAGGTATCATATAAACCAGGGCCTTGCTCCCGGGATTCTGCACAGATGAGTACACTGCTACCTTCTCATGCAATTGAGTGAAGATATTAAGCACAAGTCCAATACGTTTGATGTTAAAAGCATCTTCCAAATTGCATTAAAATGAATTAAGGCTGGGAATACGCAGGCTGGAAAACTGTTCAGTCAGTATCAGTGCACTTCAGATAAGGTCTGTAAAGGTACGTTCCATCTCCAAACTGGACTCCATAATCCCAGCTGTGCAGCCTCTTCACCTGCACGTTTAGGCATGATACAGGGGCAGAAAGCTTTACTGGCATAGCTCTGCAACTCCAGCATTCCCAGTGAGGTTCTGATGTTGCACGTGAAGGGAATGTTGTCAGGAGAAACCTGTATTAGGTTGCCCACTTACTGCAAGAGCTGCAAGACATTCCTATAGAAAGTAATTTTCCATTTAGACTGGACTTTCTACCCTGAGCGTTGCCAACAGGATCTGCTTTGTTGTTATTCTGACATCCCACCATAGAAAGAAGCCCATGCGTGGTTCTCATGTTGGCTGCAGCCCTGCTTCATAGTAGTTCAGATCAGGAGAACTGGAACATTGAAAGCATGGATTTCAGCATGCAATGAAGTTATTGCTGTTCATGAGCATCACTCACAGCTAAACTGTTTGCCTGGTGGCGGAGAGGCTGATGGTCTGACTCTCTGAATTATATTCAAATAACATCATCCCATTGCTCAAGGGACCCATTGATGCACTTACAAGCTCTTCAGGGCTTTGGCCAGGCTTAATGAAAGACGATGGATTTGAACTGGCATCTCGTGCAGTGAGGCTGGTGTTGTAGATGCCAAGTTAAAACTAAATTCTTCTGTGTAAGAGTCATATAAAACTTAGCTGAGAACAAATTTCTATAAGGAAATAGGAAGGACTAGAGAATTATTTATTAGGAATAAAATTTTCTACCTGCATTTTTAATACATTTTACAGGATTCTTCAGAAGAATGAAATGTGCAAAAGTCCCAGATTTCTTCAAGTGGAAAACTCATTATGAACTTTTATGAAAACATGATTGCAATAGGAAGTGAAGCAGGAGAAATGAGAGAAGAGCTATAACGACTGGAAAAAGCATGAAAAGATGGCAGAAATACTGCTGCATTTCCTCCTTTCTCTAAACAAAATCAGCTTGTTCAGACGAAAAATCAAATGGGGGAAGTTTGAACGCTAAGATACTTCAGTGAAATGTAAGAGTTGTTTCATGACTAAATACTAATTTCCTTACCATAATGTAGTTTCTTTAATGTCAGAAGAAAGAAATTTTTTCTGTGACTGGTTTCCATTGTCACATCAGCTTCAGTCCTAGCAGATTACACAGGACTTCAACCATGAGAGTGGTTTTGCTTTTCTCATTTGCCTCTCTCTCTCTGCAAATTACAGCAGCAACATGATACTAATAGGAAGAATCTGACTGTTCATTGCCTTGTATCTTCTGTTTTCATCTTCACCAGTGCAAAGTACGTGTAAATATGCCTTGCCCTCACGTCATTCCCGGAAAGCCCTTATAAAGTTGGAATGGCAGGATTTTGTACCTGATATTCATATTTGCTCTCCAGCAGGCTGGCAATTGGAAAATGCAAACTCAAGGTCCAGTCTGACCACCGAGGTTGCCTTGGCACTGGGCAAGTCAGTTGTGTTCTTTGAGGATTTCTTCTGTGTACGTCCATGAACACAGAATTTTTTTCTCTTATCAGGTGTCTTTCATCTCTGCTTAGATGGCAAACTCCTTGAAGCCAGCTACTCTGCTGTATTAGCTGTTCATATCAGATTCGTTGTGCGGCATCATGGGATTCAGTCCAATTTGGGGTTTCAAAATAAATTTCATCATATCCAAGGAAGGGATTCTGTAGCTGTTATTTTCTGAGTGGACATGTTCTTTTCCAGAGCTCAGGTATTAAAGTGCCCAGCAGCTTATTGCTGGCTGTCAGCGGGGGTTTCTGACTCCATCCCATAGAACAGCCAGCAGAACAGAACCCACTGAACTGCCAGAGTATCATCCAAATGAGCTAAAACCACTTTCATCAGCGTTTATTGTTAATTTGTATGACCCTGAAGTAGGTGAAGAGAGCTTATGCACTTTGTTCTGTCAGTTCAGGTATGAAGATAAGAACAGGCAGAGCCTTAAGCCATCTGACGGGTTCATAAAATAAACATCGCTGTGACCTGGGAACCAGAAAAATGCCACAGAATTCTGAAGGGGTGCCAGGCAGGGAGATCTGCTGGTCAGTTTGTAACCACGGTTCAGACAGGAATAAGGCTGCCTTTCTTGCATTCAGAGCACAGCCTTTCACAGCTTACTTTTCTGAAATAATATTCCAATTATGAAAGTGTCTGTGCAGCAGGGAAATATTCCCATCATGGAGCACCCCACAGAGTGTCTCTGTATCTGCTCAGAGTAATGAAGAAAATGCAGGGAAAGGGCAATAGAAAATGTATAATTTCTAATAACTTTGAGAAGCCACTCTTAAAGCTGGAATAGGGCAAGCTAGAGGGCACTTGCTCAGTGAGTCAGTAAATAGGATTAATTAATAAAATATCTTATGGAAAATTCTGCATTGCAATTGAAGCTGCAAAAGCTCTTAAATGTCTACATTCTGTTATTAAATATTGGAGGAAAGAACTTGGGAATAGATCTTCGTTTGTCCTCGAGACTGTCATTTTATGTGAGTGCAGGTCAGATCCCATTGGATTCCTAAATAAATCTGGGCTCTTGACAAAAGGCTACAAGAAGCCTTTCTGAATGCTTGGTTGCAGTCTCCATAGCAAAATCTATCTGATGCAGCCTTAGCTTTCTTGAAGGATTCCTTCACTTAATCATAACTATTTTCTGCAAGCATTTTAATCAACTGCTAATCCTCATCTCTTCATTCGCATTAGATAATTAAATCAAGATTATTATTTTTAAGTGTCCCCTCAAAACCAGTGATCTTAATGAAGATGGGTAAGAATGTCTGTGACACATCATAAATGGGATCTTTTTCCTTTGGGAATTGTTCTGTGTCTTCTATTTAGCATTACTACAACGGGTTATTTATGATATATCTTATTCATTGTGTGCTATGGGCCAATTTTGAGACTGCATTGCTAGGGAATCACTTTTTGGATGAACTCTGGAACAATATGGGATTGTTGTGAACCTTTTAAGGAGATGAAGGAGGAAACGCAGGGAGCCAGGAAGAACTGAGAGGAGTATCAGTGGTCTGTGTAACAAAGCATAGAAAGCTGCACAAGAGACAGCAGCAGAGTAACATCTGAAACAATGACTGATAGGTGTTGCAGGGGACTGTAGGTACATTGGGGAAAGTTGTGTTTCAAGGTTGTTTCTGTGGTGTTGCACAGATTGACTGCAATGCATTATTAGCTATTTTCTGAAGGAATGGAAAATGCCAGGTTTTGGATAGGCTGTTATCACCTTTTAACATTTTAGCTCTGTGTTCTTACTCCTATTCATAAAGACAGATAAAAAAATTAATGGCTTTGGTAGTAGTAGATCACCCCCAACAGCTTTTAAATAGAATTTTGATAAATGAAGGTACTTGTCAAAAATAGCAATAAACAAATTGTGCGACGAAAATTAAATATCCATTGAATCCCCATAGACAAATGGGAAAGACCTTGTTAGATATAATTGTGTTTATGTTCCACTTTTTCTTCCCTCACATTTTGTTACTGTAGATAATACCAATAAAATGATTGTTGCTTGTATGGTTAATCTGCCCTGTGGCTTCTGCAGCCACCAAAACCTGCTTGTGGTATTTGTCCTGATCACAGCTNAAGGTCCCTTCCAACCTAGGTGATTCTGTGATTCTGTGATTCTGTGACATTGGAAAACCTTGGGCCTGTGGACACGCATGCACTGCAGAGTGCAGATGAAAACCAATTATCTTTTCATTTTTGCACATCCTTAACCTTCAGGTGACACTGGCGTGCCATCCAGGATGTCTTTTGCTGTTTCGTCACAAGATAATGAAGGCTACTGGACTCTGGCACCTTGCTCTGCAGTTGGTGGGCTAAGTCAGTAAATAGCAAAAAAAAGCACAGTCTCTGAAATGTCTGAGTCACTGTTAGCATTGGAATAAAGCTTTTACAACTTTTAGGTACTTTTGCATTTTTTCTCTTTTACCAATGTGGTTCTGGGCTATTGACTATAGCAACACCATGACTCGAATTGAAATCTGAATCCCTCTTCAGTGATTTATCCACAGTACTGTCCTGCTGTTTCTCAGTTATTTGTCCACTGTTTCTTAAGAGAACTTTGTGATAGCAGCAGGAGTTAAGATTTAATTAAACACGCCAATATTTCTGTACACTAAGTCACTCTCCTGCTAGCATTTATGCCTGCTTACTGACTGTAACAGCCACCAATATCCAGGGTTTAAATCTGCAAATGAAACATTTCTGTAGTACTAGAGAGTAGGAGGTGCATGAGTAAAACAAAGTAATGAATTAAGCAGTACAAAAAACAACAACCGTTTCCGGCATTAATGTGCGATGTAGGAGACTCCCAGAGCATATCAAGTGAAGCTCATCAGGGAAATTCTACCAAGCCTCGACTCCTTGAATATCAGAGAGATTATTTTGTGTAAGCCATCTGAAAGGCATTGTAACATAATTAGTTGTTCAGAGTTGTAGGAAGCTGCTTGCCAATTCTTCATGGATTTCATTTGTAATTTGCCTCAGGAGTGTGGAAGCTGCTTCAAAACCTGTTTAGAGAGAATTCTACAGAGGTAAGACTATAAATATCCATGTAAGGTTAAGCAGCATTAGGGTGGTTGAGCTGTTAGAGCCACTGCTGTTTGGCTAAAATGCAAACAAAATGGAATTCACTTCTGTTGTGATCATTGAAGACCATTAAATTTCTGTAGTCTGTAAGTATGGAACTATCGTGGTCTGAACGGACATTTAGTTTGTCTCTACTTTGTAGTTTAGCTATTAATAGCTTTATCTAATTACATTCTTCCTAAGGTGCACTGAGAAAATTTACTTATTAAAATTCCATGTCCTTCCTTTTTAAATGTATGACTTATTAAAAGTGTATCGTTGAAGGGGAAATGAAGCATTGGGAATTATATTTATTTGCACAGAGATAACGGGAGCCTTCTGAAGGCAGTGGAAATTTTTCTATTCATCTCAATGACTTTTGCATCAGACCTGCAAGGTACAAGTAGAGGCAACTTCAAATCCTCTTAATTGTTTTCATGTACAAGACGATGCTCACTGGTTAGGAGCACTTGCCTCCTCCTTTATTCAGCATGAAATATGCTACACAACAGCTTCGACAAAATAATATGAGGCAAAGCTGCAGTTATTAAAAAAGAGGCTAGAGTCAGGATTTTTGAAGATGGAAAAGGAATTTTGGATTAGAGATAATTTTGTAAGTTACTGTATTTGCATTCATAACTCTTCCAGGTTTTAATATCTTTTGTTAAATACTGTCCCAAAGGGAAACTGTGAAGTAGGTAGATTATTGGAGCTGGTTTTGCCTTTGATACTGTTCTGATTTAAATTCTAGTTTTGCAAAAGTTCATTCTTTTTGTATCCTGAGGAAGTTTTAAATAACTGTCTCGTCCCCATATTATCCAGGCATTTTCCTTCCACCACTGTTCAGCTTAGACAGTTCACCGGGCAAAGAAGCACTTTGTACTCTGGAACTGTGTCATGATCTTACCCGGTAATGACAAATAATTAACCTACTTGCTTGGATGATAAACTGAGACATTATTGCAGAGGATTTTGGGATGTGAAATCCTGGTTCTGCTGGAGGCAGCTGGAGCTCTGCCTCAGAAACACAGGAGTTGGTGAGGAAGCAGTGAAAGCAGTGAAATTAATTGACTTCAGATTCCCAGTTCTCTTCTGATATGATTAGATGCTCAGTTCCTTTTCTTCCTCTCACCCATGGACAGTTTGGAAAATCTTGGCCATTGTGTTTATTTCTGAGACTTAAGATCACATCCTGATTCTGAGACATTTATACCTCACTGTTTTTTATCCATTTTTCATTTGGAGGGATATTTTAACTGATGTGCTGACTTACACAATAATATATGTAAAATCTCCATGGTATATTTTGCAAAGGGGAAAAAATAAAGCTGTCAGGGAAGTGAGCTTCTGAAATACAAGCTTTATCCTGGCCGACTTACTTTATGTTCTGTCCCAGTGCAAATCTTTTGTTCCTTGAGTATAAGGAGATTTATCTCTATTTTATTCACAAATCCAAAATTAAATTTGTTGTTTTCTCCTGTGCTGTAGAGCAACACAAAAGTTACTACTAGTGGGGTTGCCTTGCATCAGCCAGAAGACTGTCAGATCTGGTAGTGCGTAAGGATTTTTAGATAAATTTTACCTCTGGGAAATCTCCAGGTTTTCATTACATTTCTGGAATAATTGTCCTCCCCTTTTGCTCATTTCTAGAGGGAAAGATAACACCTCTCTTTCATTAATGAGCCTTCTTTTATCTGAATTATTTAAATACAAGGCAAGGTCCCTGCTCATTCTCCTACAATATAGGCAGTCCTATACTGAGATACTAAGGACACTTCTAAATGAGATTTAATAATATAGTAGGACATTTAGCATATATTAATTAAATATCAGCAGATGGTAAGGAGAGCCCTCGCTGGGAGTGAATAAGTAGAGAGAAATATAACTGCCATGTAATTAAGCCAAACCTGCTGAAACAATGAAGGTACAATTACTTTTTTATTAACACATTGCACTTGCATGCAATGCTGAGGAATTTAATTACTACCTAACTTCAATTAGGTTCAGCTCTGGAGATGCTTCAAGTAACAAAGTTCTGCATCTGAAGATCTGCAAGTGTAAAGGTGTTTGAATCCACAGTTGCTAGCCATCTAAATTGCACAAACAGCTGTGCTCTTACCAGTCCGATAGGGTCACCATAGAACAGAGGATTTCCAAAGGGCTGCTTTTCCATCCTTCCTTTTTTCTCTCTCCTGAACCATGCCCACTGAAAGCCTCCGTGCCTGAGGACAGGTACGGGTGAGTGCCTGCGCAACAGAAAGTCGATTGCCAAGCACATGTGGGTGTTGGAGTGTATGATTCTGTGTCTAGTTCTCGTTGGGTCATTAGGTGGGAAAACTAATAATTACACTAGCTAGGCTGAGATGTATCCCCCGAGACACAAGCTGTTTTATAAAAATGAACTAAAACCTTAGTCCTGAGGATTTTTCAGGAAAAATGTCTGCATTTGCCATTATTCCAGGGAAAAACAGTATTTAGTTCCAGAAGCAGCTCCATTAACTTAGGTTGGTAGAGACCCTGTTACATTCAGCCTGGCATAAAATGCCAAAGACATGGACATGAATGACATTTAAATGCATGGAATAGGCAGACCTACCTCTAGGTGGGGGTTTGTTGGGTTTTTTTGGGGGCCAAATAATAATGTAAAGAAACATTTGCCATCCAATACTACTACCTTAAAGTACCTTGTTTGACATTTTACTGTGATGAGTGAACCTTTAACAAGGTCATTAGCTTTGAAGGATTTTCTCCTGGGATTTTGGGAAGCAGTTTATTCTAAATAGCCAGGAAATGAGAAGAAAATATAAATAAATAAAAATAACAATGTGGTAACTGTGAAAGATTTAATCTGTAAAAAAAACATAAAGTGGAAGTCTCCAGAAAAAAAATCCAACCCTTCAAGAATACAGCAGTCATTCAAATAAATAAATCAACCCACACCAAAATAACCTAAAAAAACCCATTAAAATGAAGCCTTTTCAGTTGTTTCTGATACAGAAGTCACTGCATTCATGAAACCTGAAGCACTATATTCGATTCTGAGCAGCTTTGGGCTGGAACAGCTAAAAAACATTCACAAAAGAATCGCCACTGAACTTAAGAGGTAACAAGGGGGTAAATTACAGGTGAATCATAGAATCGTAGAATGGTCAGAGTTGGAAGGGACCTTGGATCATCAAGTTCCAACCCCCCTGCCCGGGGCAGGGACACCTCTCCCTAGAGCAGGTTGCTCCAAGCCCCATCCAGCCTGGCCTTAAACACTTCCAGGGATGGGGTATCAACAACTTCCCTGGGCAACCTGTTCCAGTGCCTCACCACCCTCACAGCAAAGAACTTCTTCCTAAGATCTCATCTAAATCTCCCCTCTTCCAATTTCAAACCATTCCCCCTCGTCCTGTCCCTAGACTTCCTGACCAAGAGTCCCTCCCCAGCTCTCCTGTAGGCTCCCTTCAGATCCTGGAAGGCTGTGAAGCATTAATAAGAATATAAATGGTCAGATTTGTACTTATGAAGCAAATGTGAATGTGAGGAGATAAAAGCTGGAAGTGACCCTGGGAGCAGAATGTGCTCCACATGATCTGTGCACTGTGCCGCTAGATGTGCAGAAGGCTGCGGGGTCTCTGGGGCAGGGTGAGCACATGGTGTTATCTGGGTGTGTCTGTTGGGTACATACATTATATTGGGTACATACATTATATTGGGTGCATACAGGGAACGTACATGGCGTTATCTGCAGGTTGGTTTGAACATCCATGCAGTCCCAGATCTCTTGATCTTCGAATCAGTTTGGGACAGCATTCATTTATTCTGTGAACTCATAGTCCCTGCCACCAGTATTGGAGACACGTTGAACCACTTGATGGTGGTAGATCTTCCTGGCATGTTACACCACTTCACCAGCGCTGCCTGGGTGTTGCTGTGGAGTTTCTTTGGTTCTCTTTTTCTTTTTGTGAAGTGAAGAAAGTTGAGGCCAGAGGCAGCATCTGCCAGTTCCCATTTGCTGGATCAGCACTAACCGGGAAACTGATGGATGACGTGTCATTGACTGGCATGGATTATCAGACTGTTAAAGGTCACCATGGATATCTGCAGGAGACTTAATGCAATAAAATAATATGGATAAAGCAGTTACATTTCACTAGAATTTAAGGTTATACCTGCTGAAATCTCTGTATTTGAGAGCCAACAGGGTAATAAAAAATTGGCTCTATTATTTCTCTTTTCATAATTCCCTCCTCTACTACTCACTTTTCTCTAATGACTGTTATGACTAGAGAAACAAACCTAAAGTTTCCTCCTTCAGCTCCCAGTGACGGGATGAACTCTGAGTATCTGATCACTTCCATTAGTGTTTTTGTGCCTGATTCAGATGCACTTGTACTTCAAAATAAAGCTTTACTTTCTGAGAGAAAGCAGCAGCATGGAATGATACAGGACCCCACCTGGAGTACTGTGCCCAGCTCTGGAGTCCTCAACATAGAAAGGACATGGAACTGTTGGAACAGGTCNTGATTCTATGAACAGATGTTTTTCTAGGGAATCTTGTATTAGTTTTCAGTGAATGCTTTGTCCTTCTTGCCTCAGATTCATTCAGCAGGTTCACAGACTCATGAACTGAAGCATTAATATCATTGCAGCTCCTTTTCTTTAGCTCTTCCTTTCTCTAAAAATCCCTGGTGGAAACACTTAATCACATTTTCCAAAGGAAATAGCAGTTTGGCTGTTGCTGCTCTTCTGTATTTGTATCACAAGTGTGAAATTGAATGCTTTGAGTTCTGCTCCATGAGGATCAAAGTCCTTTTATCCAGGTGAGTGCACAAGGTTATGTGACAAACCTCTTGAGCTGAGGACCAGCCAGCTTATAACTAGAGAGTGGCAGGGTCTGAAATGTCACAACTCCAGCTAACTATTTGAGAGTAATCAGAATAACTGGGTAGTGAAAACTGCTGCTAATCCAAAAAATTGTCAGGGTGTTACATATTTTACCCAGGGAGATTGTTATATGACAGATCAGTGTTTAACTCTTTCTCTTTTAACCCTTCTTTTTCTTAAAACATTGCGTTCTGAGAAGGTAAATCCTGGAAATAGCCTTCTACCCTCTGAACTTGGCGGCCCAAAACTACCAATAGCTGCCTTTAATTATTGATTTAGGGATAGACCAGAGGTACATTTTACAGGTGTTCATTCCACATGTGTATGCTGCAGACTATTAGTTGCAGTTCTCTAATCTTTTGCTCTCTTCAAGGTCACATAAACCTCTGATCACTAACATGTGCATGGACCCTTTCATCAGAGGATTAAAATAGAATTGTCCAGCTAGCATTCAGAAGGAACGATACCTGAATTTGCACATCTTCTTGCCCTGGCTGTACCTTTAGAAGGCACCTACACTGTTTCCGTCCATCCCCTTCGACAATCTCCTGACATACTTCACTGCTTTGAAGGCTCTCATTTCAGACTCAAATGGAAGAGCCAGACTATTACTGAGAAAGCAAGTGCTATAAAGGGAAATAGAATGAAACAGAACAATGATTTGTGTGCCCCTGTGCCTGGTCTCTGACAGCAGACAATGCTGGATGCTTCACAAAGAAGCTGTAATAATTTCCCTGTCCCCAGCCAATACAAAGATGCAGGTGAGCCCCTCGCTGTCACATCACACAGTTGGCTTCTCTTCCTGACTGCTGATGACAGTGAAGGAGCAGGAGTGTTCTAGTAGCATGTGGTAGTGACACAAATCGTCTGTTCACTTGTACTCTCTAAATTTTATTCCCTTTAAATCTAACACAGTTTTTCTTTTCTTTTGTTTGTTTGTTTTTTGTTTTTTTTTTCCTAAAAAAAATGGTAATTGTAACATTCTACTGTAATAGGCAAAATAAGAAGTTGAGTTGGGAACAGAGCCCTGGGCTCCTGTTCTCAATAGCAGAGGGAACACCTTGTTTACCTTGGGAAGGGAAAACAGATTCTGTCTGAATATTTTTGGCAAACAGTACCACCAAGTTCTTCAGCCATACTCAATTAGAAGTCATTTGCCCTTTTTTAATCTAATTTGCAGCAGGCTAGACAAACTCATACAAAGATACAATACAGTCATATAAAATTAGATCTAAGGCAATCATGATTCAGTAAATGGGCAGCAATGTGAATTCCATTTTAAAACTGTGTGGATGCTGTGAGTGCTGCACTGTGTGCTGGGTCTGTGTGTCTGTTGGTGTAGGCAGGGCTCAAACCTGACAGATACTGACAGCGAAGTATTACGGTGTGGAGATCAAGTAATTGCTCTAGAGACAGTGCTTGAGACATCTTTGTCAACTTATCATCAATGTTAAGTGCAGACCAAAGTAAATAGTTGTTTCAGCCTAATTGGCTGGATATCACGTTAATTGCACTATTTAGGAAGTTATTATCAATGAACACTGAGAGAAATTTATTATATTTATTTGCTGCCTATAGCACAGGAAACAATTCTTCTATTTAATACACAAATATGTTGCACCTTATCTCTTGTTTCACAGGGGATTTGTTTAACTAAGACTCTGGCTGATATGAGCAGTCTCTTAAATTGAAAAATTACAATTCATTCCACCATAACTTTGATACAAGTCTTATCAGCATGAGGAAGTGACAAAAGCATATCTCTTCTCCGAGACAGTGTAAGGATTAGCTGAACAGCAAGAGAGACTTCATTTTGTATCTCAGAAATGAAAATAATAGGTAAAAAGCTTTGTCATTTTTTGAAAGCATGGGTATAGACTTAGGGGTTGATGTTTACCCTGACTTATCAGCAAGGCTCCATCACCTTCTCGTTGCTCTTCTGACGTAAACTGGGGCAGTGGTTCTTAAGGTGTGAAAGACAAAGGCATGTAGAGGAACAGCTAGCTAGAGGATAAGAATATTTGTTGTGTTGAGCCACGCCACTCTATTGTTAATAATTAATTACTTTAGCTCTGGTCTGGAGCCAAGATTTGTTGTCTTCAGACACTCATTAAATCGTAGTGATGATGTTAGAAGTTGTGATACTGCCAAGGAGTTTCTTTACTCAGCAAACTGACTGCAAACTCAGAAGCAAAACGTGGTTTTAACCTCAAAAGAGTTTACAGTAAGCGTAAGCCAGCTGACACCAGTGGGGTAGAGACGTGAGATAAGAGGTAAACTCGATGATGCTCTAAAATTTCAATTGATTAAGTGTTTTCAAGAGTCCTGGAGAAAAAAGGATTCTTTTGAAATGAAATAGGAAGTTCCTGAATGAGGAATAGAGATTAGGTGAAATGGCCAAGTTTACACCATGAATTTGGATCAAATCATCCTGTGCGTGAGGCAGTGCAGTCCCGTGGCAGTGGACAGCCAGCAAAGTTAAACAATCTGACTCTTCTTTTTTTCCACTTTTATGACCAATGTTAAACGTTGGTGACCACACTGAGTACACTTCAGCTTGGCCTCTTACTCTCTCGTTTCTCCTTTCCAGCCCCACAAAGGGGCTGGAACCTGGAACACTTGAATGTGTGGGTTCAGCATCTTACTGTGCTGTAGTTTCCCTCTTTTATCTGAAAGAAACCATTCAGTTGCTGGGTGAGGAGTGTGAGCGATCCTGGCTCTTCTCTCTCTCAGTATGGAAAGATAAATACATTAAAGACTCTATATCTGCAGATTACTATGGTAATGAGACCACCTACATACCTTGGATAGAAAGTGATACAGTCATAGAAACAGGTCAAAACCTTTTACAGGTTAAAAAGTGACAGAGGAGTGAAGCACAGTTGTTTCACTAAACACAAGTCAATAGTTTATCCTGTCAGTCCCTTTGTACCCCATCTCTTTTATGTTCCTTTGAAATTCAAAGTTGTAGCTGCCCACCCCCGTGAATGTCTTTAGGAGCAGCCCAGTTCCCTGGAATCAGGTACAGGAGTCCTCTGAATAAATGTAATTTGTTATTTCAACCACTTACTCTAATAAGCACACACAGGGCCTGGGCTAACAGTATTTTTTACAGAAAGAAAATTGTGAAGAGAAAAGCCCCTAGTGATATTTGCTCCTTGCTTGTGCGTTTTAATTGAGCTACAGGCCCAATCATGCCTAATTAAGCCCCTGTGTTGTTTTTTGGCATTTTTGCTCTAGGCCTGTAGGAGCACATACTAGTGTTTTAATTGTTAAAAGGTCATCAGTGGATGGGATTTATGATTTAGCTGGATGGAAACTTTGTTGAATGCTAATACGTAATACTGTTTGATAATCAATATGTGCTTGAAAGCGCAGGGCTCTCCAGGTCAGCTACAAACAGTTGAATTGACCAGCTTTTAAAATGCATGGTAGCCAGTCTTCCAAAAAAAGGGGCTGAGAAGTTGTGAGTCCACATCAAAGATCTGTCAGTCTGAAGCACGTTTACGTTACATTTAGGTTTAAACTTAATTCCAGATAAAATGCATAACCCTGCCTTCTGTGTCCTTTAGAAGAAAATAGTAAGGTCCACATCTTAATTATCTGAGATGGGCTCTGACTGTATTGAGGGAAATTTATGTGAGATCTCTATTTCCCACTTAAAATTCCTCAACTGCACTTACACTTGAGTGGAGTTATTCTCACAGAATGGAATTGCTTTAATTCATCCACATCTGGATCACTTTTCCTCTCCTTTAAAGGAAGAGAAAACAATAACTCAATTAAAGTGACATCGTATTAATGGTGGATCGTGGCAGCTAATAAATAGTCAATGCTTTACATGCCAGATTTAGGTTTCTTCCTTCTATTTAAATAGCGGCACAATTTGACATTTGTGTGTGTTAAATCTTCTCTGGGAGACACCGAGAGCAATGAATTAAGTGTGAAAATCAGAATAGCATCCTGGAAAGAAAAGGAACTTGTCAAATTCATTTCTGAGAAGTGCCTGGGTGAGGGCTGGGGCAGCTGGCACACAGCGGTTGTGCTGCTGCAACGGGCAACTGCACAGGCCAGCAAATTCAAAGACCAAAAGCTAAATGAACTTGTAATTTTTTGCAGCACTCTTCCTTCAATAAATATTATTTTTATCTTACCATCTTTGTTACTTAACAACCTGTGTGAAGAACATTTTCCTTTTAACTCTTGTACTCTAACAGGTATTTAGTGCTTCTTTCTATCCTGCAAAATTCAGGCTTTACAGCTATAAAATTCTGAGATGTTTTACAAGTGGCCCTGATCTGGCAAAGACCTCCCCATCTGTTTACTTGAATAATAATAAGCATTTAATAAGCATTTATATTCCAATAGTGCCCCTTTATCTCACTTGGTCTTTACACAGAACCATCTGCTTCAAGTTGACTGTCTTTCAGACTGAGCTCATGAGGAGCCTTGACGTTGTAATCTCATCTCTGCCTTTGACCTTGCAGAGCTTCTCTGAATGAAGGATTGGGGTCTACTACACACAAGGCAGCTTGTAAAAGTATGGTTTAATGTTGCAGATTTGTAATTGGAGTCAATGAAGTTTTTCTTGAATATGGCCTGAATTTCTGATTTGTTTTGAAGGAAGGCAAAGCAAGAAATGGAATGCAAGTTCACCTGCTCCAAGCATCATCTTGTCTGAACGTCACTTCTTGGGGAACTAAAGCAGAAAGGTAAATCTCTGGCTGTTAGAATGGTCTGTTTGTTTGACCTGCTGCTTTTTATCACTTTTCCAAAAGAGTAAATGCATTATTTAAGGCTTAGCAAAGCAAGTAAAGGTATCACTACACAAGGGAGTACTTCCAACAAGCTGGATTCTAGGCAAGCAGGAACATGCCCACTGAGGCATGTGTGTGGTGGTAAATGAATAGTATTTGTGAATTGCCTACTATTTACTGTAAGGTTTTCAACAGAGATCTTTCTTGAGCTAAATTACGTTATCACAATAAAGTTAAAAGGAACATGATTTTTCCAGCCAAATCTACTTAGTCATAAAGCACTCCAGTTGCTTTGAAGTGTTCCTGCAGCCCTGACTAATAGAAGATCCTCTCAGACTTACCACCATGTGGCCTTGCCTTTCACAGGAGCGTTGCTGATGAAGTGAGAAGCATGCAGAGAGCACATGTGGAATGTGAATGCATTAAATCTGCTTGATCTTTCCAATTTGAGACTGACTCTTCTGTGCCTTGATGCCTCTTTGCTCTAGCAGCATAAAGGTTGCTTTGGAGGATTTGGATTATTTCCTTTTCCCCTGTATCCCTATCTTCAATTCCTTTTCTTAATCCTATGTTCTTGTCCATTTGTTGGGGATAAAAAATGAGAATTTTAGCTGATTCTAATATACAATCAGTGCCTGCAATTCTTGGAAGAGTCATTCAGGCTTGAATGAACACTAACTTCTGTGATATTGGAAGCTGCAATAAGAGCCATGAAACTCCTCCAGACTATTGTAGGGAATTGGACAAGGTGAGCTCCAGAGGTTCCTCCCCAAGTAAATTATTGGAACAGTCTATGATTCTGGTCTATCAGATGATGCTTTTAAAAACTATGGGAAGCCCTTCAACTCTGGAGCTGTGAGGTGCAGAAACTAAGGGTGAATATTTAACTGCAGCCTCTTGTATTGGCCTGGTTGCAGTCATGCTTTAAATTAACGACAAATTTTCTTAATTGTGTTTTTGGCATATTTCCTGTGATAAATTATTCTCATACTTTATAGGTCCTTAAATTATTTTTTGTAGCACTGTTTGCAAACCCATAGAATGTGATGCCTGAAAAAAGAGACAATGGAAGAGGCATTATAAACTGCAATTGCATGTAATTGCTGCTTTGTGAGTATTCATGGGGGAAAGAAAAGGCCTACTTATTCTTTCAGATTTGACATTCAGTGTGTAAATGTTTGTAAATCTGTCTTTTTCTTTTCTAATTTCTTTTTTGTTTGTTTGCCCTAATCACGCACTGAGAATGTCTGCAGGCTGTTCTGCATATGATAACCAGGGTGTGCAACAGGCAGAAACTCTTCAGAGTGCCTCCCGTGGTAACACCCTGTCTTTCTGACTTGTGGTGAAAGCACAGACTGTTTCATGCTGTTGGGCAGTTGATTGCTCTCATGCTTTTGGAAACTCAGTCTTTGTTTTTGCAATCTTCTGTTCTTCAGAACTTTGCAGACAGAGGTTGCTCAGTTCTACCCTCGGGAACCCTGAGGAACATGGTGTGGTTGGTTGTTCCCATCCAAAATTTGACAAGAGTTCTAAATGAAGAAGTCATAGTTGCCTTCCCTTGATATTGGGGTTTTCGGGGTAGAAATGACGATGAATTGGGTTCCCAGTCCTTCCCATGGGTGAAAGAGAATTCCCAAAAGGGAATCGAGCATATCTGAAGTGTTTTGTGTTTTATGACGTCCTGTGTCATCCCTTAGAACAACGAATGTGTTAAATGTTACCTCTACAGGACAGTGACACAACTATTTATGAGTGATGCAGAAGCCAAGCAGAATGGTGAATCTACTCCACATATTTCAGGCTGCTGTTTCAAGTATTCTGGTGTGGCAGAGGCCTGCCTGGCTATGGTCAAATAGAGGTAAAGAAGGAATAGCTGGAAAACTGTAGCAAATTATCTCCCTTTCTGATAATCTGAAGGTGCTAGAACGCTTTCTAATGCCTTTGCCTTTTGTGTGCTCCTAGCATGTTTCTCAGAGTTCCTCTGGAAGGTATTATGCTCCTCATAATTAGGGCCTGTCTTCTGCTGGGAAAATAGAAAGCTAAGGAAGGAGGAGGGAGCCCTTGAGATAATGTCTAAGCAATAAGTTCCCAGTGTTTTATTGAGAATCCAGCATTTCTGTTAAGTAATTTCCCCAAGCAACTGGGATTTACTCAGTGTTCCTAGTTATAATTAAATGATAAATCTCGGCATGGACAGCATCCAATATAGAGTAAGTCAGTTCTGCTGAGATGGAGTAGGACCCAGCATACATTTGAGGAGGAAAACAGGTCGGCTTGGGAAGGCTGTTCTGCTGGCAGAGGCCAGAGAGAAGGCAGACATCTCTGCTTAGTAGCCCAGGAGCTGTTTGGCAAGTAAAGAGGATTAATCAGCCATATTCTGCAATATGCAATTTTCTATGAAACATATTTCTAAAAGGGCTTAATATTTCATCATCACTGGGAGTTGCTCTTACAGGGCTCTTTGTTGTTGTGCCTACTTGCAAGAAGAATCCATGTCAAAAGAGTGTGTTGATTAGGTGTGATACATTGCAGTCAAGTTATTTATTGCTTTATACATTTCCCTAAACCCTTAAAAAACCAACTTCAAAAATGAGTCAGTTGACCTATATAAAAATATAAAATATTTTTAGTTAAAAGTATTCAAGACTGGGCCCAGATGGGTCAGTTTGTACAGCAGCACCTTCTGCTGACGTTGTGTCCCACCAGTGCTCGCTCTGTTGGAGCTTTTGGAGCCACGTCAGCCTGGACTGAAGCTGATTTTGGGGAGTACAATCCATTCCTCACTCTACAGTGGGGACCCCCGACTAGAATGTCCTTATTATGGCCAGTGCCTCTTTAATCCTTAGTGAAAGCACCCTGGTTCATTCAGCATTCAAAACAATCAGGGGGTTAAATCATACAGAACAAACACCAGTAGCTAATGTGTATGCAATATAATACAGCAGAGGAAGTATCTCTTGTGGGCAGAGAGTGGCAGGACTAGTAATTTTGTGAATTGTATCATTAATAAATTATTTTTTATTCTATTTGATGCTGACTTTGGAATGTTCCTGTATGATGATTACATTTTTAAGCATCAGATTTTTTTTTTTCTAAAGGCTTTACCGGAGGCTAAATTGAGATCTAATACAAAATTCAAAGAGGTTCTGCTGAAATGCCATTAAAATTTTAACTTTATATTCTTTCAGGGGTTTAAAAGTTACAGAGGGAAAACTGTACAAGCCAAAAGGAATTTAACTGTAAGATTCCTGTGTTGTGTAATAGGTAGAATGTCCAACTTGATGTAGATTCTTTGTTGGGTTAGGTATTCCGAATATTTGGGCGGTTTTCTTAGTAAGTGGTTGTGCTCACTAAAGGGTTTTCAGCACTTGATCTTTTCAAGTGTTTTTCACGATGAAATTTCCAGCCATCCTGTCTTGTTAAATTAAAATTGACAGAGACCCACCCGCCTCTGCACCTTGTTTCAAGGGGAAGGGATTCTTGGAAGTGGGACTGCAACAGAGCTGGAGCATCCTCTGACCATGGACCCATCACATCAGTCTGTTCAGCAGTAAATGATTCAGTTGACAGAGCTAATAGGTATCAAGCTGAAGCATTCCGAACATCCCAAAGGGACAAAATTTCCCTGCTTTCTGTGAAGAATTTACTTTTCAGTAAACGTAACTGTTCATGATAGGTGAGAAACAGGTCCTTTTTCCGTCACTGACTCCACATGATATATAAATGTCTTCACAGGTTTATTGCATGCTACCTCCTATGATGGTTTTAATTTACAATCCAGAGATATAAAACCCTGGGAAAAATGTCTTTTGCAGGCTCCTTAAGCATTATCATTCTCATATAATATTTTTCATATACCACAGACACTTGTGGCAATTAAAATGCCTGCTGATGTCAGAAGTGTCTCCTGTGGCACTTTTGCTTTATACTATCCAGGAAAAAAGTCCCGAGTTCTCTCTGCCTCCCTGAAATTATTCCACACTGTTTTTAATTTTGGTGATAGCTACTGAAAAATTGATGAATAATCTTGTCTGCTCTCAAAAGCTGCCTCATGGAACTTTACAATATTGACACTCCATCGTGGTAGGGAAACATGTATTATCTCAGTTTTGGAGAATGTGTCTGCAGGAAGTCAGGCCTAGTTAATGACTCCAAATAAGCAGCTCTGGGAAGTATAGGCTGTATTTATCTCTGCTGCAGACCCAGAGCAAGTTGCAGCACTACAAATCCTCTGTCTTCCCTCTCCATCCAAAATTCCGTATTAGCCCTTCCAATACGTCTCAGGCTTGAGCAGGGGGGAATATTTCTGGAGTTGTTATTGATATGAATGCAGAGTCTTTGGGAGATCAGATCTTTCCAGCCACTGGAAATGGGCTGTCCCTTCTGTGATACTGCTCTCTGAGCCTGGGAGCCCCCGTGGTTGGTCTGGAAACAGTGCTCAGGTCCTGGGCTTTCTGGGAACAGCCCTGGATTCTGGTCCCTGCCTCCACTTGCATGGGGACGAGTCTCTCTGGCATGAACTTTTTAACATAGACACCTCAAACAGCAGCCTGGCTATGAAAGTGTGCTTCACCGTGGTTCCAGAGCTCTGGTGTTCCTAGACTAACAGGGCAAAAGATTTGTTTTTACTATGTGATTTATAAAAGGAAAGTAAATGTTCCCAAATAAAAGGCAGTGGAAAGTAACGTGGTGCTTTTACAGCCAACTGACTCTGACAAACAAATTGGCCAGTGGCACTTCATTAAGCAGATCACCTTGCGTAGCACACACTGCTGTAAGAGCAAGTTTTGCCAGAAGTCAGTTGTGCTTTACTAATGAAAGATGTTTAGATAGTTTGTGAAGTCTCTCTGGTTTTGTTTGACTTTATTTAAGTTGAAGATGTCAGAAAAAAGCACTTTCTAACTGTCTTGTTCATGCTGTGCTGTTTTACACAGGGGTGTTTGTTCATGCCTGCTTTATCGAATGGAGGGGGAGGCAACACATACAAGAAATCAAAGACAAAATGAGTGGCAGGTGCAGTTGAAGGATCAGCAGGGTTGGATGTGGGGGACAATGTTGGGACTTTATTTCTAGGGGTTTTGTTTTCATCAGTGTGTTTACACCTTTAGGGAGTTTTTTGGTCAG
Source organism: Thinocorus orbignyianus (assembly GCA_013400375.1). Classification (NCBI taxonomy): domain Eukaryota; kingdom Metazoa; phylum Chordata; class Aves; order Ciconiiformes; family Thinocoridae; genus Thinocorus; species Thinocorus orbignyianus. Next base: position 490,977 of record VXBW01003160.1, on the reverse strand, counting down.
AGGAATGTAATAGGAAAGTGATTTGTTCCTTTGAGAATGGTAGTTCGGGAAAAACGCTTTCTCTTTTAATGCTTCTGGTTGATATTGCCTTCAGTAATTGTCAGTGTGCTGGCTATGTGATTCATTCCCGTGAACTGTGAGCTTAATGACTTAAGATTGGACTTGGAAAAAATATGTAGCTAAATTCCAAAGTGAATTTCTGATTTCTTTTCCTTAACCATTGCCCAAGCCTAGAGGCAAATAAAACCTGAAATATGCCATTTGGAGCCTTCCCAGGTATCAATCCTGGGATCCTCTTTGGATTTATGATGCCATTTGTAAGCATTTTCTCCTGTCTGCAGCATCCCTCCTGCACTGGAATGATGCAGGGCACCTGAGCAACACTTTAGATGTTCTAAAGCAGCACAGGGGAAGGGTTAAAACTCTGTGAACAGGGGCCAAGCTGGATAAATCTCCCGTTGTGTCCTATCTATGCAGGAAGTATTGTAAGAGGAAGGAAATAAGGAAGGTGTAACTGGGGTATGATCCAGCTTCTAAGGAGATCTGGGCTCGAGGAATTGGGATGGTGCAGTGAGGGTATCTTTTGCTGCTGGCTTTCCACAACAGCGTTACAGTAACTGTAGTGAGAGTTCTGCCTTCAGCTCCTGAGTGCACCCAGACATCTGTGAGCATGAGAAGAAAACAAGTAAATATGCACGTGTATGTCTATACATAGGCATTAAAAATATTGCAAAATCCACAACTTCTTTCTGATTCCACTTTATAACACAAGCTGAATTTTCTTACCTAATGCTTCCTCGTTATACATTTTGTCCTACTTGCTCACACAACTCTTTTTCTTAAAAATCTACATGCCTTTGTTTTGACAGGGTTTAACATTCCCCAAAGGGTTATATGCATTCATGTGTAAAAGGGAAAAAACAGTTCCTTGCTGTAGCAAGAATGACCCAAAATGCTCATCTTCACTCCCAAAGCATAGCTTTTGATCTTCAGAGTGGTTATCCATGTCAACAAGCTGTTATTACCAAAGTTTAATTGAATTATTTCTATGAGATAATGTTCTAGTGCATAGGGTTGACTATTCCTAATTCTTTGGGTTTCATTTCAGTGGAATGGAACAGATAGAAATAAAAGTTTTTTGGGGAGAAAGGGAATGAAAGGAGATGGCATTAGGACGTGTATAGAGTGAACTGGTCTCACTCCCTTGGTTTTACAGCTCTTTCATTATCATGCCATGTATCATCACACCTGTGTTCAATGGAAAATTAATCTTTCTTGCACAAAATGCTGTGATGCAAAAACCCCTTGCATGGGTGGCTGTCAGCTGGAAAGAAAATTGCTACTAATTCTACCTGAAATGCAAAACTTTGGGAAGTTGAATCGGTGAATATCACGGGAGTTACTCCTGACTTGCATTAACCTGACTTGGATGACAGTTTTCTGTTGTCTGAATTTGTTACTGTTTTTGTTGGTTAGTTTTGTGCTGGAATAAGAAATAAGGGTTTAGTTCCACAGGAATCAGTGGAGCCTCCTGTGAGGTACACTGCCACCACAGGGCTGTCTCTAACTGAACTCAGTATTTGGGCTCTCTTAACTTACCAGAATAACTACCTTTAGTGAAGGGCTTCCTGTTTCATTTAAGAGTCCTAAATGAAACACATGGTGCTTGCTGGGAGTGTGAATGAGCAGGGCACACTTTATCTCCTGTGCTGTGAGAGCGCCAGAACGCTGGGCTATTCTGGGATGAGGCACCAGACAGAGCTAATGTGGGCTCTGACAGAAATCAATCTGGGGTTTTCGTATTCTTTATTCTGTGGACAAGTATAAGGGTCCCTGGTTTGTCTTTAAAACTGGCCCACCCTTTTTGAGCTATTCATGCTAAGAGATGCCTTAGCAGCCACAAGATAGATTTAATGAAAATTGCATGTCATCTCCTTCACTAGATAGCCAACTGGTGCAGAGCCTGAGCAAGGCGGTGAATTTCCCTCCAGAGAGGGTTTCATTTAAATTAGTGGGTAAAATTGATTCTTTTTCAGAACATCTGTTCCTGCTTCTAGACTCTTGATCGTGGTGGTAATAATAGCAAGTACAACTATCCAGGTTTTTCTCACCCATGTTTTCTAAATCTTGGCTAATGGTCTTGCTTAGCACTGTTAATCAGTCTCTCTGCTTTTCTTCTCCCCTTGAAGGGCTTGCCTTTTCAGACACAGTTCGACTTTGTTTATGCAGATACTTCATAAGCAGCTGTGTCATTCGTTTTGGTCAGTTCAAGACTTTGTGTCGTGGTGGGCTTCTAATGTTCATTAAAATCTTAAATCAGACAGACCAAGGGAAAAAAGCATAAAATGCAATTAAAAACCCACATCCATGTCTAGGTAATCAAAAAGTATGATAAGAACCAGATTAGAAGTCTCCAGTGTCTGATTTGCAGCATTGCTTCTGACTCACTGCCAAAAAATTCATTTATAAATATATTAAATTGATGCATTTGATGGCATCTAACTTCTAATCTTTGGTCACAATTAAAGTTGACCTTTGGTTTCTGCTCCTTCTTACTCCTTCCTTTTCTTATCCTTAAGACAGATTCTGTCTATACAGAATTCCTGTTGTTGCTTTGTGTGCTCCGGAAGGACCTGCTGACAGTTCTGAAATGTCTTCATGAGAAAAAGCAAATATGTCCTTAAAATTGCATCAAAGCCTGCTTTCTGTCAATAACCAGTCTCACAATGACATGGTAGATATGCTTATTAAAATGATCCGTATTATATTTAAACGAGCACTTACAGTCACATAAAACACATAAAGAGGCCTGTGGGCCTTCACATATCTCAGCCTGAACAGGCAACAGCGGTTTTTCCTTGTTTTCCAGTTACTCCACAGTAGCTCCCTGGGATGCTTTAAAATGCCTGGGACACATCTTTCCTGGAAAAAAAGGAAATGGGATGGATTGTGCCATGAGCTCAGGCCAAAGCGGCGGCTCCTGGGTGCAAAACCAGCTCGACGTGAGGTGCTGCCAGAGGCGCTGCCAAGGCAGCCCTTCGGCTCTGAGGGCCGCTGGCTGCAACCAGGAGGATTTATTGGCTGTTTAACAGCTGCGTGTAGTGCACTCAAAGGATGAATAAACAGTAATGAATTGGAGCAGCTTACACCTTATTTATTTATTTTTGAGAGTGGAATTGGGAAGTAGTTTTGAATTAACTAGGCCGCTCCTGGTCTGTGCGGTGGGTAATTATCTCCCAGGCTTGCTGTGGTTCGTACAGTGCTCTGTCCTGCATTTCACCTGGGGATTCCACCTACGAGCTCAGGAAGGTTTTGCTAGCTTCGGTGAGGGGGGAAGGGATAAAGTCTTGATATTTTTGGAGCAGAGCTGGCAGCGGAGCTGGCAGATTGTCGTTGTTGCTGAGCTTCTTGTTTTACTGCTGTCTTGTGCTGGTGACACAATGTTCCCCGGTTAGGAAATGTCAGCTTCATGCATGAGCCATCCAAGGAGAATATCAGTTCTCTCAACAGGATGAGATCCTGGCTGCATGCAAATCCCTCCTAGAGTCAGCTAGTTATGGAGTTAGAGCGAGGAAATATCATTCTGCCTTTTTCTCTTGGTTAACTCCTTATTTTTATCTTTTGGAATGCAATTCTCTGTAGGGTTTATTACTGATACACATATAAATCCTTGTCTTACTTAGCTTTCTAAACCAGGTGCACACATACCAACTGCAACGGCAAAAGCAGATGGTGTAAGTTGCTGAGGTCCCCTGGTACTTTTTGGAAGGGGAGGTATTATCCTGAATATCCTGGCTAATTATACTGGATGCAATTGCATTTTATCTGCCTGTGTTTTCCCTTACTTTTGTTTGAGAAAGGGATGGCTTCTTTTAAAAACAACTTCTAAATTAAAGGTGACTGGTGTTTTTAGAGCCCAGCACAAGCAGAATTCTCACCTTTCCATAGCAGTTGAAGTTTAATATGCAGAAATGCTTCATGCTTGGGTAGATATTAAGCTTTTGGAGACGATTTTGACAAACGGTGTGTGTTTAAAGGTGGTTGAAATGTAGAAGTCTTTCTCTATTGGAAATTCAGTTTCAATATTTGCATTAAATAAAATTAAATATTATTTGGGGGTAGTCTAAAAGAAAATTAGAAAATATGCTTTCTTTGGCTTGTTTGTGTTTTCTCTGCAGTATAAATGTAGGGGCCTGGGCAAAAGAAACAAAATATTATTGTAAGAAATTACTGGAACCAACAATTAATGTGTGAAGTTGAAATGGAATCTGGAGTGTTCACACGTTTCTCTGATGCAGCTGACACTGGCCACAGCCAGCCAGCAGGTGACCAAGAGGTGCTTTCCAGGCAGTTTTTAGGTTTCTGGCTGTTTGTGAACTCTGCTGCCCTGTCAGGCAAATTGTACCACCCATATTTTGAGATGAGTTGAAAATTGAAAGTGTCTGCAAAGTACAAGTGTTGCATCTTAATCTTAAGACTTTTGGTTCCATCTTCCCTCTCTGATCATGAAGAACAACAAGCTGTTACACTGATGATGGGAAGCAGCATGCCAAAATGAACAAACTGGAGCTGTGCATGTGGGACTTGAAGCCAAATATTGCAGGAAAAATACCCAAGGATGGGTGGAAGGATAACACTGGTGACTGGAAGACACAGACGGAAAAGCATGCACTGTTTGGATCACAAAGAAGTAAAGGTTAAATTGGTCAAATAGCATCATATATCAGTGAGTGGAAAGATACCAGAGCCAAGACTCTGTGAACAAAAAATCTATTTAAATCAAAATCAATTTTAGGAAGAATGGCAAACAATTTAAGTAAAATAGAACTGCAAGGCTTGTACAGCCCTTCCACAAGCTTATTTTAGTAATGACTGCATCTCTGCAAGCAGAACTGGGTCATTGTAATAGATCTTTGCTTCTCAGATATGGTATAGAGAACAAATGCTACCTGCAGCTGCTGTGCACAAATACTCCTGGATTAAAGTCAAAGTCAGCCTTTCCCAATTGACGATCAAACCACCAGGAGGAAAACTCTACTGTCTTTGTATCGGGCATTCATGAAAACTCCTTTGGAATACTTCTTACAATCCAAATTTGATGGGTTCAAAAAGCACTTCTTGCTGCTTCAGCTCTAAGGATTGGCAAGGCCAGCTGCAGGACGCAGCAATACTTTCAGGGCTCGTAGTTTGAAGCTGTTTCCTATTTCCATAAACTTCAAAAAAGGTCAAGAAAACACTAGAGTCAGAGCAGGAGGCCTTGCACAGCTCCAGCAGGCAAAGCAGCAAGGGTTCCCCTGTCTCACTCACACACGGGTGACATCAAAGCCAAGCTCCAGTTGTACAATATGGTGTAGTTTAAGCAAAACCACAGGACCTCAGTCCTGAGAGATGCTCATGGTCTTGCTGGCAGGCACCAAGTAGCCTTGTCCTGTTCCCAAGGGCTGCTTGGAACATCTCCCTCCTCTCCAGTGATAGATGGAGCTGCTGCAGTGCAGATGGGAGAAGGCACTGGTGGGGGCCCTCCCTCGGCTTCAGGCTTTTCTTACCATCAGAATGAAATATGAAGACACATCAAATAGAACTGACACTCCCTTTAATTTGTATCTGTATTTGTTATCCTATCAAATACATATGGATGAGGAAGATAAACTATTTTTTAAAGACCAGTTCATTAATTTCTGATGAATTCATATAATATACCTGCTGCTGTTCTTTGGTTTATTGTGAATATCCTTTTTATCAGCTGCCAACTCCCTTTGGTGATTTTTCTTTCATGATTTTTTTTTTGAGATAAAACAATGCATTTTAGAGAAGCTACTGATGCCTCAAATCTAACATCTGACCAGGAAACTGTCTTCTCTCTTATGACTTCCATTTCAAACTTATTTGGGGTCTTACTTCATTCTTCTTAGTAGCCTTTTGTTACTAATTGAATGGCTATTTCTAGTCCATATAGTTGCCATAAGTTCAGTATGAGGGCCTGCATTCCCAGAAAAGGGAGTTTTCTTTCTTTTTCTTAGGATAAGCAGGGACAGGATCTGTGGTTCCTCCCCAAACACAGGGCCCTGCTGTTCTCCAGCTGCTGGGAGGGCCGGCAGGTGGTGAAGTGGAGGCAGCTGCGTGCGTTAAGGCACCTGATGGGAGTAAAATAATGTATTCTCTTGGTGGGGGGAGAGCCTGGAGATGGGAGTTAGCACAGCTCAGCTGATGAATGGTAACTAATGAAGCCAGAGTGCTTCAGCTGTCTGTGATCATCTCCACAGACCCTGGATAACATCACTCCCAAAGTTGTTTAAGCTTTGTTTAGGTTCCCCAGCAGAGGAGGACAGCTAGGTAGCTGAAATGTGTGGTAGGACTGTTCTTGCTACTTGTGACAGAGTAATTAAAAATCTGAAAGATGTTTAGGCTGCACTTTGAGATTTTTTCTGACTCAGAACTTGTCCGTTAGTAGCTGTGACGTTAGAGAAGCTGAATGTGGCTTTTTGGAACAGGACAGGGACACCAGCTTGTTGTGTTGTATTAGGTTGGTGCTTGCTTGGAAGAGCAGAAATATGGTGCATGCATGGAGTTAGTTATCTGAGAAAGAAAAGGTTGGTTTTGGTGCCTGTAACACCAAGAAACCTGAGAAAATCCAGGACTCTGACACAGCTCTGCCTCAGCTGGAATTGCTGAATGTTTATTCCAGAGAGCAGGATCCAGCTCAAGGGGGCTGACGTGTTGTTCGGCTGAGTCAGGGAAGTGAAAGAATGAAGTTAAGGTAAAGAAACCGCAGTGTGGCAATTCCCTCCCACTGCTTTTGGTCCACAGGAGATCATTAAACCTTAAAGGTAAGAGAGATGTTGTAACCCTTTCTTCCTTCTGTCCTAAAGAGTAATAGCTGTATTTAGAAAAGCAAATACGGTGACTATTTTTAATGAACCTTTTGAAAATGTACTTAAGAACCTATCATCTCCAGGAATTAATTGATATTGCAGTTGGTATTTCTCCTGCTAATAAATTGCAGGGAAGGAACAAAACTTTCCACAGTGAAACAGGAGCTGGCAACTCCTTCCCTTTCTCTCTCTCTGCTCTGGTGCTCAGCACAGAGCGGTGTCTGTGCTGCAGGTGTGACCCCAGAGAGATACGGGATTGCACTGGAGTGTGGTTTTCATCCTCTCCTCCCACAGTGATCTAACAGAATTTGTTTAATAACATTCCTTTTGTTCTGGCAGATAATCATGGGCTGGCCCAGATAGCATCACAAATTTGCTCCTTTCTGATAATAGGATCTTATCAGGGCTTCAGCAGCGTATAGCTTTTACAGGATATGGCTTTAATTAAAATGACAATATGGGACAGCTGAGGTTAGATTCCCTAGTCTGGCATCTCTAGCATCAGACTGGGAAGAGACAAGGAAATAAATGTCTTTTGTCTGGTACGGGAGAGAAGGTAGAGAACTATTTTGTTGACATATTAATCATCTGTTGGCTGGAGTTACTGCACTTGGAAGTTCGAAGGTAAGCTGTAACTACAGACTGCTGGTGGATCCCCAAATGGGCTCAGACTGAAATGGCAGGGTTTACACCTTTCTTTTCAGTCATTAGAGATGGGAACATCAGGCCTTGTGATGTGGAATATGAGATTATTGGAGTTCCCTGCAAGTCTGTGGCTGTTTCCTTAGTAGGGGCACAATATCTTCTGGGTTTGGGCTACGCAATCGATGCTTTGGTTCAAGCCTGTGCATGCCTTTAAGCAGCAGCTCTAAGGTAGAGGGCTGGTTTGGAAAACACAAGCAGTATCCTCTACTCACGGTTCATCAACTTTGAAGTTCAGAAATAATGAAAGACTAAAGTTGCCTGGCTCAGAAATAACTGGAGGGAAGGGGTGGGAGATGTGTGCTGTGCACTGCACAGTGCATGCTGCACAGAGAAACATGTGACTTGGAGCTAGTTCTTTAATGCCTTGCATCAGATTTGTGCTGGCACCGAGTGCTTAGGTAGATGAGAAGCTTTCGGCAGCTCTCTGAACACACTTGTCTACGCCCCATGCAGAGTCAAAGCTCCAGCTTCTTTAAAGTTTACCTATCAGAATTTACAAATCAATAGTAACCCCCCCGGCCAGCAAAGCTTCCTTATCTTTGTGCTGCTTAACGCCTGCTGCTGGAGAAATCAGGCAAGCGATAGCGAGTCCTGCCTTATCTGTAGCAAAAGGCTGGCTATCAAAAAATCTGCAGTGTGCAGAGCCTCCCTTCCTCTTCCCATCTGCCTTCTCGGGAACTCCACAGTCCTTGTTCCTACTCCCCAGTTCAGTTTCTGATCCACGACAGCCTGTTCTCCCTCTCCATTGAAGATCAATCGGAAACTGTGTTGTACTGGTGGCTACAAAACTTGCTGAGATGGTGATGGAGCTGATGGCTGAGGAAAGAGGAGATTGTTCAGTAACAATTCCCTTCTAGAAAAGGTTGGTTCGTTGTGCCCCCAGCTTCCTGAGGAGCAAGGGGCCCCAGAAGGTCTAGAAGATGCTGTGCTTATGCAGGACTTGGTGTTAAACCTAATTTTCAAAGTTACTAACTGGGTGCAGTCATCTCTAACGTCTGGAAGTTTTCAGTCTTTGAAGGTGCAGCTGTGACACAGCAACACATCAAAGCAGGCATCTACCTTTAAGCAAGTTGATGTACTGAAGGTTTTTGAGTACTAAGCATCTTCTAAATTGGCATTTCATTCTCCTAACACCATAACACAATCAAGGCTAGTTATACAATGTGCTAAATAACAAGAGATGACAGTGGATGAAAAAGCAACAGAAATCAGCAGACTTAAAGGAAAATAATTACTTTTACTCAGCAAGGCTGAAGTTAATATTTTTGAATTATTGAATTGTCTGATAGAAACCTCCTAAGGAAAGGAAATTTTTCTTATTAATCTTAGTGCTTTTCTTGCTTTGTTTTATTCCCCCTGTATGTATTTTGTAACTTTTAAAAGCTAAATGGAAGTACTTTATATCCTGTCATTATTGGCTTTAAAATCAGAGGTTAAAGAAAATAACTCAATGTAGTTCTTTCCCTGAATTTATAGAGTTTATTCCCTTGCTGGGCGTCATGTTCTAAAAGCCTGCTGTGATGTTCTGCTTTGGGAGTATAATGCACAATAATTTAATTGGTTTTAAAAAATGTTCATATCAAGGTGGTTTCACTTGCAGAGCAAATTTCCCTTACGTAGTACTGGAAGAACTGGTTTTATGTCTTATTCTGCAAAACTGATGGTTTTATTAAAATATATATGGATGTGTGTTTAACTATATGTGAAATACAAACTTCCTATTAAAAAACATCTGTGTTGTGATCCAGAATTGTGCTATGAACTGAGCTGCTTTGAGCTGCTTTGTTACTGGAAGAGATTTAGTGCAAGTCAGAGCTTTGTTTCTAGTCAAAGCGGAGTCTCTGGTAATACTTGGCTCAAGTCACATTCACAGGCAAAAATATAGTACCTGGCTTAGAAAGGTGGCATCTCTTTTTTAGCTTAGTTCATTACAACTACACTTTAAATAATCAGTAATTACTGTCCTTTAACCTTTAGTTCTAACTTGAGGCAGCAGTTATTTAATGATATTTTATATTAAGTGTTGAGGAAAGGAAAAATCTGTATTTCAAAGCAATTTACTTTTCAGTTTTTATCATATGATGTGTGCTTCTAATAACTTCATAATTATTGTTACCTGCTCTGTCGTCTGCTGACTCCCTTCCACACAAATCTCTTTTATAGCCTGATCAAGGAATTGTCTGCTTCAGCTCCTTGTGTGGAGACATAAAGAAGACTCGGAGCATGAAGTGCCCTGGCTGGAGGCTGAAGCAAAAACTCCATGGTAAGTGCTATGCCTTCCAAAATTATGTGTGACCTCTGGTTTTTGTTGTGTTACTTTTCATTGAGGTGAAAAGAAAAAAAAAAAAAGTTACATGTGCATTGATCTGATCCAATTATCCCATTCTCTGGGCTCCTATTACAGTCACACTTAGATTCTTCAAGCCAAAGTTGGAGCCTCGCTTTGCAGGAGTTACACAAAGTGAGAGATGATGCCAGACCCAGCTGCACTGTGCTCTGAATATGTACCAGCCTCAGAAATGAGAGGGGTGACATAACTTAGAGGAGTGAATTGACCCATCCTGAAGACTGTATCCAGGTCAGTGGTTTCCTGCAGCCCAAACTAGTGTCCCTGGTGTTCTTTCTTCCTTTAGTTCGTTGTAACAAAGAGTAGAACAAAATATACCAGTGATGATGTTGGATAATTTATCAGTGAATTTTGAGGGAACGTTTGAACTTGAAGCATTCTTCAAGAAGTGGGATGGGGGCAGGAGAGCTCTGTTTTTCTCTTGTCTAGGTTGAAATACAATTCTCAGTGTCACATTGTCTTTGCTACCTGTTTGTGAGTTGTAATCCCCTTGTAAGAAACTCTTCTGTAAACTCTGTGCCTGCTGTGGAAGTGAAAGAAGAATTTTGTGGAATTAAATGCATTTGGTTCTTTTGGTTTTGTTGCAATGACAACTACCAGGACTATGGGAGAAAAGGCTCCAAGTCATGCCAAGGGTGTGTTGAATGCAATGCTTAGCTCCTGTGCAGAGGTAAAGGGCACCCAAATAAAACAGAAAACCTGCATGCTTTAAATACTACAAATATATTTTAAGTAAAATATTTCCTCCTTTGTCTGCCAGGACCTGACTGTGGGGATGTATTTGCATTTGCTAAAGCAGATGTCATTGTAAATCCTTGATACTTCCAAGATCAGGAGAAGTTTTTCTATTTTCTAGTGAGTTTTGCTGGCAAAACACCAACACGTGAGCTCAGGTCTTGATAAGTAAAGCAGAAACACCCTGCGCTGCACTTGACTGTTTTTTCTTTTCAGGGCTCAATAAGTTTTCCCCGAAGCGAGAGAAAACTCTGCTTCATCTTTCATAGGAGGCCACTCCCGTTAAGCTACCGACTTCCCGGGCTCTCGTGTGATTGCTTATGACAGAGTTCATTGTATTTTGTTTGAGAACATAATTAAGTCCTCAGTGCCTGACGGCCGCTGCTTCGGCGCTTGCTGCTTCCCCCTGCTGCCCGCCGCGGGCACTGCCTGCGCGCTCCCGCGGAGCAGGGGCGCGACAGTTCGGTGGCAGATGACACGCGTGGGGCTGAGGGTGTTCCTGTGTGGCACAGGGACACGGTCCAGCCCGAGATGGGTGCTGCAGATGTGAAACTGGCGTGGCTGGCTCTTAACGGTGCTCCCTTGTCTTTTGATGCCCCCAGAACTGGGAACTTCCCAGGAATGGTCCTGTCGATGGGCCGGGCAGTGTTTGATGTCACTTTGTGTTTCTGTCGGTGACATCCCAGTGTAGCCTTGTCTCTGAACCGTGAACCACTAGGGCTTCACGCCGTGGAGGCAGGTTCTGCCAGCCTTTAGAGAATCATAGAATGGTTCGAGTTGGAAGGGACCTTCAAGATCATCAAGTTCCAACCCCCCTGCCCTGGGCAGGGACACCTCCCACCACACCAGGGTGCTCCAAGCTCCATCCAGCCTGGCCTTGAACCCCTCCAGGGATGGGGCTTTACTGGCTCTTGGGAGGGTTTGTACATCTAGTGCCTATAAGGGCTGCTCTTATCACACCATTTGTGTTCCAATCTGCTGTATGTCACTGTGATATTACCAACTTGAGAAATCTTTTGGAGGTGGTGAAAAAGCACCTAGAGCTTGCTACGGCTTGCAGGAAGGTTTACTAAGTTCTGTGCAGCCAACTCCTTTTATCCATTCATCCTTTTATCCTGTAATGTGTGTGGCAAACCTCAGCAAGGCATTTGTATGGCCTGTTCTTGGTAGGTGAAATAGGCTAGTTCATCTGAAAAATGGTAAAAGGATTATTGAAATTCTTAACAGACGGGCTTTTTTCCCCATCCCTACCTATAAGCTGGCTCTCTGATTCCACAAAACACCTGCTAAACATTATGCCAGTTATTATCCAGTTCAGGTATAAACTAGTGTGTTTCACTTGTCCCCTGCCTGCTGAAAACAACAGGAAGAGTTTGTTGTGGTAAGCAGGCTCCAAGCACCGCGGGCTGATGGGGGGGTACAAGTAGGATTCATCCTCACTTTACCTAAATTGCACAAATCTCGTGAAGTGGACCCAAGACAAATTAGATGGTGAACTCACGTGAGAGGTTTGCTAGTGTTGGTGTCAGAGTGCTGTTATTCTCAACAGGATTGATGGCCTTGTACACAGGCAAAGTTGGGCTAAGTTGAAGGTGTGAACACTATCTCCAGTGCCCGTGTGGAAGATGAAGATGTCTCAGAGTGTGGAGGAAAAGATGCTTGTGCCCAGCTCGAGAGGGTCTAGCATCATAAAAGATTTTCTTTTTTGAGGCAGAGGGAGTCATCTCCTGACTTGAACAATCTTAACCATGTATTGTGTTTTTTTTTTTTCATGTGTTTTTGCTTTGTGGGGGTTTTTTTTGTGGTGTCTTATTTGTTTTCTACCTTGCAACCGTTTTGTCTCTGAGCAGGTAACCAAGGTGTGAGTCTGGCCGGACTCACTAACCCAGAGCTGCAAAGCTGAAACGTGCTGCTCCGTTTCTGTGTATGTGAGTGTTGAGCTGGAAGCAATCTCCCTGGCAAGACCTGTGTGTCAGAGCAGAGCCCATGGCTGTGTGGTAGGACATGCTGCAGGGTGATTGATTCTCTGGTACAGTCAACTCCCCTGGGAGTGATTTACCAGGCGTTAGACATTGCTGCTGGTGTCCCCAGAGAGGTGCCCGGGCAGCTCCTGCCCTTCCTGCCTGGGGAACAGCCCGAGGGACGCGTACGCAGCAGCAAGGACAAGGACAGGCATCTCCCAGGGCAGTGTTTGGGGAGCAATGAGAGGTTGGCAGCAACTTCATGGTGGGAGCTGGCAATAATTGGGTTCTTTCCCTTCTAATTCCATTAAGCAGGAAGAGCAGCTCAGGTGGTGGTTTGGTGCGTGATTGATACCTGTTAACTGGCACTTTTCAGCAAATGCTATCACTTGCACTGAAGTGAGTTTCTATTGTTTCTCTGCCTTGTAGCTGAAATAATGTTTTAATAGTTAAGGAACTATTCAACTACTTGTTTTCTTTCACATCTGAGATCATCAAACAGTTGCGTTTCCTGATGTGTGACTAATTATGAATAATTCAGAACTATAGTTACTAGGTGGATGCCCTCTGCTTTTGTGCTGGAGTTGAAAATGAAAATAATAAAGCAAAGAGTTCGCTTCTCCCTTTTCTTCTTGTTACTGAAAAGCCATTATTATGTGTCCATTTCAAAGGCATGATTAGGTACCTTAATAATGACACCTGCGTATTTCCAGTCCTGATTATTTTTGCCATAATTAAGTACAATTTTATCTCCCATGTCTCATGACTCACGGGGAGGCTGGTGCACTGGTTAGCAAAAAGGGAAGCCGGGAGCTGGGTGTGAGAGGTCTGACATTCAGGAAATCAAAGCAGGGTGAAGTGTCCCTAATCAAGGCAAGCATCCTGGCAGCTTATGTGCCTGGCGCCTGCTTCAGCATCTTTCCCCAAGCGCCTTGGGCTTCACAGGGACCACGTGGCAGCATCCAGCCTAAAACTCAGATTGTCTCATTAACCCTGCTCTAGAGCATTAACCTCTTCTCTTGCAAGTTACCTGATGAGCTTTCTTCTCCAGGTTCCATACAAGGATTTTCTGACCTTTCTGGTTGGGTTTGGTTCTTTGTGATGTCTTTCATTCATTGTTTGGTTTATATATATATATATTGGGAGGGACTCTTTGTCGGGAAGTCTAGTGACAGGATGAGGGGGAATGGTTTTAAATTGGAAGAGGGGAGATTTAGATGAGATCTTAGGAAGAAGTTCTTTCCTGTGAGGGTGGTGAGGCACTGGAACAGGTTGCCCAGGGAAGTTGTGGATGCCCCATCCCTGGAGGGGTTCAAGGTCAGGCTGGATGGGGCTTGGAGCAACCTGCTCTAGGGAGAGGTGTCCCTGCCCAGGGCAGGGGGTTGGAACTTGATGATCTTGAAGGTCCCTTCCAACTCCAACCATTCTAGGATTTTATATATATATTTATTTTTATTTTCTTTTATTGTGGGACAGGAGGAGTGAGGAGGAGGTTCAGCTCTCTGTTATAAAGTTCCTTTATCTGTTTCTATTCCTTGTGGCCCATGATTCTGTCCATCTGCGTGTCCTGACTGGGCTGTGACTGTGCAGTCACTGAGTATCTCTCAGCCACCACTGGTTAATTGCGAGGAAGGTCTCTGAGTTCTGCTTTTCAGCACTGTGTAAGTTTGGATGAAAAAAGGTGGCAATAACTTCCCACTTGATGAGAAGGTTCTGAACTTATTCAGTAATAGCCTTTTGAGAACAACGCTGCCTCTGACTGAGACTGAAATAGCCAGACTTGTCACTCACTTTTTTTTCTGTGCTGGCAGAACAGAAACAGACTTGCCCGGTGTTTCGTGTCCCTTGGCCTCTCGCTGTACTCCTGCTCACAGCCAGCAGCATCCCTGCCAGCTCTGAACCGTGCAGCAATGTCTGTGATGTTTTGAAGAATCTGTCAGAGAGTCTCTTACTGTTTGAATGTGTAACCTTTCTTCTTTTTTTCTTTTTTTTTTCTTAACCACAAATTACAAATAGCCAAGCTACTGAATTGCTTGTCTAATGTCCTGCTGCTTTTTATTTTCTTTCTTTGCTCTCAGAGCACGCTCTCTAATCCATGCACATCTCACCTTTGCATCATCTATTTCTTGTCGGGCACCTCCCATTCCAAGTAAAAGTTCAGACAGGAAGATCTGAGCCGGGATGCTCAGTCTGGAGTGGGGACTTAGTGAGTGACTTTAAAGAAAGGGGAGTTCCAGCCACCTGAACTTTCTGTTTGCAGCCTGAGCTCTTTCCACTGAGGTTGTGGCGTTTCAAGGAGCTGCCCTTTGCCTGAAATCCAGCTGCAGCCACAGGAAAAATGCCTGGATGTGCTCTGAGTGAATGTAGGTGGGATCAGAGTATTAATTTATGTGGAGAAATCTAAAAGGGCACGGAAATAATAATTAATGCTGAAGTAGGAATTCTTCTTTGCCTGACTGAAGGAAATGCTGCCGGTAAAACTTCAAGTGCAGCTGATTCCACCAACTTACAAATCAAGGAGTGAATTAGGTATTAAGATTATGACATTTTCTAAATGCCTGGGTCTTATGATTCTTAAAATTGATTAGTGAAGTTCAGATGTTCGTCACCCCCCAGCATGTTAATCCACATTTTCCTATTCTGATGTACAGCAGCATTTTACCCTTTATCAGATTAACTTTGCTCTGTGGTGTGTCCATTTTTGGAATGAGTAAACACAGGAAGATGCAAATAGTTGTATTGTACTTCATCTTAATCAATTTAAAAGTAATATAGATTTTAACTCATCAGAAGTGATGGCTTGTGACAGCTGAAATGGTGACTTCACTTTAAAGCAAGTAGGATGAAATTGTTTAAAGAAACACCGTGGGTTTTTTAAGGTGGGTTTATTTCTTTTTACCCCGCTCTGAGGAGACTGATGTTTATCCTTTGGAATTAAAGAGTTTATATAATTCTTCATTCATGTGGAAACAACACAACTCGAGAGCAACGTTCTCTCATTTCAAGTCACTAAAACGTAGGAGAAGGAAAAACCTTTGTAAACTAAAGCAAAAAAGAGTTCTGTACGTTGCAAAGACTCTGCTGTGGATCACAGGTAAACGTGCTCCTGTGGAGTCCTGAGGAAAGATGAAGTAGAAAGTGGCATCTATAGCTGTCACTCTCAGTGTACTCCTCCTTCAAAGTACTCTGTCCAGCAATCAGCTGGGTTCTGTTGCACAGCAGAATAATGCAGAAATCCTGAGGTACTCTTATCTAAGTCTTTCTAAGCTTTAGAAAAGTGGCTGTGGGCTTTCTGACAGGGAATCTAAATAATGCATTCAGATATGTATATATATACAGTAAATTATTCAGCCACTAGATGTCCTAACGCAGAGCCACAAATCCGGCATGAGCAATGGTGCATGAAAATTACAAGGCTGGGGCTCAGAACATGTAGATGATCTGTTTTTTAGCCTGTGTACTCTCAATTCCTAGAATTCTGCTGAAGAGCCCATGAAACAACTGAAAAGGAAACCACTCATGGAAGGCTCCTGTGCAGGTTGTGCCTGACCATGGTACACATGTTAAGTTTTAATACTGGTGTAGCAGATGCTGCTCAGCCTGTTAGGGATTGTTTCTAAGTGTTGTATCTTGCTGCTAAATATTTTTTTGTTTTACTGAGGGCAGTAGGTCATGTTATTTTGTAAGACTTCATAAGTCTCATAAAGATACAGACCCAGTTCTAGCGAAAATGCAACCTTGAAACCCCAAATTTAGGGAGAGGAGTGAGGGATTATGCACAAAAGAAGAAAATTATAAAGTTTTTCTTTGATACAATTTATTCTTTAGATTTCTATGTTGTAAGTTGTGGAAATGCATATTCCTAATGTCTCATGGAATGCTGTGCTCATCAGGAATCTCTGTATATTTGGTGCATACGAATGGCTTTGCTGGTCAGGCTCTTAGTGGCTCACCTGCCCTGTTACCTGTCTCTGAGAGGGGTACGAGATGCTTCAGCAAACAAAGTACAGTATGATTTTCACCCTCTCATCTTTCAGCCACTGATGTGGAGGCTTTTCCTGAACTGGAGGTTGTTTATACAATATCCTGGTTTTAGTACTTACTGATGTGCTCATTGCCTGTGAATTTAACTAATTCCTTTTGAGTCCTGCTCTTGGGTCCTCTGGGATTGCTTTATAAACTATGCATATATGGGACTGTGATAGAGATCTCCGCAACTAAAACTGGAGTTAGTCTGCAGTGATGGTCTAGAGCACATCTGTATGGTACAGCAAGCACTCATTTTATATTTGGGCAATGCAAATACAGACCCCGCTGTCAAAACTTGTTGAAAACTTAAAATCAAGCCATAATGGCTATGAGCAAGTAGTATCTTGGAGGGCCCTGTGGACGATGGGGACCCTTGGATGTCTCACATCATCTCATACTTCTTGTGCAGACTGGGACTGCAGAGCGAGGAAGATCTCCTGTCCTCAGGTGCTTCTGCAATTAATTCATACCAGCATGTCCAGCATGAATGCGTGCTTTGGGCTGTTAGGTGTGCAGTGCAGAGAAAAACACAATATTTTTCTTTCCCCTGTCACACGCACACACACCTGCTGCATCTTCAGACCCACAGAATGTTGTCTGAGTACCTGGGGAGTGTAGAAAGTTCCACAGGGAGAATTTAATCTGCTTCTCCCTTAGCTATATGGAGAAAAATTGTAATTAATTACTTGAGGGCATGCTGCTTCTTTTCTTGCATGATGACAGCAGGACCCATTTTTTTAGTTTGATGCCATGAAATGACTCTAATTCAGTGGAATGCACTGTGAGGTTAAAGGCTTGTCCGTAGATTATTTCTCTCTATAACCAGATTGGAGGCTTGTAGGTATTTCTGAATCAAGCCAGGCTGTGTCATAACTTTCTCACAACTACAACTCTTCCAGGTGGGCTGGCTTGCTTTTGAGATCCCATTTTGTGAGAGAAAGGAAAGAATAAAAGCTGGAAATATGCTAAAAGCAAGTTGGATTTTTTTTTATTGGTTTCTGTGTCACTACAACTACAAAGTGCTGCACATAATTTCATTACTTATTTGTTGTTACAGTCGGATATTCTTGCTTGCTCCTGAATTATTTATCTATTGTACAGATGTGAATACTTGCATCAGAGCCAACTGGTTTGTGTCTAATCCTCTCTGTGATACACACCAACGGTTTAGATTCATTTATCCTCCTTTTATCAATACATGTTAAGCATAGCCATGGTACATTCTATCAGATTCCAGCCCAGTTTCTGCTCTGTTTTTGTTTGCAAGAGCTGCACAATGAAGCAGCTGCCTCTTCCCTTGCTGCTGGGAACACGCCAGCAGGGACCCTCCCCTGGTCCGTTATCTGACACAGGTGATGGGAATTGTGATTTATTGGGAATCACAGCTGGGTTACCCCAAGGTCACACATCAGAGAAGAAACAAAATGGAATCACCTGGCTGCAAATTTTTATGTTGCACTTGAGAAGAGTGAGAGACTGAAAGCACCTTTGCAAACTCAGCTGAAGCATTCTGCTGAGCATCCAGGGTGGAGGAGGTGATTCATGGTTTATTTCCATACACTGCCCTCTCCCCTCACCCCCCTCCCGGCTGCAGCTGGATGGCTTATTGAAAATTATTGGGGTATTGACATATTCTCGCTACAAAAATTTACTTCATGGTTGTAAAGTGCTTTGCATTTAATAAGATAATGTGGTTGAGGACTGTAGAAATCTCTTTAGCAACAGCCCGATGGCACGGTACGAGGTGGAGCCGGGGATGTTGAGATGTGGGAAAACATGCTTGGAAGCATCTGCTGGGTGAGGTGGTGGCAGAGCTGAGGATTCCAGTCGTCTGTCCCTCCCACAGGCAATTTCCTGCTCTCTGGGCACGTGGCTGCTGCCACCAAGGTATTTGGGGAAGGTTGCTTTGCTTTTGTCTGTTTCTCCTTGTGTTCTGTTTAGGATCTCTCAGCAGCTGCATCAAACTTTACACTTTCCAGTAAATCTAGAATCCCGGATGTGGGATATGGACTCTGACAGAAAACAAATATTGCTCACTGTAAACCCTGGAGTGTTGAGGGAGAACAAATGTCTGTCTTTGCAGCATTTTCAGCTTCTGTGTTAATTTTTCTGTTTCCCTCCAGTAGTGCCATTAATCCTCCCTGGCTGGATTCCTGCCTTCTCTTTCATTCTTGCTCACGCCCTGATACTGAAGGTGGATTCTGGCTTTCCCTGGGACGTTCCTCTTGTTAGAATGCCCTGTAAATGCTGTGAGGGCTCCCTTCACAGCAATAGCACGTGCAGAGCTGTGTCTGTGTGAGGTGCTGTACTCTCTGTGTGTCAGTGCTTAAAGAATACACGATTACACCTGGAGCTGCATTTCAGCAGCTCAGAAACTGCTGCACCCCCACCCTGGGACTTTGTCTTTAGAATATTCCTGCTTATTTCTATTTCCAAGTGCACTGATTGGAGTTACCAGCTGTTGCCCTTTTTTCCCCTACTTTTGCTCTCCCCTTCCCCATCATAATTGCATTATAAGCTGAGAACTTGGTATTTTTATCTAAAGCACCAAAGACTGACTCATTGGCACAGGCAAAAATAGATCATTAGTTGGGCTTGAAGCAGCAGTGGCTGCACGTACAGAAACTGGGGCTGTGCTGCTGCCACACTAAGACTTCCAGGGGAATTTGCCAGATGCTCTGACATGTACAAACTTTCTTGTGAAACTTCAGTTCCATGTTCTCAGCGGTTTGGGTTTGGGATTTTTGGTGAGGTTCTTTTTTTTTCCCCTTTGAACCCACTGAATGTGGAGAATGACCTAAAAGGCTGTTGGAGAAGATCTATTTTTCATGTATTTGTTCTGTGCTTCTGTAGCTCTGCTCTTCGTTGTGAGTTGAAGTCTAGCAAACACATGATGGGAAGGGAATAGGAGATCTTCTGATGTGATGTTTTCCGATATTGATTTGGTTTTTTTTTCCCCTCTTAAAATTCTGTTTACAAATTTCTTTTGCTTTAATTATTTGTTTCCTCCTGAAACCAGTCCAAAGCTAGCCTGCAGGAGGACCAATTGACAAGCCTTGTTCTTAACTGGATGTAACTAATCCTGCTGCATTTTTCAATAATTTATCAGTCAGGGATTTCAAAACATTTTGTAAGTAGTAATTGAGTCCCCTTAAACTTGAGAGGTGTGAACGCTTTAGACTTGGTGACACTGGGGCAGAGTAAACTGTGTGCCACCAGGCAAGTGTGAAGCATGGGAATAAACCCCGTATCCTGACCTCATGGTCTGGGCACCTGGAGAAGATGGAGTTTATTTCCCAAAGAAGGGAAATGGAGAAACAAATACAGTATTTCAGGGGTGTTTTGCACACATTTCTGCAACATTGTAGTATCCTGGCTAGGAATATCCCAGCTTTGGTTTCCATCAGGATAGTTCTCTAACAGTGATGCAGACACGATCCGTTTGTGCCTGTCCGTGGTGGTGTAGGAATCACCTGCTGAGGTACTTCATGAGCAGCAAATCTCACTGTGTGCCACCTTCTGCTCTTATTGCAGTTTTTGTTGCCCCCCCTCAAAGCAGGGCTGCACCAGGCTTCACCGTGGCCTTTGTCTTCCTTCTCCCTGCTGCCCACTGCTCCCTGGGGTAAGGAAAACCACACAAATTCCCCAAAACCTCATGTGTTGGTGCCAGGGAGGGGCAAGAGTTTGCTCTTTGTGATCAGAGCTCCCTCCTGTAGCAGCTCCTCTTCCCTTCCACTGGCAGCTTTTGGTTTCCAATTTCTTATTGATCAAATCCGTTCAGGATAGATCAGCAGCTCTTTCATGTGAGCAAAGCAGTGATTTTGGGGGGGGGT
>VXBW01003160.1:395340-469817 GCA_013400375.1 Thinocorus orbignyianus | reverse complement strand
GAGCCGCTGTCCCCTACGCCGGAGGCGGCGGCTGGTGTTGGTGCTGCTGGGGCTGTGCGGTTGGACGGCAGCGCTGCGAGGTAAGCGGCCCCCGCCGAGGCTGCCTGCCCGCTCCCCGCAAGTTTGCGGTGGCAGCGCCGCGCCCGCGGGCGGAGGAAAGGGGTTGGGTTCCCACCGGTTGCGCCGCGCTCCGTTACCGCCCTGCGGCTCCGTAAGGGCAGGGACGGTGGGCGGCGGGCACCCCTCCGGAGATGGGTACCCCTCCGAAGATACCCACCCCAGTGCGGGGAAACCGGGTGACGGCTGCCCCGGAGCCGGGTGCGGGAGAGATGGGAGGAACGTCGCGGTGGGGCTGCGGTGGCACCGCCAGCTCGGGTCCCACGAGGGGAGAGGCTGCTGGTTTAATAGGCAGGGAGAGCTTCGGGCTGTTGGGTGCGGGAATCCAGGCTGTGCACGAAGCCCTTGGACAACGGCTTGAAGAAACAGCGACTGGTCGGGTTGTCCCCCGGTGGTGAGGGTCGGGAGATTCAGTGACCTCTTCTGGCAGCGAGAATCTAATTACCTGTCAAACAGTGCGAGTGCCGGAGGTTGGATGTGCATTCACACGGGTGGGGGGGGTTCATGTATGGGTAAGGTGCATGTTTGAGATGTTTAGAGCCCCTTTTCATATTTAACTTTCTCTCTGAGCCAAAGGATGTCACCAGCTCCCTGTCCCTAGGCATCCCTGATACCTTGGCTGCTGTGTCCAGACTTCTCAAAGTAGTGGAAGTGCATGGAAATAGGGAGAAGGGGGGCAATTGAGTGTTATGTTATCCTTTCTGAAGGAAGGTACCTGCTGTGGATAAGAAATAGTTTCTGTATTTACAGGCTATACAAATGGCTTATTTTTACACAGCGGGGTAATCTCTCCATCAATCTTTGTATCTCCGGAAAGATTCCCCTCCCTGTCTCAACACCAGCCCCTCCGTGGAGGTCTCTCTTTGCACTCCTGTTGTGTCTCTGCTCCCATTTCCTTTTGGATATTTATTACTGTCTTGGTTTTGGTCTCTGTACAGCGAGTCATCCGCAGGGTGGGTTTTGACATCTTTCCACAGTTCTGGGACCCATGCTGGCCCCTCCTTGGCTGTGTTCTCTCATTCAAGTCCAGTGACTGGTCCAGCACAAGGGAAGTCTGAGAGGTTTTTGTGTAGTGGACAAAATATGGCCTTTTGGTGGTTCTTTGAAAAAAAACAAGCCGCTTCACAGAATGGTGAAATAAATTATGAGAACAGAATGGAGCCTAATACTTGTTATTTTTTTTAATACTTTTGTCAATGAACAGCTATGACTGCAGAAGAATGTGTGTGTATTTAAATCAGTGCTGTGAGGTGCTTATTGCCTTTTGTTTCACACAGCTGGGAGAACTCCATGGCTGTTCTTGTGAAGTGTGGTCAGGATCGGGCCCAGCAAACATCTGAAATGTCGTGGAGCAGGATGACTCGTTTCTTGCTGTTAAGGAGCAAATTTCAAGTACTGAATAAAAATCTGCCATTTCAGGTTCTGGGCTGGAGCAGAATTGGGTTTGGACATTATTCTGAGGAAGAACAATACATTTTGTCACCGGTTTGATGCCTGTAGTCTCTCAGTTGTGATGTTGCACAGTGTTTGCTTGTAGCTTTGGCTGAAGCAGTTACCCCCAGTCAGCAACCCGGGGAGCTTTAAGACTGTAGTTTATGAAGTTGTCTAAAAGCTGCCTCCAAAGCAGATTGTATTCAGGATTCTGTTCTGAATGGGGATTAAAGAAAAATGAAGTGATTGTAGATACCCCTCACAGAGCATTTAGAATCTGTTGGAATGAATATACATCGGTAGCTTTTGGCTTTTATTTTACGGGAAGAGTTGCACAGACACTGTGGTTATTTGAAAATGGGAAGAGAGTTGCTAATATTGCATCGAAACTAATTTTGGGTTGCCTGTATCTGCATAAAGATGTCTATAAAACATGAGCATTAGTATTCTTCTGCATCTTGATATTAAAGCCTAAAGCTGTGTGTTACGTGATGTTTATAGATCTGTGTATGTTTTGTTCTAAATAAGCCCTGTGGAGGGATTCTCCTTTTCCAGCAGTGTGGCACCTGCTGTAGAGCTTGGTGGCCACTGCATGTTGCTACTCATTTTATGAGGATAAAATGCTCTGTTAAAGCACAGAACGGGACACGGGGTGGGTCTGTGGACAGTAACTGTTGAAGCACAAACTTCCTTTCAGTCTGAAATGTTTTGCTTTTTTAATTTTTTTTCTTTAACATAAAAAGCACTGATAACATGCAGTCCAGAGAGCTGCATATTTAAAGCATTTTTCTGCATCTGGCAACCAAGAAGCCAAACCAGCCCCTGGGCAGCAGAGCTCTTGGAGGAATAATGCTTGGTTTTGAAAGGTAAAAATAGCAAATTCTATTGATACTGAAATAAACCTAGTGGTGAAGACAGGACTGGTATGCGAGTTATTTGTGTCCTGACTGTACCTTTTGTCTTGCATTTAATGATGTGCTTGTGCAAATGAGAAGAGTCTCCGTTCATTTCTTTATACGTGGGTTAGAATTTCAGTCCTGTATGTGGGAATTTTGTCCATATTTGCAAAGTGCTTAATTGTCACCAGCTCCGAGCTGTGGAAGAGCCATCACTGGTGCTTTATTTGAGGCATGTTGTTGATGTGCTGTGACCAGCTCTGCCTCAGCGTTTTCACTGCATTAAGGGAGGTTTTTTAGGTGTCCTGAATTCTGCATCCAAAAGGAAGTGTGTGATTTGGGTTGCTTTATTAGACTGTCTCAAGTTCTCTTTCTCTGTTCCTGATACCCTGCTGAGAGTAAAGCTGTTTGATTATTTGTAAGTGCATTCAACAGATACTATTTGAAATCTTTCTGATACACCCCGTCCTGCTGATTACACACCGTGTCAGAGTATTGATTTAGTTGATCCTAAAGTATGCACGTTATTAATATCTCAGCTAGGTGTAGGCTTGAAAGATTCTTAATGAGTGGTACGAGAGTAAACAAAAATAAGGCAAGACATGGGTGATAGAGGAATCTCCTGTATGCTTTCTTCAAATCAGTCCTTTCAGATAATGTTGTATTTTTGTTAAAGCATTCATTAAAGCAACAAATGATGTGCTCTGCTTTGAGCCACCCTTCAGCTCTCCCTGCAGCGTGGGGTGTCTTCTGTGGGTTTCTCTGTCAATGTTTGTGTTATTTAACTCAAAAAGTGAACTTCCTTTACTTCTGGGTTTGTTCACTAAATAGTTTATCCCCTTTCTCAGGCATTCCCAGTGGTACGGGTCCAGTTTGCCTGTGCTGTGCCGCTGCTTTTGTTTTCCTGGGTAGAGAAACTACGATTTTGAAAGAGAGTCACTAATTTCTCTAAAACCACAGGAAATATGGGGGCTCCAAAGAGCAATATTTAAAAACTGGGTTCATGATGCACAAGCTGTCGTGTTTTGAAACTCCTAGAGCATCTGTGCATGTATCTTTTTTTAAAATCATTGTCCAGTTTTGTTAAGGCTTTTAGTTAGTCCTGGCTTTTTTCTTCACTTATTATAATGTCTTTGTAGTCTGTTGTAACGTGGTTGGTTTGATAGTTTGGAGGAGGGGGAAAATCTGAACGTTCCTATAGAACATGAGACTGACTTTGAGCACAGATACACTGCAGTTTTGTCTAGAATAAGACGCTAATCCTTATGAGGATTGTTTTCATTTGCACTCTGATAATGCTCAAGTATATTCCTACTTTGCACAGAGAGCACAGTGGGAATTTCTGGAATGC
The DNA here is from genome assembly GCA_013400375.1 of Thinocorus orbignyianus. Classification (NCBI taxonomy): domain Eukaryota; kingdom Metazoa; phylum Chordata; class Aves; order Ciconiiformes; family Thinocoridae; genus Thinocorus; species Thinocorus orbignyianus. The sequence goes on along the minus strand of VXBW01003160.1, from coordinate 466,022 downwards.
TGCAGATGAGAAGGGCAGGAAGTTTTTCTTGTATTACTCAAAAACCCAAAGAGCTGGACATATGATCTTGTCCTGGAAGCGGGGTGTGCACAGTCTCCTTCATGGCTTTCTTTCTCACGTGTGTACCTCTGTGAAAATATTTCATGTTTGGAAAGACAGAATAATTCTGTCCTTCCAGGTGGTGTATTGCAGAGGTGGAGTTTTTGACTTACGCTTGATACATATGTGCTTGTTCATGTATGTGCTCAAGAGATGTGTAATTCCTGTCCCTTCGGATGTAGGGAATGAAGCTTGATCTGTAGAGGGGTGAAATGAGCTTTCCATGCTATGAAACAAAATTTCCATCTTCATACAGTAGGAGGACTTTGTATCGAGATGAATTTTCACTGGGGCAGAATAGAAGCTAATCTGATGGTATTTTCACGGTGAATTACAGAAGGCAAACACAAATAGTATGAAATATGCTAAGATGGAAATGACTTATGGTGCAAAGGATTCCTCAGGGCCACTGGATTTATCTTTTCTGTGCTTTTAGTCCTGCTTTCTGGTGAAAGGTGGAGTCTGAGGAAAAGAGCAGAATTTTAACACCAGAGGCTGCTGTTTCAGTTGTTTTTAGATGCTGCTGCTGTTGCAGTGAAGCAGATGGTCACATTCATTTCTGTAAAACAGAAAAATGTTTCGTTTTCTATTTATACTTTTAAAGAACTTTAATAGTCATGGTTGTATCATGTGGCCTTAGCTTTAGAGCATGAGTATTTGTAAGTATGAAATTTCTTACACTCCATTGTGTCTCATTAGAGGTCAGTACCCCACATCTTGCAGGTCTGTGTCGGGAGATGCTGACGTTATGTACAAGCCTGACCCTCCTCATTTACCTGCATAGTTGTGATCAGTGTCATTTCCATCATCTTCCTCTCCCCGTGCACCCTTTTGTGGCCTTTTTCAGCACCTTTCAAAACTGCTGTTAATAAAGAAGCTGTTATTGCAGGCTCTTGCTCAGTGGAATCCAGTTACTCATCCGATACCGTTTAGTGCCAAATGCCTCCATGCAGGGAATGTCGAAGGGCAATTATGCTAAAATATTACATTCCCTAATGAATATTCTGCTGACTGCTGCTGCAGGTACTTTTCTCTGGGTTTTGCCTGTTTCTTTTTTGAATTTTAAAAAGTTACAGACCTCAGCGAAGCCCTGATGCTCTGAGTTCATTTAGTTCCTTTTAGATTAAAAATATTTCCTCTAGGAAGCTTAGCATGGTTTGATTTTATTTATCAATTAGATTTCTTTTGGATTATTGGAGAGGGTGAATGGGTGGCATCTAATTAATTTACTTAAACTAGGTGTTCTTTGTGTAACACTGGGTCTGTGTTGAGGTAGAACAATGATAAGACGGTTTCTCAGGCAAAAATATGTGTGTGAGATCACATGTGTGCACAAAAAAGTAATCTCAGCATGTGACTGAAAAAACAAGGTAAAATGCTACTGTATGTGCTGGAATTCCTCCTGTGAGCATCTCAGTGGAAACCTCTGCTTCATGTGTCATGGAAAAAGACAAATACAAGCAGCCGATGACCTTAATGTCTAGATAAGAACATTTTGAAGAGTTTTGAAAAGCCCCAAACTTCATGCAAGCAATTGAAAGGAGAAGCAGCCTGAGGCTGGATGATTCCAGTGGAAAAGCCATGCAGAATGGGAAGTCCTCCTGCTAATTACCCGCTTTGCATGCAACTGCTGCTGGCTGCCACTCAGGTGCCATCTGAGGGGGAGCTGGCCTGTGAGGTGGCCGGTTGAGTTGCCAAGTACATGCTCTAGGAGTCCACTGTTTCACTGCAAAATTCCACCCATTCCACATTCTGTAACTGTCATGACAAGGGAATGTAGATGTTGAAGGCTTGGGTGGGACTCAGACGTACCTGCCATTTATTCCCAGCTCCTGAGATGACCTGTGACCTTGCAGAAGGTGACTTTGTGGTGACAGTTAACTCTTCCTGCCTTGTTCAGAACCTGTACAGTCAGGGCTTCGGTGTCGTTTGGCTGTGCCTTCTGTGCTTTGAATGTCCAACAGACCCTTCAACACTTGAAATGCTGTAACAAAAGAGTGTCAGTAACCTATAGATGAAGCTTATTGAGTGTGTCTGGACATAGAAAGTGTCAGCAAAATGAATGGAAATAGTGTGCCTGAGCTCCTTTTTGTTTCTTCGCATCCACGTCTGATTTAAAGAAGCAATAGGGACAACAGTAGGAAAACTTAAAAAATTGCTTCTGACGTTTTCCAGGAGACCTGTTTCTTGCCTTCATGCTGAATGGAGAATTAAGATAATATTTAAGATGTTTTGATGTCTAAGTTGTGTTGAATGTCAAAAAGCTTTCTGAAAAAATCTGTTCCTGGTTGATGAGAGTAATCTTTGTAGAAGGGTAAACCAAAATATTTTGGATCTTGTTGTGTGCGTGTTTTGGTGCTTTTTCATTCATTGCAGGGGAAGATGGTTAAGAGAAGTGTTATTTTTCTTGTCTTCTGGTTAGATGTACTCTTTGGGTTTGGGTGGTTTTTTCAGTAGAAGGTGCTTTTGTGGATCTAAAACTTTTCTTCTGTGAGCGTTTCTGCATGTGAAATTGAATTCATAGAATCACAGAATGGTCAGAGTTGGAAGGGACCTTAAAGATCATCAAGTTCCAACCCCCCTGCCATGGGCAGGGACACCTCTCCCTAGAGCAGGTTGCTCAAATTCCTTGAATCCTGGCACACAGTGAACATAAAAAGAGCAAACATGGAGATTTCCTACAAATTTTGAACAGTTATTCACTAAATCTCTTCTGTGCTTATACCGTTCCTAATAAATTGCATTACAGAAAAACATATTTTCTCTATTAATTGAATCCAGCCTTTCATATAAAACGTATCTGATTTGCAGTTCAACAGATGTGTCTGTGACTTTTATGGTGACAGATGCTGCAGGTTAGCTGTGTGCTGGGCCAGATTTAAAGCTGCTGAAGATGTGTGGTAAGCCATTACCCTTTGAAATATTAATTTCCACTTCCCGTGCAGGAGGTATTTGCCTCCGATGATGTATCGGGTGGTATTTACCTCTGCTGACACACATGATGCTAGTTTTCAGTTGGAACTTTTTGTTTTGTATCTTTTAACTTGGCTGTAATAAGGTGGACTCTGGAATAAGAAGCATGAAACTCGCCTTGGAAAAGGGTTTGTGAATAAAATCCCAGGAAGTCCCTCTTGCTGGAACAGTGAGGGAGCTTGTAGCCAGGACGTTGGGGTAGAGGATGTGTGTGAGCTTGGGGAGTCTCCGGCAGCTGTGGGACTGGGACACGCTGTCGTGGAATGTCCTGCTGTCCTCAAAGGATGAGGCACAAGGGATTGCTTGGAGCTTTCCAGCTGCTCCAGCCTGACTCTGGGAGCAAAAGGTTGGCGCTGTATGTAACCCTGTATTATTTAACACTTTATTATAGGGAAAAGCACATTTTTTTCATCCATTTTTTCTTGGTATCAGTCCAGCTTTTTAGTTTTTTCCTAAATAGAAAGCAAATCCAGTAATAATAATTTAGTTTCTAAAAAGTAGTGGCAGTGTGTTAAAGGGGAAGCAAGTCAGCCCTTTCCAGCTGTCGTCTGATAACGGAGTTTATAGTTCTGCTGAATACCCAGAGGCATTCTATTAATACCAAATTTGCCACAGTAACAGCAAAGCTCCTTCTACTCCCACTATGATATTAAAAATGTAGGACTTATTTTGTGTCAAATGAACTAACAAAATAAAAGATGAATTTGAAGTATTTAATCTGTCAGCATCAATGAATCTAAGAGGATTATCATTCCATTACCGCTAATAGATTTTTTCCAAAGATAACTTTGCTACTTGACTTGCCTATTTCTATGAAGATTGTTACAGATCTAATTCAGACTATAATTTAAATATTCCTGCCCTATTTTGGTTGAATCTGGGAGTTAATGTGGTACCTGGCTTATGCAGAGCTTGATAACTTCACTTTAATCACTCGAATACAAGCTCTCATTCTCGTATCTTTAACTCTTCCTAAAGATTGAGTAGTGTTTTCTGGTTTGAGTTGTACTAACCGTGACTTAACAGCTGTCATTTGAGAAAGTACATGCCAAACTCTCCTTGCTTCCTTTCTGAGGGATTGGTGAGAGGTTGGAATAGCAAGAATGATCCTTGTGGTGGGTATCATCCCATAAAATGGGGAGCAAAATTGCCGTTGATGTACCTCATCTAAGGAAAAGGCCCTGAAGATTGGGATTCTTATTTTCTGAGTCATCCTGTCTTTCTCTGGGTCTTGTACTGGATAGTGATGTGTGAAGATTTTTTGAGATAAACAGATATAACTTCATTTGATGCCTCAAGGAAATAGAACAGGAACACTTGTATCTTCCTTCCGCCTCCCCAGACTAACTCTGTGGAGGAGGGAGACGAGTACACAGTGGGTGGAGAAACTTCCCGGTTTTAGACAGAGCCTGGGCTGTAGCTCTCGACTTACGTAACTGCACTGGAGCTCTCACAGAGGTCTTCAGGTTTAACAATTAGAATTACTGTTGTAAACGGAGAACAGGATGATAGATATTAGTCCCAGGAAATAAATTCCCACTCTTGCATTACACGATGAATTTTTCACCAAAAGGCCATCGCAAGATTTGGCAGCATGTGTGATATTTCACTACGTTGTGTGTGAAAATGAAGAAGTTTGCAGTGATGCCAACCACCAGTGAGCCAGTGAGGCATTGGTCCTGTTTGATCAGTCACCTTACCTTAGCCACGTCCGGGTGGGCTGATGCTCTCATTGAATTTAGAATTTAGCAGATCCTTAGTCCTTTGAGAAGTGTCGTGGTTCTGAGCAAATCAGAACCAAAGACAGATAGCCCCCTCCCCCCCTTCCCCTTTTTTTTAAAAGGAAAAAGGAGAGGAGAGGGAGAAAATTAAAGAGATTCAGAAGTTTAGAAAAACTAAACTACTTTAATAAAAACATAAAGAATAATATAATGAACAATAAAAGAAAATTAAAAAAATAAGAAAAGAAAAATAAAATAAAAGTATACAGTATATACAAAACCGTATTAAGCTCCCAGGATGACGACCACGTCACCAGCAGGCAACAGTCCCAGGCTGGAGTCGGTGATCGACAGGAGCTGGATTCCAGATCTGGAATCAGGAACGCTCGGATTGGGATCGAAGGCAGACGAACAGGCAGGGTCCTCCTTGGACGTCGGCCGTTGAAGGAAGAGGAAAAAGGGGAAAAGAGGGCTTGACCCTTTGATCCCTCGGCTTTTATACTGAGCGTGATGCGGATGGGATGGAATACCCCTGTTGGTCAGTTCTTGGGTCAATCGTTCTGTCCGCTCCTCCTTGCAGGTGGGACCCTTCGATGTTTCCGCTGCCGCCCCTCCAACGGGCAGAATAACAAAACTACCTGACCTTGGTTGTTCCAGCAATAAGGATAAACAAGGGCCTGTCTGCAAACCATTCCTTGATATAATTGGGTCTTATCACTGTGAGACGAAGCAGTTTCTCTGAACAGTGTGCTGTTAATTTCAGAGTTTAGTTAGCTACAAGAGGCCCAGCTAAGAAAGTAAAATTGTAAAACAGAAAATTGGTTTATTTTACCCCAAACCAGGACAAGAAGAGAGCCCAGAAGCTGCATCAACCTCTTACAGCTGTAATCAGCTCCCAAATTAGCATTGCAGTGCTGTGGTTTATGATGTCAGACTGAATTACATGGCTATCGAAACGCCACGCTGTACTTCAAAAACTGTTTGCATTCTGTGAATAATTTAAGGACTTTGGATTTCCAGTATTATTTAGTGCTTTTCTCTCATTTCCTGTTTCTAATCACCAGGGTGTTTTGAATGAATAAATTAAATGCAGAAAAGGTGGCAAATGGAAGAGCAAGACCCCTCCACAAATCCTGCGGTGATGGAGACCACTGTGGGAGGGGAGGAGACAAGTAAAACATTGTGAATGGTGACCACAGTGTCCCTGTCTCTCATCACCTATTGCTTTGATGTGAGGTTGTGTCTGTTGCTGAGTGACATTTCTAGCTGGTTTTACCATTTCCAGCAGAACAGCTTCAGCAGTCAGGAACTGATTTGTGTGTTTGTGTTTGAAATACAGCCGTGCTCTTTAGCAATTTTACCCCTTGAAGATGTGAAAGCACTCAAGAGATTTCATATTTTTTCAAAGGGCAGGAGAAATGCTAGTGAGAGAGGGTGGGGGTGCAGAAAACTGGTCTGTCCCTATTTTTTAGCCATGCTGTTACTGAAGTACTCTCTGAAAATGTTCCCCAGAATCTTCTGTTTGAATGAAGGGGTAGTGGGTAATGAAAGGTGAAGGACCTTCTTTCTGCTGACCAAAGGCTATTGCTTGTCTGAAAATGCATAGTGTAGACTCTCTGCTGTTTGTCTTAGAGATTTACCTTATAGAAAAGAGAAAATAGGACTAAATATTTTGGAGCTAAATTCAGAGTCCTGCTGCTGCCCACTGTGGTGGTGGTTGGCCCCCATGAATGACAACACAGCCACTAAGAACCTGGCAGAACGGTCCTCAAGAGACTGTTGTGCTTTGGGAATGTCAGTTACAGTCTCCTCAGTCCCAGGGGAACCAAGGAGTCACCTCTCAGGATGGAAACAGGTACCAATCCCTCCATGGTCCCGTTGTGTTCAGCTGTACCGTCAGGCAACTGCGTTATCCCATCATCCCGGACTGTCCCACCTCACCTCTAATGGCAGCTTTCGATGAGAAACCAGAAGAAGCTGCTACTGGGAAATGTGACTTGGCTTGGGTTTGGTTTTTGTCTTTAACCCTCGCTTTCTTTGCAGATATATACAATAAAAACCCACAAAATGAAAATAACAGCTCACACAGAGCAGTTCAGGTTGTTGGTTTTTTTAAAGCCTTTAGGAGACCTGTGTTTAAAATGCTTTATCAAAGGTATAAAAAGTTTTACAGGGGATCAAGCTATTTTTCACACTGGCTATACAGGAAGGGACTTCATTAATCCGAGAGTTGTTCTGGAGGTGGGGGAATGATTGCTTCATCTTTTCAGTGTGTGATAGATCTGGAAATAAACAGCTGCGTGTTCTTGCTTTTTGTTTTTCTTGTTCTTGTGGTTTTTCTAAGCTGGTCGGTCACAGAGTGACATGTCATGTGTCCAGCCAAAGCACAGCTCGTACACACAGGACGGCAGTTTGCTGCCCTGTGGGTCTTTGTGCCATGTCACGCAGAAGGATGACAGGAAAGGAAGCAATGACTCTTGACTCAACCCCAGAAGAGACGTGCAGGAATAAGCCTTCATGAAAAAAAACAAAAGTGGGGGATCCTGTGCTTTAAGCTGGGTGTGCTGACTTCAGATGGGGCTGATCTTTGCGTGGGCACTTGTGGAGGAGTCACTCCACCTGAAAAAGCAGCTGAAAATTTGGGAGAGCAAAAAGCTCCCTTATTGCTGGAGTAACTTAGTGATCTGGGTTCTGGTCTGGAGGGCAGTCTCCTGCAAGGGAGAGATGTTTCTGGGGCGAAGGCTCACCATTAAGACCCAGCTGATGATGATGCAGGGTAATGGCTCGCAGGGCTCTCCAGAGCCAGCCTGACCCAGCAGCCTGCTCAGAGTTCATGGATGGCTGCAGCTGGGAAGCGGTCTCTGAAACCTGTGGAGAGGGCTGCAATATTCTAATTTATTGCCAGGACCTCCTTTATGCCTGTTGAACCAGTCTCATCTTTCCATGGTTGATTATTCTTCTCTGCAGTTGTGTTGGAGGGGGAAGAAGGAGAGAAGAAATCCCTCTGGCACAGCAGCGTGGTGCTGCGCTGGCACGGTGCTGCTGATCGACAACCTCTGACCTCTTAGAATAGGTGTCTCCAATAAGGTGATGCAAGAGAAAAGGATTATTTAATAAAGGGGAGTCAAGTGCATGTGGAATAAATAACTTTGATAAATTATAAGCAGTGGTGTGTTATAATGAGATCTGCCACGGCTGAGGACAGTTTGTTTCCATTTTTATATCATTATTTTAGCTCAGCAATGCTAAAGTGCGGTCTTCAAAAAATTGGACTGGTGAGTGTGGTAATTTTTTATTTTTTTCTGCTGTGAATGAATTGCAAACATTACACTGTCTTTCAAGACACTTCAACATACAATACCAAGGGTTTTTTCTCATTTTGTGAAATATTTTAATAACTATTGCAATGTGTGTCATGTTCACCCACCGTGCTTACTCCGTGGAGCTGATGGTAGCATCTGTGACTTTCAGATTTCTAATATCTTCAACAGGATGTAGCTGACAGAAACCTCCAGGTGGAAACGTTGTTTCATTATTTGTTACCTGCTTTTTTTTGTTTGTCTTCTGGTGATTTTTCTTTTCCTTTAGGCTGAAGATTTTTTTTTCCCCTTGTCTCTGTGGGATTACGTTGGATCTGAGTTTGAAAAGAGAGAGCGGTTAGATAAGGGAGTGAGGATGGGGAAACGAAATCCATTTAAATAAAATAATCTCCCTTCCTAGGAACAAGCACAGAACTTGTTTTAAGCCCAAACTATTATTGCACTTCTATTTATTTTAAATCTCCCAATGTGGTGGACAGCAGGAGGAGAAACCCTCTTCGTGGCTATTTAAAATGCTGTCTCGGTGGTTTAATGAAAACAATTAATGAAATTCCACTCAAGCATCTGATAGCACGTGTATCATAGCAATAAAACAGAGCTATTATTTTTACTCTTGATACTGGTGTGCCTCCGGAGGGGTGTCCTGTCTGGGATGGCAGTGAGGAAGGTTCAGTTGTGATTTCTTGACCCTCTTCTGTCTCCTTTAATTCGTCAAAAAGCAGATCCTGTGAATGCATGTGCAGCATTTGAGCCCTTCCCCAGCAGTGCAGACCCTGGCAGCATCACACACCTGCTGCTTTGGTGAGGGAAGAGCAAGACTTTTGAGCAAGAGTTTTGGGTGTTGGTGGGGGCAGCTGAGCTTTCTGCTGCTGCTCCTTCTCGTGTGGCTGAGATTTCTGGCTGGGAGGTGGCCCCAGGACTTCGTTAAGCAGATTACAAACACTCATCTTTGCAACTCTTCTCGTGTTGATGACTCTGTAGTATTTACTGCTATCAAGCTGTCCACAGACAATGCATCTTGATAATTTTGAATACCTTTGAAAACAAAAGTATTTGTTTTCCATTAGTGAGTTGTCTGGAAGAACTTGTTCCAAAGTGTAGAGCAAATAAGGTTGATCAAAGGGTTGTAGCCTTTTTTGGTTTTTTTGGTGTTAGTACTATATTGGTTGCTCAGTGGCTTTTCAGTGAAATGGATTTGTCACTGGCAAGTGTTAATAAAGATTTAGACTTTCATGAATAAACTCCTAAACAGAGTGGTGAGATGTTGTCCTGTAGTTATGAAAACAGATTTTGACCTCTAGCTCGCCATTAAATTTTATCTGCTGGAGACCAGGAAATCTCTTGTGGCTGTTCCCATTGTTGTAACCTGTTCCATTGATTTGACACTAGAGATATCTCAGTACCACCACCACGTGAATTGTTTCAGTAAAGAGAAGACTATGACAAGGTGACTACTGAGAGTGTCTCTTTATCATGTCAAGGATCTTTAAGACTTTAATTTAAAAAATTAGGTAGTGTTGTTAGTGTTTCTGCAGACACCCAGCCTCGTGTGTTTGGGCATGGGTTTTGTGGGGCGGATGGAACACTGGTGATCTGCTGGAGTCGCAGTTAGAAGACGATGCAGGGAAGCAGCTGGATGAGTTGCCTTGTGTGTTTCCCACCTGCAGCCCAGCAGGCAGAGGAGGAGACGTGGATATTTCAGTAATTCTCCGTTTGCCGTATGTGACTTTTAAGCTGCGTCCAGAATTTTTGGTTTTCATTAGTGACATTTGAGATGAGTGAGAATGCGAGTAGTTTAATTTATAGTGTGGTTACTTACAGTGCAGTCTTAATTTTCTTACTTTTGGGGATTTCTTCTCATAAGCTGTTTGTTGTGAGTCTGCAAGTTAAATTGTCTGCTACAGTAAGAAACTGAGCTTGTAATCAATATTTGCTATCCCTAATTCTGTGTCTACTTTCCATGCCTGAAGTGATAACCAAGATGCTGATGTGAGAATCCACGACCTGCTCAGTCGCATAACGAAATCAGCATTTAAACTGAAATCCCATTGAGCTTCCTTTTAGCAGATTACCCTCTTGTAACCTAAAACTCAGCACAGCTAGATCTGCTCTGATGTGGCTTTTCTGGCTGAAAGACTCAGGAACAAGTAAGACTTTAGACTCCCTTTAGTAGGTTGTCCAGAGCTCTTGATCACCCTTTGTGGTTTGTCTTTCTCTTAATAGATAGGGGTGGTCTAGGCTGAACTTTAAGTGAAATGAATTATTTGTGCCTTGGCTCCTCCTTTGTTGTTCTCCCTTGTTTATCAGTACAGTAGGGATACAGAGAATGAAGCTGATGCTGCAGCAGTTTGGGCAAGCTGTACGCTCGTTAGGTCAGTCCTGAATTTTTGTAGAATACTAAGCAGAAAATCCTTACATTTATAAACTAATGCATCTTCTTCCACACTGAAATAGGCTAGGGAGCTACTGAATTAATGAAACCCTGAATGGGCATGTGCTGTGGCTGTTCTCTTCCTTGGTTTCTCTCATGCATCATTACTCTTGCAGTAGATGCCTGTAAACTACTTGACTGAGCCTTCGTTTTGAGCACAGCAGAGATGAAGGAAGGTGGAATTTCAACAAGCATTCACTTGTATTCTAGGGTTGTTTGTTGTTTGCATTTATTTTACAGAAAGAGCCTTTTGAAACGTTTGGGCAGCGTGCTGCAGGTGGCATTCAGAGGAAGGATCAGGAGTCAGTTCCCTGGGTTAGGCAGTGATGGGGAGATGGAAAGCGAATGTCAGGTAAAAGCAATAGTCACTTATTCACAGTGGAAGGAAGCACTGAGCATTGCTCATCTGTTCTAAAAGAGAAAAACAGGAAAAAACACCACTGTGTTCTTATAGACCTGTGCTTGTAATACACAGGAGAATAAAAAAAGAATCAGTTTCTTACAGCCTGTAAATTGTTCCTTGCCTGCATCACACTTTCCCAAATAAAGAGCAGTTGCCAGTATTATGTTTCAGTTGTGTGTCACTGCAGTGACTAATGAGCAAAGGTGTGGATTTTGAATAGTGCCACCTCCTTTCTCTCATTTTATGCTAGTTAATAACCGGGACTGCCTCATTGCCCGTTGGGCTCCCCTCCTCTTTCCCCTCTTTGTTTGTTTGCATCTTTTAAAAAATGACCTTGTTGTATTTCCAAAAGACAAATTCTGGTGGAGGGGAGGCTGCAGTAGCTGCTGGCTTCCCCATAGGCAGAGTTCTCTGGCTCCCAATTAGCTGCAGAAGAAATCCAGCTGACAGGGAAATAAAAGATGGAATTCATATTCTGAGCTGGATGTAATCAAGAAATAAACCACCCTAGAACATACATCAACAGGGCCCACAACAATGGTTTTAAATATTTTATTTTCTATTCTGGAGACAAAGGCTGCTACTTATGGTTTTACATGTGACCCAGAGTAATCATCCTGGCTGATGCTGTAGAATCCCCTCTCTGTCTTCGACTCCTTGAAATCCCAGCATTGCCCTGGTTTACTGAAATCTTTCCGGAGAGTTTGGGTTGTGCCCCCAGCATCTCTCCAGTGCTGCAAAAGCTCTGCCACACACATTTCAGGAACAGGTTTTCTGCTGATTATTATTCTGAGGTTTCTTTAACTCCTGATTGTTTTGCAAACACCTCTTCTCTCACACAAAACTACCTAATAACTGCTTTTTATTAATAGTTCTCCCCAGTTTTAATTTGTAGGGTTGAGATGCCCTGTGAAATAGTATTTCAGTGGTTTTTTACTAGAATATCAGCATCGTCCAGCTTTGGAGAGAATTAATTTCTAAAGATATCATAAGGAGGCTGCATGGTAATTCCTTATTCCTTTAATGCAATGTCAATATTTTGATCAGACTTTGTTTTCTGCTGCAGCTCTGTGGATGAATCTTCTTAAGTATTTTTGATAAAGCTTTATGTGTGTAGGTTTATAAACCATATACAGAAAATCTAAGTAGCTGATTTGTGTTAGGAAGGTGCAGTTTGGTGTGTGTTGGTGCTGTGGCTTCCAGGGTGCTGCTCTAGATGGAATCCAGGCTGAGTAGGCAGGTTAGAATAATTTCTATTTTCTGCTGTGTTCTGAAAGGAGTTACCCCAAAATATCTGCCAAGTTACTACTTGTATCTTCCTAAAAATAATTCCTTAGAACTGACCTTTATCAAAAGATTTACCAAAACTTAGCAGAAGTTAAACTCGGAGGGTCAGGTCAGGCTGCACTGGGGAAGGTTTGTTCACTGTATCTCCAGAGCTGGGTTTTGTGAGGCTCTGAAGGCAGCTCTAAACCCACCCTGAGCTCTGTCCCTCCTGCCTCACTGCCACGCTGTGTCCTTTTTTTCATTATCCTGTGGGATTCTGTTCAGAGCTGGACTTGCCTTCGGAGAGCAGAGACATCTGGAGAGTTCTCTGGGACCGAGAAAGGGTTCCTCAGCTCCTTGAGCTGCACTTTTGGGGTCTCACCATGAGTAACGCTTGTGTCTGGACTGGAGAGATGTCTTACAAAGTGTCAAGGTGAACATACCCAGGATGTCTTTTGTCCTCTCTTAACTTATGTTAGCCCCAGTGAATCTAATATAAATGATATTTTACCAAAAATAATTCTGCACTTGAAGGCAAGCAGAATAGATGACCTAAATAGATGCCTTTCACCTAGGAATATCCCTATCAGACAGTTCTTTGTGTCAGGCTGGCTGTGAGAGATAAAAAATGCAGAACTGTGCTGGCTTTTACAAAGTTTGAGAAATTCTTAGTAACGCTGCGAACTAATAAATTATTGCTTATCAGAAATATGAATGTCATGTCTCAATGTCTGCGTTTTGAAAAGAAACTTCAAAAGAGTATCTTTGTCTTACGGATTCCCTAGTTTTTCATAAATGGCTGAAAAACACTTTTTGGAACCTTAAAGTGCCGTCTTCTCTCAAATCTGTCTTGACAACTGTTTAATGGTTTTATCATCACAAATGGACTTCACCAGCATTGGAGGCATCTGAGCAATTTGGAATGACACTGGAGTTCATGCAGGCGTTCTGCCTAGAAAGCAGCTGGATTAAAGGCTGAACTCGCCTTGTCTGCTGTGAGCTGTGATGTATCCAGCACAGGGGATGGAAGTCTAGTGACAGGACGAGGGGGAATGGTTTTAAATTGGAAGAGGGGAGATTTAGATGAGATCTTAGGAAGAAGTTCTTTGCTGTGAGGGTGGTGAGGCACTGGAACAGGTTGCCCAGGGAAGTTGTTGATGCCCCATCCCTGGAAGTGTTTAAGGCCAGGCTGGATGGGGCTTGGAGCAACCTGCTCTAGGGAGAGGTGTCCCTGCCCAGTGCAGGGGGTTGGAACTTGATGATCTTTAAGGTCCCTTCCAACTCCAACCATTCTATGGTTCTATGATTCTAAGTGCTGTGGGCCAGAAGCTGAAGGGAATAAGATGGAAAGAAAATGGTACAAAGACCAGAAATCAGGGGAGTGGATACTTCGGTTTAGGCGCTAAAGTGCTGTCCAGAAGCCTGGGTTCTGTTTCTGATCAGTGTTTTTCTGATGACTGTAATTCCTGTGACGGTGCACGACCAGCCTTTGGTTTCTTTAAGCTCTTAAATTAGTTTTTCATTCAGAACTTTTGGGGGAAGGATTTCAGTGTTTGTGAGATGGAAGGGGGGATGGGAGGAAGAAACACATGACTCACTAAAATGTTATTGAAATCATTCCAGCTCTTGGCCAATGGCTTTAGATCTGACTTGGAGCAGACTGTGAATGAAAACCATGGGATGCTCAGTTGACTGTCGTGAGGACTTCAGGAATTATGTGTATAATTAGAAGGAGCTGGGAAGGGAGCAGGTGCCCAGGTGCTTTCCAGTGCCGTGATGGGCATTGATTGATCTGTTCTGTAGGTTCTTCTTTGAACTGGTTTCATTTTCAGATGACTGGACAAGCTTTAGGCCTGACAATATGTGGAAAGCGTACGGCTGTTTATTAGCTGCCCAGGTCACATACTTTTACAATAGTTTTATTTCAGAATTTTATTAAATAGCCTTCCATCAGGAAACAATTCTGCATCTGTAAGTGGATATCCCTTGCTAAAAAGCAAAACAAAATATAAAAAACTCACATCAGAAGTCTTTATGCTTAATTATCCTGGTACTGAATGTGCTTTGGGCTTTCTCTCTGGAAACTGTCCCTCTGATCCTCCAGCTGCCCCTAGACTTTATCATTCCCAGATGCCAGAAATGTTGTACAAACCCATCTGTTTAACTCTAATTTTTCTCTTTAGTTTAGAGAGTAGATAGGAGAGTTTCTGTTGTTCTTGCAGGTCAGTGTTACGGATCCCCCTTAGAGCTTCAGCTCCGTGAGAGCCCCACTCTGCTCAGAAGGTGCTGTGAAGTCTGAGAACGCTTTAGGGGAAGGAATTGCTTGAAGTTTTGGTTTTGACCCAAATGAGCAAGATTCAGCTACAAATTTTTGTGTCTGTAAGGTGAAGATAGCTTAATGGATGCGTTTGTTAAATGTTTCAAGGATGGACTAGATGATCTCTAGAGGTCCCTTCCAAATCTGACAAGGATTCTGTGCTGGTAACAGAAAGGCGCGATGTATTGACATTTTTGTGTGAATTTGGTGCCTTTACAGGATAGAAAGTCATGTCTTTTCCCCGCCTTGTTAGTTGCTGCTGTTGATAATGTTTTCTGAGAGGTAAAGCTGGGTGTTTGTGATTGCTAAAATATAGAGGGAAAGCCAAGTGATCAGCCAAATGCCTTTTCTTTCTGTTGTAGTAAACAGTGCTCTTTCATGCTGTATTAATGGTATGTGATGTCTGTCCTTGTCATAGTTCTTTGTCTTTCTTTAAAACCAGAGGATATTAGCTTGTCTTTCTCCGGGGAGGAGCCCTGATGTGCTCCTGAGGAGGTCTGGCTGACAGAGCCTGTGAAATCCAGCCGAAATCCTTTGATTGGCAGGAAAAACCGCCACAGACTTGACTTTGCGCGTTGGAGCCTCACCAGAGATTTGCTTTGATGCTGCCTGGTTTCCTGCTAATATGAAAACAAAAGTTGCTGCATTCCCAATTACTACTTTATCTGTTGTAAACATGGTCCCTGGGGAAGGTGCTTACTTGGAAATGATTTGCATGTTTGACAGGGGTTTCTTTTCCCTCTGTTAAAAATGTAGGGCAGTATCTGTTGGTAATAGAGACCCTCTTCATTTTTCCTTCTCTTCTGTGGGTGGATAATTATATTTGCAGACCCAAAGAAAAAATCTGCTGCCATGCAGACAGTTTTCATTAATTTTGTAATAACTTAATCTGTGTCAAGGAATATAAAATGGATCAAAACCTAAATGAGAATGGCTTTTTAAATAATAAAATATTGGCACGTGGCTCGACTTCAGTGCATTATTATTCAGACTTGAGAAGCTGTTAAAGCTGGAATGTTGCGGTGCATCTCAAAGGAACCATTTTTAGTTTAATATGTTAAATTGCATTAAAATTAAAGTATAAAAATAGCCTCTCCTAAATTACTTCTGCAGCACGTGACTTCTCAGGCCTATTTACTTTATTTTTTTTATCCTGCTGAAGTTATGACTGAGAATGTTACCAGCTTTTCTGTTATATATATGGTGAAAACCAATTAG
The DNA here is from genome assembly GCA_013400375.1 of Thinocorus orbignyianus. Lineage (NCBI taxonomy): Eukaryota > Metazoa > Chordata > Aves > Ciconiiformes > Thinocoridae > Thinocorus > Thinocorus orbignyianus. The sequence continues at coordinate 450,274 of VXBW01003160.1, read as the reverse complement.
TCCTGCAGTGCTGGGCCTGGAAGGCGGCTGATGTAATGTACTCAGTCATGAACAAAAGAAAGTTATTAGAATCATTTCCAGGGGGGCTGCTCTGGAAGCTGCAGAAATACATTCAGTTCGTTGAAGGCAGAGCTCCTGAGAAGTCCCAGCGCCGTGTTCCTGCCCCTGCCCCAGTCTCCAGGGATGTAGAGAGTGTCCTTTGGGTGCTCCCCGTGGGTCTGGGAATGGGGCACAGCACTGCTCTGCTCAGTGGGTCGTGTCTCTTAACTTTCTACTTGGTTTGCAAACAGAGGCTGAACTTGTAAAGGTTTGCATCTCTTTATTTCTCTTACTCCTGTGGACTCTGCCGTATGCGGGATGCCACGGCTCAGATGATCTAAATGGATTTACAGGGAGGTTTGTAATAAAATTTGGGTGAACCACCAGAGGTTTAACAGATGAAAAGTAGAACTTTATTTACAAAATGCTGCGAGAACGGCAATCCTCTGTGGTTAATTATGCTTTATGTAATTGGCACAATAGTTCTGCTTTACCTGAAGATGATTGATCTTGCATTTTTTCACATACTCAGAATAAAATCTATTCCATATTACTTCCGTAAGTAGTTGACTGCAAGATGGCTTTGGATTTCTGAGCTGTGTCTCCGTGCTGGCAGTAACATACTGAAGGGTAGAACACAGTGTAAAGGGACCAAAAAAAGAAGTAATCTTACGCTTAATTAGTCCCACAAATCTAATTTCATGCTTTTTGTAAAAAACAAAATAGCTTTTGGGTAAACACTGCCCTTCATTTTCTGCATAAACATGTAAGAACACATAGATGCTGTGCTTTGAATTAATAGCCAGCATTGATTTACTGTCAAAGATAAAAACATCGGTGACATGGGGGAAGAGCTCCAGGAATTTTTATTTGGATCATTCCAAACTATGTTCCAAATTAATCTGCTCGTTCCCAGAGTTCTTCTGAAATCCATACAATTAGAATTTTCTGTCTTGACTGCAGAAGAAGACTGCATGTTTGCAGCATCCAACACACGCTTAAATGGGATTATAGAAGTTCAGGGAATTGGGTATCTCTGCTGGGTCAGCTGAGGAAATGTTGCTTGGATTTGTTGTCCTCAAAGCATCGCTCCTGGGGATTACCAGCTTTGGTTTCGTGTCTTGGGAACAGCTGACCTTGTTGGAAGCCATCACAGGAGCTCTATTGATCCGGACCTTTGTCACTTTTAGCAAAATCATTTTCATAGAATCATAGAATCCTAGAATGGTCAGNATGTCCTTTCTATGTTGAGGACTCCAGAGCTGGACACAGGACTCCAGGTGGGGTCTCACAAGCGCAGAGTTTTATTTTAGAATAAGTCATTAAATATGTCTGTACCCTTCTGAGCAGAGCATATAGAACGTGTATGGCTGTACTCTGCTGAGCAGCCCAACGTGTAGCTCGTGTTCCATTTCAGTGTTCCTCTTCCAGTTGTCAGATTGTCCCAACAGCCTGTGAGAACACAGCAACCTACTCCAGGGGCTCATTCTCTCTGTGCCCAAGGCCGTGATTGCAACACTACAGGAGTTCCTGAGGGAACACTTGGGGCCATGTTTGTGCCTCCTGAGATGTGAACTCCTGTCTGAATTCTGATATCTGTTCAAATTCAGGCAGCAGGGAGAAGTTTTCCTGGCTCCAGCACCTCAAGTTAATGGAGGAGACTTTGAGGTAGAAGGACTCTGGTCTGTGGCTTCACTGCTTGAGAGCTCAGTTGAGCTTGTGCACTCTTTCTCTACTGCTTTAGGATGGTACCTTGCTGGGTTTATCCCAGTATCTGCCTGTGACTGGCAAGATACTCACCAGTAGCAGTGGAACGGGGTAACTTGGCAGGAGATAAAACCAGAACCTTGAGTTTGTTGGTGGCTCTGTTGCTGTTGCTCAGAATACAGGAGAGTCTGAGCAATACAGTGAAGGTTTTTCATGCAGTTTTAATGAAATAATTGAGAATATTCACGGTGCTGCTCTCTGGAAGTCACTGTTGTGCCCAGTCAGGTGCTGCAGTGTGATGGTTACCTCCTCGTCATGGATCTTCACGGTAAAAAAACACATAAGATTCTGCCAATAGATGGTGGTTCCAGATCATCCACAGACTGGGAATAGAGGAAAAATGAGTGCACTTGGCCTCAGCAGTGAATTAGAGAAGCATTTGCTGAAAGAGCATTGTTCTGCTTTTTTATTCTGTTTAAAGAATGATTTAATTGCATGCGAATTAAGGTTTTTTAGATGGATTACTGCTGTCAATGATTTTCATAAACGGTGACCTCTGCTCTGCAGCCTCCTCTCAAAGCCTTGCAAAACTATCCAGGCTGCTTAACCACGGTGACATAATTGTCAAATCCGTGTTTGTGCTTTGACTGCCTGTAGCACTCCCTGTCACTTGGAAATGTCAGAAACTACTAATACAGGCTACGTAGTCATTTAAATACCTGTCTGTAGTATATTCTGCATGATGAAAAACTTCAATGCCTTGTGTACTAGTGCTTGCTTTCTGGTGACTAGGGATCATTTTAGATTGCATAAAGCATCTGCAAAACCTCTGAATAACTTTGCAGAGCTCTGAATTATTGGGTGGCACTGGATTTAGAATCCTTTAAGCAGAATTTAAAATGGGAACTGTCATAGTGTGAAAGTAGAAACAAAAATCTGCCAAATGCTCTGAAGTTAGAAATAATTGATTAGTTTCTCAATATACATCTGAATGGTGGTGATGTGTTAGTGACAGGCACTGTGACAGCCTGGTACTGGTTTGCTCGCCTGAGTCTGGAACCAGTTCTGGAATTGCCCTTTTAGGTGTCCACATTGTCTGCATTAAGCTTGATATTTTGCTATTTTTTCCTTGGCAGCTTCGCTTCTAAGAGTCCACCTGCTTGAAGATTTCCATGTTTCATGTCAGCTGCTCTATTTTGAATGTAGTGGTAGTAAATCTGTGCAAGTGAAGGCTGAGACTTTCCAAAGGTTTCTGTTTTGGCAGTTGCTGGTGCCTCTGCTGCCCTCTGCCTCCCCATGTGTGTCACTCAGGAAATGTTTCCTCCTTGCCTTTTTTCTTGTCCTGAAAATTTTCCTTTCATCTTGTTTTTTTAAGTGCTGTCTTTACTATTCAACTGATGAAAGTGTCCTTACAGCTGCATCCCTTTAATGAAGTATTGAGAGGTCTCTAGAAGAAAATGACACAACTCCTGGGCTATTTTCCTGTGCCTTGGGCTGGGGCTATTGAAGTTTTGCTGTTTCATTCCCTTTGCTAAGGCTGAGCCCTAAAGCAAACGGTGGCAGGAAGGGGAAAGCACCAGGTCTGAGAGGTTGGTGTGTCCTGCTGGAAGCAGTGAATGCAGAAGGCAGCACACTCTCTAACCCTGGCAACCCTGTGCCTGCAGCTCGTCTTCGGGAATTTGTCCTTCCAGACCTAACCACCAACCCCAGGTGCTAAAATCAATGATATAGGTCTGCCTGGGATGCTGTACCAAAGTCTCTATGCAGTTCCAATTTTATGAAAACATGACTGTTGACAGCTGTGCTGTGCAATGCTGTCTCTCAAAAATGTATTTGCTGAGGATTACTCTCTTTGAAAGCAGGAATGGTGATGTGAGACAAAAGAGTTCTAAATGGCAGGTTAAGAAATACCTAAGTCCCTGTCTGGGCTTTGACAGTCGTCTTTCCAACATCCAGGCAAGTGAAAAGGAGCAGGTAAACTTAGCAGCACAGGGGATTTTCCTGCCTTCTCCCCCCCAGCCCATCGCCTCCTTCCTACAGTCGAGCTGCAGTGCTCGTTTTAGGCGATGAGGAAGTTTTCTCTTTCCATGTAGATTCTGGTGGCTTTGGTATTTGTAGCTGGGTAAAAGGGTGCTTTTCGTCTTGGCTGGGGAAGAGGCATTCCTGACTGCTGCCTTTAATATTTGTATTAAGTTTGAGCTTTTAAAAGCACAATAGTGCAGCTCAGCTGGTGTGAACTGACCTTGTGCAGCTCTTCAGGAGCTCCGCACCTTTGTGTTCGCTTGGGTGCCTGGGCACCCATTCTCTGGGGAGTGACTGAAAGGCCACCCAGTGGAAGCAGAGTCATGAGCACAGCTGTAGCTTGAAGAGGAAGAGTGTGGAATTAGTAGTTTGACTGAAGAATGGCTTAATGTTCACAGAGTTAGAAGATCTGGGTGGAACACTCAAGGTTAAAATTAAGGAGCTGTTTTTCGCAGTGTGTGATTGTACTTTGGGGGGTGTGTGTGTTCAGACCTGTCAGCCAGCTCTGTCCAAAAGGCTGTTCTCTTCCCTTTTAAAAGCTCTGTGTGTCTAGACCGACCAACAGTACTAAAGCACTGCTTTGGATTGCTTTGGGACACAAAAATGCCAGCAGCCATGGAAATGCTTAGTTTTCCACTTGGCTCAAAAAGCTGGATCTCTTTTTTTTTTTTTTTTTTCTCTTCTTTTTTTTCCCCCTCCTCTTCTTACTGGCATGATTTCAGATAATCCTTAAAAATAATCTTTGCAAAAAGGCTACTTTACAGTGCAGGTTTGGGCTTATAGATAGAGAAGGAGAAATTGTCATTTGGTTAAAACATTGGACTGAAATGCAGGAGGTTTGGCTCTGCTTTTCTAGATTTTAACAGTGACCTTAGGCAAGAAGCTTTCCTGTTCTGTGACTTGATTAATCTAACGTAGGTAAATCTTCCTGGCATGTGCCATTACTCAACTCAGTGATAAATATGGCTTTAAAAGCACTATTTCATTGAGCTGGGTGTATAGCTGCTTGTTGCCAAAGGTTTTGTTTAAATTAGTGTTCAGTTAAAATGTTTTATAGATGATGATGATGATGACTGCATTTTTGCAAGCTCTTGCAAATGCGTGTGATGCTGGTTTATACTCTCCTTTATTTAAGCTCAAGCTCTTGGAAGCTGTCCTGACGCATCCGTATGGTCACCTTCTCAGGAGAGCTATGGCAGCAAAATGTTTAGAAAGCTGGAAACTTGGCAATTTATGACAATCTTCTTTTCACAGAATGTCTCTTCTACATTGTAGTAGCTAAGGGTAAGCTTTGTGTTTGAGAGTTAAGAGTAGAACCTTTGTTAGAATCTTGATTCACATACTAATGTGCTGTAAGAGCTTCCATCAGTGATAGCAGGATGTGTGTGTAAAGCATCTGTAAATGGGGCTCTCCCTGTCCATGATGATGTCTGGGTGATTGTGAGGATGGTGTGTTAAAACCTCTGTCCTGTGATCAGAGGCAAGAAAAGCTTTTCCTAACTATTCTATATTGTTATATCAGTTTGATTTAGAAAGGTATTTAAGTTCTCATTCTAGGCCACGCTTACACAAATGGCCATCATGAATCCTCTTTTAAGAACTACTGTGTGTTCGTGAGTAAGAGCCTAAGAGCTGTTTTAAAATATAGATGCAATGAAAGTCAGCTCCGGTAAAACCCCTCCTACCAAGGGCTCTTCCTTTCTCAAAGAAAGAGAAGACATTATCACTGATTTAGAGTTACAAGGAGAAAAGAAAATGCATTTGCAAGCTGCGGGGAATGTACTTTGATTGAACCCATCTAAATGTAGCCGAGAAGTTTGAGCTCTGCTGAAGTTGGNGGGTTGGAACTTGGTGATCTTTGAGGTCCCTTCCAACTCCAACCATTCTATGATTCTAAGGAGCCCTAAGGGATGCAGTCGCCAGCCCAGTCATTTCACAGCAGCCGCTGGGCGAGGAGATGCTGCCCAGCGTGACTGCATTTATTGCTCCAACAGTAACTAAAGCACTGTAATTCCATTAAGATCTAATCTGAAATTGTTTTCAAGCTCTGCGTGTTGTGTGAAGAAAGGCGCAAATAAATGATACGTCCAGATTTCCAACCTGTGGTTTGAAGATTTGAAATATACATAGAAGAGAGGATCGTTTCAGCTTCTGGATTAGCATATAGTGATAGCGCTGGGGGCTCTTCTATAAAAGCCTGTGGAATTGAACTTGATGTGAACCGTGACAGGCCTCTTTAATGTGCTGATGCTCGAGCTTTCTAGGGTTTTTTCACTGTATTATACAAAATGGGGATGAAGTGATAAGCGTGTTTAAAAATTAGAAGTGTGGAGCTCTCGTACAGCAAAGCCTTTACCCAGGGGAGCCGTGGAGCTGGGTGTTTGCTGCTCCGTCCCTTCAAACTGCCCCGTGTCTGCAGCTGCTGCTTCCTTGGAGTCTCTTTTTTTTGTTGTTGTTTCTCTCTCAATCTTCCTATTCAAAAATAGTGCTAGATCGTGAGCTGGAGAGAAAAGGATAAACCCCACTCTGAATATAAAGATAATTATTGTCCTTAAAGAAGATTAAAAGAAGGGCTGAGTATTTGGAAATGGAGTGCTGTGCGTGCCTTTCGTTTTATCTGTAAAATGAACCAATTACTCAATTCAGGATCAGATGATGGAATTGAATTCTGGTATCAGAATAATGAAAACCTGGCCTGGTAACATCTGTTCTTGAAAATTTACCTCTGTATCTCTCTCTGCTTTTCTCCTCTTTATTCTGAGAAGATATTTGGCATGTACTGATTAGAAACAATTAGAATACTTGTTGATCTCTTAAATTGTTATTTATTCATAACAATTTAAATTGTCGTTAAAAGCTTGTAATTCATATCTAAATAATGTTTGTAAGAATCAGTTGCATGAAACAGGGGTTTCACCAGTAACATTTCAAAAGTCAATCGGTGTTAATCCAAGTTTAGAGTTTTGAGCTCTGTTAACTCATGGTGATATTAAAAAAAAAAATAATAGCACTGAGATTTCACTCTGGTGTGAAACACACTATGATCTGCACTCTGACAGGAGAGGTTTGTTAGAAGCCTAGAAATAAAGTCCTTGACTTAATGTCTTTGAAGCACAAAGCATCTTAATATTAAAGGATCAAATAGGAAAAAAAATTACAGAGTCTGTAGGAAAGAATGTGCTGATAAAAATGTACCTCACTGATGGTTTGTGTTTCTAGTCTGGGGTGAAGGAGCCTCTTTGTGTGTTCCCCAGTCACAGCGTGAGCTCTGGCGGGATGGCACAGGTGGGATGAACAAGTAAGGAATGGCAGAAAGGAGAGTTTGGACAGAAACACTGTGTGTGCAACACGGTCTGTTGTAAAAGAATCAGAGTCACATGAAGGGTACGTCTTACCGGAATTTTAGGTAACTCCTTATGCTCTGTTCTTCTAGCTCTGCTTTTCTAGTTTTTGCATATTTACCATCTGGTGAATGACAGCTCCCCATTGTATGTTTATTGAAAAATGACCTTAATCAATGAATTAGATTCCCAGCATCTGCAAGGTCTCATTAGTTTACTAAATTGGATGAAATTATGTGGCCTTTATACCACAGAAATGTGAGACCTACACTGCCTGATACACTCATCATTAAAATTGAGGTTCTTGGACATCTGGGTCCTCCTCTGGCTTCTTCTGTATACTTATCCTTTTACTTTATTTAAATCTTCTGATACTTCAGAGGCTGATTTATGAGGGTTTTTTTCCCCCCCGTTCCACCTGCATTTTGAGAATGGCGAAGGTGAGAAGTAACAGAATCAATGACTGCATTACTGTAAGTGGTTTTGAGTAAGAAAAGTGCTATCAATCAGATTTTTTCAAGACCTATTTAGCATCCAGCAGCTCCTGTTAAGAGCAGACAAGAGTTTGTAAAACACTTATCTGACCCATTTTATTTAAGATAGCTAATTAGAAGCTAAAGTTTCTGTAGAATCACAGAGTGTTGAATTGCAGCTCAGTTGTGAAAATCCAAGGCCTGTGTAATTTGGTAGCTTTAACAAGATTTCCAGATCTTTCACCTGGAAATACCCCATATCTGGATTTGTCCAGTGATAGATACACAGGTGTTAGTTTCTTTCCTTTTGCTTTTTTTGGAGTGGGATGTTGGACGGTGAATGATTTTGTTGGTGCAAAGAATGAGGGGACGCTGTCAGTTGTCCTCACTGCAGGGGAGCTGTAGGGCACATCTCTGAGCTCCTTTGTTCTGCTGGGGTAAGGCTCTGTCTTCAGCAGGATTGAGTTTTTGTTTGTTTCTCTGCTTGTTTGGTTGTTGGGGTTTTTTAATATATATGGAAAAACAAAGTCATGTTCTTGGATAGATACATAACTTATTGCTGCTGAAGGCAAATCTAATGAAGCGGTGTGTGGATTCAGAACTGGCTGTATGCATTGCTCATTTACAGCTGTAGACACATCCAAGGTCAGATTCTTAAAACAATGCTTTATCATAATTATGTCAACTCTTCTGAGCCTTCTATGTATTTGTTTTACTTAATCTGCTTCTCCATTAAAGAAGAAACTGCTGTGTTACTCGTTTTGTTTATAGAACTGCTGTGTTGCTGGTGTGGTGGTTTTCAAGAGAAATTGAGCAAAACTCGATGGGGTGTGAGGTTGTCCTGAGAGACCCCAGGAAAGTTTAGTGTCCTTTTGAAAGGTCAGTGCTGATGCTGATTGCTTTTCTTTTCAGTCCAGCCTCTATAAAGTAATATGACATTTTTCAGAGTTTGATTAGAATCTGTGGATGTCAACCTCCTGCAGCAGTCTCTTCAAGGAGGTGTTTTCCAGGCAGGGTGAGTTCTGGGCTGGAGAGCTGAACCAGTCCAGCGGCTGCTGCCGGACACGGACTCCCCAGTGGGGTCTCCCACCCCAGTGACAGTGACTGGTAGCAAGTTCGTGACTCTCCATGTGTGATGGGTTTATGCAGCAGATCTTATCAGGAGAATTTTGACCCCCTTTGAAATGGAGAACCCAAAGCACAGTGAAAGGCCATAATTTGTTTGAGATGACAAAATAAGCCGGTGCCATTTTGGAAACGTAGTGAGTTCTCTGGAATTCAAGCCCCGTGATTTGCATCTTGCAGATCATGTTATTGTCCCACAAAGAAACCTTCAGAGACCAGAAAGATGTGGTGGTCTGTCAGTGCTTAGAAGTGAAGCATCGTGCTGCCATTGGGGGTTTCCGTGCTGTGAATGGGTAAATTCAAGAATCTGATTTGATTTTATAAACCTGCCATGCTCTTTTTTTTTTCCTTTATAGCACTGGGGCCAAAACAGGCTTTTCCTGAGCTGATGCTGTATAGAGAAATAGGAGAAGAATTCCTGTGTCAGCCCCGTGGGGCTGAGGGTGGCAGGTGTGATAAGGTGGAAAACCAGGCCAAGCAGATGGGCGAGAACAGGAGAATTGTGTAGAAGGCTCAGGCACTGAACTGAGCAGAGCACAGCAATTTGCATCCCTGCTGCCGTGAAACAAACCTCTGTATTGTAACAATTTGATTGTAAATTGAAACTGCCTTGGGATGTCATAGCAATTGAGTTTCTCTGCAGCATCATAGGACTTGAATTGCCGCAGCGCTGCCAAATGACAAAAGATGCACATCTGTGCAGAAAGACGGGTTTCTCCCCTCAAACATATAAAATTGCTGGATTTCTTTTGGATGTCTTCTTGCAAAGAAATAAAATGAGATAAATATCTTTGTTTTTCTGTAGCTACTCACCAGGTTGGTTTTGCTCCTGGCAAAATCGAGTAGAAGAAGAGAAAAGAAATGGGAAGGAAGAAGGAGCTGGACACTCCGAGGGTTGACCATGTCATTTGTCATGTCAGTGTGGAGAGTGTGGGGAAAGAATCCATGAGTGCTGCGAAATAAAGCTGTATCTATGTGTCTGTCCCATCTTTTTTCGCTTCCACACAGACACAATGTATGTATAACCTAAGTGTTCCTTTAGATTGAGATGGTTTTGGTGCTCTGCGGCCTGCTGTTGTACGGGGAGCTGCGGGAGGGAGCTGTCAGCACAAGCTCTTCTGGTTGTATTTGAGTGTGTTTGCACGAGGAGGCTGCACTGCTTTAAAGTGTTGTTTCATAAAACATGACAAATTGTAAAACTGTCAACCCTTGCAGACTTGAAGAGGGAGATTTTGTCTTTTTAAGGGTGATGGGAGGGGAGGGAAAGAACTGATGTGAAGAAGACGGAGCAGCACTGCTTCACTAGAGTAGAGGTAACTGTTTCCAGAATCATTTCTAGCACAGAATCCTCTCTGGGTGCCTTATTCGGGTGACGCTGGCACAGGCTCACTTGGTTCCTTAGACTGAGATCAGAATACAGAGGCATAAATTTTACAGCAAAATAATTGAATTTATTCCCCAAATCAATCTGGAGAAATTGGCTTCTGCATCGTGCTGTGATTTAATAATGATTTATGGGATGGTATAAACCATTTGACTCCAAAGTTTTAACTTAAAATAAATAAATCTCACCTTACTTGGAATATAATTGTTAATTGATATTTAAATATATCATAGGCTGTGTCCTTAGGCATCCTTATTTCTATGCTTTTCTTTTTTCTTCTACCTGGGGAGATGGTAGTTTCATGAGATGTTTCACAAATCTTAGCTTGGGCTCAGGTGAAGCCCAACAGCAGCCTTTCACCAGGCCTTCATCCCTGTCAGGGTCACATTGAAGCAAGCACAATGGAAGAGATTTAATAAACAATGCAAATGTTCCTTTCCTGGGTAGGACAGGCCTCGTTTGTCTCACCCTGTGATCCACATGCACTGTTGTTACTTGGCTGTAGAGGGGCCACCACAGCACAGCAACTCCAGCTGGGGTTTTTGCTCCCTTCCATTACTTTCTTTAACACGTTGGTGAGTAAGGAAGCGGCTGGTTTTGTGCTTCCTCAGTGCAGTGATCTCCTCCAGCTGTTTTTGTCTGTATTTCTATCATTGTGCCTCTCTGCATTCCCCAGTGGTTTTCCCTTTCAACCCAGTCTTTCCTGTTCCGTGCTGTCTGCATCGGGGCTTCTCCTTTCTCTGTGTCACTGTTTGGAAGTGAGTTACCAGTTCAGCAAGGTATCTCGTGAGGAATGGCTTGTAAGGCAGCTTGGATAGCAGATCATCTGTCCTTATTTGATACATTTAGATTCCTTAATACATTCTGGAGGAATCTGTCTTACCTGTGTCAAGGTTTTCTCAGCAAGCAGCCGTTTCTTTAGCAATAACGGTTTGCTTAAACCATCTGGTTTGCTTCTTGTAGCATTCATTTCCTCGTATTGAGAAGATGAGTGTCTCCTTGAAGGTGCCTCTGGATTTATGGCTCACAGATAGCCCTTTTCTGCCTGTGTCTGTTCCTGCCCTTGCTTCTCTGCAAATTGCCCAGGCTGGAAGCAGAGAACTCGCTGAAATGGGTAATTCCATGCAGACAGGGGTTTGTGAAGGCTGGTTCATTGACTTAAGAGTCAAGTAACCCGAGTGCTCCAAATAAAGCTGTTTTCTGTAATTTGGTGTGTAACTGAGGTCTTCCTCTCTCCTGGGTCATCAGGTCACTGGTGTAAAGTGACACTTTTTACTATGAACCTACTACAACCAGGCACTGATGTCTTGCAGTAGGGAATTCCGCTCTCCCTTTGCAGTGGCTCTTGTGTGCTGATGTCGCTGCCACTGGTGGGTGGTGCCCCTGTCCCAGTTCTCAAGAGTTTCACCGAGTACTCACACTGTGTCCTGTGCTGGAACCTGTTATTTTGGTGATCTGTCAGTATGTCTATTGATTCGACATTATTACTGATTATTGTTGAGCAGCCTGCTCTAGGGAGAGGTGTCCCTCCCCATGGCAGGGGGGTTGGAACTTGATGATCTTTAAGGTCCCTTCCAACTCTGACCATTCTATGATTCTATGATTACCCAACATTGTCACCTGAACGTTAGCTGTCCAAAGAATAAAATGTAAAATAGGAAACGGGTGATGGGAAGGCCAAAGGATAAATCCACATCTACAATTCCGAGGTGTGTACGTATCCGGAGGAAATGAAGCGGCAGTGGTTTGATGTGCAGACACCAAAAGCATCTTCTGGTATTAGGCTGGGCAGGAACCGCTGCTCAGCCAGAACGGAATGAAATAAACAAGTGTCAGGTTAGTTCTTATGCAGCAAATCTCAACTGAAATTCCGGAAAGGTATTGCCCATCCCTCGAGGAGTGTGTGATGCTCAGATGGGCACAACTAGAAATTAAAAAACTCAGTGACCAAAGGACTTGAACATTCTTTCAGTTCATGGCCATGGATATTTTTCTGTGTTTACAAAACATAAGCAAGCTGCAGTACAACATTCAGTACTAGGTTAGTTGTGAAACCTTTTAGACAGCCGTGGTCTTTTGTTTTCTTACTATTTATATCAGGTGAGGGTATATCTGTTCAGGTAATCCTGCTGTGTAACTACAGAGGAATGTAAATGATACTTCTTGATACACTGAACAGCAGCCTCAGAATATAAATGATATTTATGGGGAAGTTGGGAGTGCTTTAAATATTGTGAAACCGCTTACTTTGACACATTGGGGATAATGATGCTGAAACACCAGGCTCTGCGTAAACTGTTTAATGGCAACAATTTTCTAAATCAAAGCAATCTACGCTTCCCCATTTACAATTTCATTTCTGAGTACTGAAGTCTCATAAAAGGGGTTTACAACATTGAATCTTTAGCTTGTGTGAACAGTTATCTAGCCTTGATGCAATGGCATTATCTTCAATTGAATATTTTATCTTTAAAATTATAAGGATTTTTTCAGCTATCTTTTATGCAGGAATGGAATGCTAACAGATGCAAAAATTATTTTTAAACTGTGTTAGGGACTGGAAAAGCACATTTTGTGGAGGTGTCTTTTGAGGCTTTGAATATACTTTAGGGTTTAATAGTAAAATGTTTAAAAAAAATGATAGCGCTGATCTTTTCTTGTACTAGGAAATGATCCAGATGTGAGGGTGGACACAACTTTCTCTGTCCTCTCTCTGCTCCTGAAGCAGTGGCAGTGGCACAGCTGCCTCTGCACCTTCACGGCTGCCCTTTCTGAGAAGCAGGTTCAGTATTACACGTTCTTCTTGTGTTATCAGTGAACATGAAAGCTGTGAATTTCAGCAGCCTTCCTCTTCAGAAAGCTTACAAAGCTTCCACATTCTCAGAACTCGCTGTCAAGAAAACTTTTCCTCATATTTAACTGAAATCTTCCTTCTTAAGAAGGCTCCCTCCTTTCCATTGGAAGGAGTCTGCGTTGTTTGCTCGTACCTTCGGTTCTCTGCTCTCTTGGCATGAAAAGTGCAGTAAAGCCATTTTAAACCTTGTTTGGACATCTTTCAGAACAGCACGGGTTGCTAAGATTGTCGGGTCTGCCCTGTGAAGTCTTATTTCAATGTTCTCGTGAGCAGAAACACAAAAACTTGGGTAATATGAAATATGCATCACATTTATCTAAGACAAGCTGAATGTAAGTGCCTGATGCGTGTGTTGCATTAACACCTAGAAGTGAAGATTTATGTCTTCAGCTCATCTTTACCCCTGTCTGGTTGCTTTCTTCCCAGAACTGGCAGGTTATTTTAAAGTGTGTGGTTAGTATTTATGAAGAATTCCAATGAGCATGAACAGAACCTGACTGAAGCCTGTGTGTTTAATACCACCCTGAACGTGGATAAGTGTACAAACACGTAAACATATTCCTCCAAATAATCCTCCTCCTCCTTCCCTGTGAAGGGCAGTCAAGGACTCCCTGAAAGAGGAGTTTTTCAGATGACCTGACCTTGCAGAGGAGACAGGGCTGTGTCTATTTTCTCTTTAGTCCACTACATGCATCTTCAGTGGCAAGAAGTATTAAATCTTAATTTAGTATTTTAAGTAAGAAGCCATGAGTATGCAGGTGTGGAATTGCTGTTGTTGAAGCTAACAAGAATGGATGGGGACCTCAGTGGAGATGACCTTGTGTTGCTTTTCATTCATATCTAGAAGGAGCATGGAGGATGTTCAGCTTTATCAATTACATGCAAACTTAAACAGGGTACAAGGTCTCGCCAGGCAGAATGAAAAGGAAGAAAGGATTTTCTGGAGGGGTTTGTCTTGGTTGGTGGATTTTGAGGATTTTGGTAAGTGACAGGGGGGTTGGCTTGGGGTTTGTTTTGAGGGGGTGTGTGTATGCAGATTAGGAGGTTTTATTCCTGTAATATTTTTGGTGTCATTAAAGCTGAATATCGTGATATTTTTAGGGAAATCATGGCTTAAAATAGGATGAGAGAGCTCATCGTCCCATGGTGGCGCTGGGCAGGGTGAAGGACAGAGCTGCTCCCAGGCCACACGGATGCAGTTGTGTTTCCCATTTTCAGGGGGTTCAGAGGATGTATCAGCCGTTATTCCTGCTAAGCTGGTGAGTGGTGACTTGGCTGTTTGAGATCATCCAGCCTGACTGCGATATGCCAGGATAAATCTTTATGGAGAGATTAAGGAGGGAGATGTTCTTTTTTTGCCCTTATCAGTCCTTCTTTGTCAGGCTTTAATGCTGGGATTCAAACGCATTCTTAGGGAGAAAACGGTGGATCAGTTTGTACTTAGCTTATCCCACTCATCTTTTTCTCATTTAAGAGCTTTTGTGGGGGGGGTTAATTAAAAAAATAAACAATACAGGAAGTTTTTCTTTTTTAAAAGTTTTAAAAAGTATTCTTTTCCTAAATGCATGCCGTGGAAGTCATGGTGTGTGGGTTTGTGGTTGGCTGGAGTTACTGCTGAGGTGGATGTGTGGCTGTTCGCGTTCTTGGGGAGCGCTGCCCGTGTTCTGCAAGGCATCTTGCTTAGTACAATGTTCCCTTCTAGTTGTTGCTGGGCCAGAGGGCTGTCCTGTCTGTGTGTCTGCATTTCGAGCAGCAGCAGCCTGCTAAGAAGCCCAGTGTGTACAATGCCACGTTCACCCAAAGGGAATTTTTATCTCTTAAATTTCAGGAACCTGGGAAGGCACCGCGTGGGTACGTGTGAACGTCACAGCACAATTAATAAACCTGCTCTCAGTTGACTTTGTTTTAAAGGATGTTATAGAAACTTCAGGCACATTACACCTGCTTCTGTGGTGTGCGGCAGACAGACACAAAATGAACTTTAATCACTTCAGATTAATGGAAATTATTTTCTCAACTCATGTCATAACAGTGAATATCAGCAGTCAGCCGTTCTGTCTTTATCACCTCCCAAGGAGGAGAACTATATGAAACTAATGGAAGACATTAAGGTTGTCTGCTCAATGCTGCAGTGCTTAGGTTGTAGTAAAATAGTATAAGAACTTGGAGTCTTCTGAAATAAAAGAATATTTTTTTATATTTCTGTTGACAGTTTTGAAAGAGTGTTAAGTGTAGTAGGCATGTGTGTGCACAATGGACTTCATCTTCTCTAAAATCCTGTCCGAAATCGAGAAGGTGGTGCTTTTAAAACAACATGCCCAGATGGTCTTTGTTGGCATGAGGTATTTCTCTTGATTTTTGGATGTCATACCTCCTGAAATCTCCCAGGTAGAGCTGTCCCTTTGAAGATACAGAAATCTTAAGCCCGTATAATAAGGCGGAGATGTGAGTGTAGTGCGAGGTAGCGCAGCTGTGTCATTGGAAGTGGTTAGAAAGAGTAACAGTGACGAAGCAGTGATGTAGACTTTAACAAATACTACTGACTGAAGGACGGGTGCTGTTTTGAGAAGGTTGGGTTTTTGTCTGATAGCACAAGGTGACAGAGTTTGCCTTTTCTTTGATGCAGTCTAATGCAAGCTTTGGCATTTGTTGGTTCTACTTGACTTCGTGAGACACTGATTGGGCCACTCGGGAAAGATGCTGCCTGGAAAAGCATCTTTCTAAGAAGTATTCCATGAGCTTTCTTTCTGCTTCTGTTTTGACTCTGATTCCCTTTGCTCTGCATATCCCTTTTTAATCTTTACAGATTTTGCATAATGTGAATCTTATAATGATGTGTTTCAAATGTGCTTTTAAAGCGTTTAAAGCTTTTGAGCTCTGGAAGCTGAAGGGTATTTCTGGGGCCTGGTGTTCCTTCCCTGCAGTACCCAACTGTAAGCTGCTGCAGGTGGAATTTCCCTCTCCATGTGTTGTTATGAACTCCTTCTGAATTACATTCTTGTCAGGACATCGTCCTGAGGCTTCTGTCTTTTGACAAAATGCAGAATGTGTGCTTTGCTGGGCTCAATGTTCGGTGTTACCCGTGGATGCTCTAATCCTAAACAGAGATTTGAAGAGAATGCTTAGATGTCGGTTACTGTCCCGTGGCATATGGTTGCATTAAGATAAAGAAAAAAAAAAGGTAATTTATAGTAACAGATGGGTTTGAACTTTTTTTGGAGCTGTTGAATACTTTTTAATTTTTAATTTACAATTAATCTTTCATACAACACTTAACTAACTCTTTTGTCATATTCTTTTAGAACATATGATGCCTTTTCAATACAGTTGTCTAGAAATTGCATATGAATACTGAGTGGGTAAAATTAGACAGTCATTAGAATATGAAGAAAAGTAATTTCACTGAAATTTTGATGCATGTTTGTTGCCCTTCAGATTGTTGCATTTACGGAAAAAAAACCACAAAACATTTTTGTAATTATTTTATTGGGTTGCCAGTGAATAACAGGCAAAGGGATAGAGCCCACATGAAAAAAAGCTAAACCAGAACAAAAGCAACAACAGGCCCCCCCAAACCACAAGAGCACATAAAGTCACTTGAGATAATTCACAGCCAAGAAGCAAAAGTAAGTCTGATATTCCATTGATTGTTCAGGGAAATTATGCTTCTACCAGTCTGGAAAGTGTTCTTGAAAATGTCCAGCGTTGAGAGCAACGCTGATGGCTTTTTCTTCAACCATTTGATGTGTAGGTTTCACCGCAGTCAGATCCCAGAATCTGAAGCAGCTGGTGCTGTGTCCAAAAGGCAGATGCTCCCAACTGGGGGTAACAATTACTTTTAATCTGCATCTGGTGGCTGGACTTGGCAGGAGCCTGGGGCACAGTCCTGGCGGGTGGGCAGTGCCTGGTCCAGGTGGAACAAAATTTAAGAAGTTGCATCTGATTCTCTCAAACATGGCAGGAGTGTTCACTGTAGAGCACAGGGCGAGCAGGCAGAGATTTCGTTGAGAAGCTCTATGATATGCAAAGTAGCACTCCTTTTTCTTTTTCAAATTGTACATTTAATGCAAAAGACTGGTAAAGGATGGAGAAAGCAGTGCGTGAATTGGGGCTTGAAAAAGGAGAGGCCAAGAATGGCAGGGGAGCTGTGGATTTGTAAGACGTGTGAAAAGAACTTCTATTCAGTCTGTGAGTGCTGTAGCTGCAGAAAGGCATCCCGGATGCACACTGCAGGTAGCTTCTGCTTGGATTATTTTTGTTTGTTTGTTTGTTTTTTCTTTTTTAAGGAAGTGCCATTCATTCAAGAATTTTTTATTTTTTCAAGTAGTCTCTCAATGTGCCAATGATTGTTCATCTCAGTGTGTTGCCTCCTGTGCTTCAGGAGGGATGCTGAGACATGAAACGTGTGGAGGTAGCTCCCGGTGTGTGTCCCAGCCTGCTGCTGGCACACGGGGATCCAGCGGAGGTGTTAACAGCCAGGTTTGGAGAATGAGGATCCCTTTGTGCTGGGCAGATAACCTGTGCTATCAAACAGTTGGAGATAACGTATGGGGACCATATATGTAGCAAAGCACGATTAGAGTTACACAGAGGACTTAGTTCTGCTTTCTAAGTCTTTCTTAATGCATTGCAGAGGGACCCTGATGTCAGAAGAATCACAGGGTTTACACACGACTCCCTTAGACCCAGCCCTACCCCAGTTAGATAACACTGAGCAAATTAGGCCTAAATTTAAGGAGAAAAATGGAGATGCAGGGAGAAGTGATGTGCCACGGTAAGAGCATCACAGCTTCAACTTAACGTGCTTATTAGAGCACTGGAAGTCCTGAGCTGCTTATCTGTCTGAGACAGTGTTAGTGTGTATCTGGGATAATCAGAAACAGAAGGAACCAAGGAAGATAAAACACTTTCCCAGCCCTCCTTTCCTAGCAGACAGTTGAAAATGAGTCGTATAAACAGTATGCTGCAACGGAGGGCACAACAGGAGATAGATTCATTAAACGAAAAAGAGTTCTGAGTACACAAACTCCATGGGAAGATAAAACCTTCAGGCTATGGAAGCTGAAATAGGCATAAGGAGAATTAGGAAAGAAAGGAGAGACAAGGAACCATGTAGTTCTTTTGACTGGTTACCAGGAGGGGAGGGAGCAGCTTTCTCTGTGCTCGGGAAGTCCTGAGAGGTCATTAATTCTGGAGAAATTGCTCCAGAGCTGCTGATGTACGGATGCCATTTCCACGTATCTCATGAACTGCTGTCTGGGTTAAATGCTGATGTTCACTAAGTGTAAATCCAGCTACGCAGCTGGTGAATGTCACTGGTTTGGAATGTGCTTTAGCTGATATGATAGCCTGGGAAAAAAATTTTAACCAAAAAGGACCAGTTTTCAGTGGGACAATTGTAATTTTGTGTATCATGTTCCTCCTACTTGAAGAGGAGGACGATGAAGCATCCAGCAGGTAGAGGTGTGCTGTTCAGCTGTGCTCACTGACCACCTTAGCAAAAGTCCCTGGGTTGTGTGTCGTAGCACAGAAGGAGCAGCCTGAATTTCATGGATAACCATGTGTAACTAAATATTGTTTAGTTTTATGGTACTGCTACCCTTTCTTTCACTGCTTGAAAGGAAGGAGGTGTGGGGCACCCTTTCCCCGTGACAGAGAATAGAAGGTAAATTCAGCAATTTCAAAACTGGAGCAAGCAACACAGAAGCTGTTAATCACTCTGGCTACCAAAGTACCATTGCCCTGCTTCCCTCCCCTTAGTCACTGCCCAGCTTATGCTGTGGCTTTTGGTAGTTGCAAGCAACAAGAGAATCAAGGAGTGCACGTATGTCTGGGATAAAAACTATATATCTCTTTGCAAGACAAAAAAAAAAAAAGAAATGTTGACCGTGTGAAAAATAATAGAAAGTTTACAAAGTGTTGTTCAGCTCATTGTGTGCTAGTTGGGCCCAAGAGAACATCCCCTGTCTCCTTCAGTTGATTATGCAAATATGAATAAATATGTGAATACCTATTCCTACTTTCTATCCTCTGTAATCTAATGTCTCCCCTGACACAATACTCTCAAATTATCTTCAGTGAGTAATGACTTGCATTTAGCATTTCATACCAAACTGTCCTATAGATCATTTTCTGTAATACTTTACATAAATTAGGAATCCTCCCCCATGGAATGTGTGTGGCTGCCAGAGTTTTTACAAGATTATAAGTGCAAACAACACAAGTCTGGTGTAATTTGGAAACACATGAACAGAATATAATGGTAAACTTGGAGGTTACTGTAAATTACAGTGTCATTAGTCAAAACTGTTATGGGAGTCATTTGCCTTTCCCAAAATGTGATTATTTTCTTTGGTGGTATGAACTGGTACCTCATAGTCATTATCCTGTTAATTGTTCTTCAGTAGCCTCTATGGGCTGCAGAAAGTGCTGTGTGTGCTTAAGGTGCCATCCCAGCAACACGAGTATTTTCTGGAAAGAGAAGAACACAGTTCAGTATTTTTCCCCAGTATGGATCAATGTGGCTGAATCACACACTCCTTTGAGTAGGATTTTTGTTTCACGTAATTCTAATTTTAGCAACTTGCAGTGCTAGGCTAAACTTCAGTGCTCGTTTTCTCTGTTGGAAGTTGAGTGTGGTCCATGGGACACGCACACACACGGCGCCTCTAATTCAGTGTTCTCCAAACCTTCAAATACATGGAGTGTTACCAGCTAATTTTCAGTTGTTCTGTATTCCACAATTCATAGGACCCGTTTTCACAGCACAATTAGAAAGAGAGGGTGGGGTGGGCTTGTACTTGGAGTAAATTACATAATTGGCTGCCATGTCCTGGGTTAGGAGAAGTAAATGAAATCTTGGAGTGTCCAGAGTATGTTTTGTTGAAATGTGAAATACCTGAGAATTTGCTGTCTGTGGATACTTTATTCTCAGGAATACCAGGCTGGTGAGAAATGCAGTGAGAACTGAACACATTTTTTGTCTGAATACTTCTAATAGCGGGAGATCAATGCTTCCATGTCTGAGAAACTGCAAACGCTTTGGTGATTTCTGAGGCAGGATAAAATGCTGAGCGATAGAGAGACTTCGAGGTATAAAGTACAGGGTTCTTTTTAAACACATGGGAAAATGCTAATTTTTCTTTAGCTATAAATAAAGTGCAATTTAAAGAAGTTCACAGTGTTATTTTTGTTTGTTTGAGGGATAGTGATAATACACGGAGCTGGTCTGTTGCCTTTCGGTGTTTTTCAGGTGTAGAGTCAGAAGCTGGTGCTGAACAGACGGTGATTTGTGGGCGCAGCTGAGAGAGAGCTTTCAGGACTGGAACTTGGCCTTCTCATTCTTGAGCTTAGCTGGTGACCTTCCCCACTTAATAGTGCCATGTCTTTAAAATAAAGACATAACACTTTTACCCAGTCATAAACTATAGGGCAGCATAAAATAAGGAAAAGCGTGCTGAGGTAAAAATAAATCTCTAGCCTGATACACCTGGTGATGTGCCTAAACTAAACAGAATAAAATTCCCAGACAGGTCATATTTTGCATTTGCCAATGGAGAATTGAAAGCTTTGATAGATGAACTCTGAATCCAGCTCAGAGACTTAAACTGTCTGTTCTGGGCTTCTACTAAACATTGCCAGCCCCTGGTGGAATCAGCAGAAGTGGAAGCGTGCCAGCTCTGGAAAAGATACTTCCTAATGTCTGAACTTGGGGCTTCAGCAACTCTGTGTTGATCGATGAAGAGTCTCATCCCACTTCCTCCTCTCCATTCTGTCCTCCTGACTGGTGTTGCCATTCCACAGGTGGGAAAATCTGGTTTCTTTCCGATTAAGTCCTTTGGCACATGTGGGAAGATGTTGCCTCTAAACCAGGTGACAGGGGCATGAAGTGGGCCAAGAAATCAGAGAGGAGTTAATAAAAAGTGTAGAAAAATATTTACAGCACTGATATTTAGAAAAGGAATATAATAAGGAGAAAGGATGGCAAAACCAATTAGAATAAATTTTTGTGTGCTGCAAGCAGGGTAACTGTTCTTGTTGTGGAAAGGAAACCAGTATAAAATGGTGACAAATTCTCTGGATATCTAGGCAGCAGCTGTCACTTGAAATCCTGTGGTTTATGTACAAGACAAAAAAATATAATTTCAAATTACTTGTTTCCTTTCAAGAAACTCTTTTGTTTAGGGGTGAGAATTCAGTCTTTCATCTAGCATTCAATGTTGGGTTTCAAGATTTCAATCAAGCATGCGACCTCTAAGAAAGACATTACTGCAGGGAATAGATTCAGATGTAGATACTGAAGCTGAGCATTGCCTTGGCCTTTTCTCCTAACCCTGGTATAATAGGGTTCTGACCTGCTGCAGTTGGGGCCTCTAGATACTGGGAAGGGTAAGACTGGGAGATGTCTGATGGCTGGTTTAGTGCACCCTTCAAAATCACCTTTGAACAGGGACCCTGTGGGTTGGTGGCACCTGGGACTCCAAAGAGGAGCCTGTGAGCCGGCAGCCGTAGCAGACTGTCCTGCTCTCAGCTCCTCCTCTCCATTACATCCCATTTATTGTCCCATTATTTCTGTTGGGTTGCTCGGTGCCTGTACCAGTCCCTGTAGCACCAGTCTCAGGGTTTCACCCTGGCTCTGCCCTGGATTGCAGTTCACTGCTGCTGGCACTGCCCGAAAGGGCAAAGCTGCTGTCTCCGGCCGTACCTCTTACCGGCAGCCGTTTCCCAGAGCTGTGGGTTGTTTCATTCCAGGTGCATCGTAGGTTGTCAAAGAGTATTTATGAAGTTTGAGAAATGCCTGTATGTGCCTCAGTTTTGTGCTAATGAATATTAAAAGGCAACAATTCTTGCGTGCTTTTTCTGTCTTGCACTCCCATCCTTTCTGTGTCCCCTGTTCCTTAATAGCTCCCAACTGTTATCCTGGCAATAGGAGGGGGTTTATTACCTGCTGTGTCATCACCAGGAGGTGATATTTCATGGTGATAATATAGTTCCCATAAAATGTGACTTTTAGGAAACAAACTGGGCCAGGCCATCTGAATTCTCCAAAGAGCGTCCGTGTTTAGCTTTTCTTGTTTATATCACTACAGAGGAAGAGATAAAAATTTATATTGCTTTTAAAAAGAGATAAAAAGTTCTCTGTGTGTGACTGGTTTCCAGGGCACAAGCAAGAGGGAGAGTAACAAGAATTTTAGGTGGTGGAAGAACAAACAGAAGGCAAAGAGGGAGGTTCTGGAGAACAGCAGGAGAGGAGGGATGGTTCAAGGGAGCATCAGGAGAGGAGGTGTTGAGGGAGGGAAAGAACACCTCGTGTGTACGGGGAGAAAATCTGTCAACCAACTGCACGTGTGGGTGCTGAGCCTCTAGGGCTGCATCAAGTCTGTGCTTTGCGAGGGGCTTTTGCCTTGTTGTGGAACAGGAATCAGTGAATCTTGGTTTCAGTGCAAGATGCTTTATCTGCTGTCTTCTGCTTGGCCTGAACTGCCCCCGTATCGGGGGCTGGGATATTGTCTGGCAGTGTGGAGAAGTTGAATTTATCTCCTACTTGCCTCAGCTGGAATAGCCTCCTCTTTCTCTTGTTCAGTTCATATTTTATTAACCATACGATGCAGAAAGATCCAACGTGCTGAGGGAAAGAAGAGCAAATTCCTGACCCAACAGTTGCAGCTTTAACAAAGAAGCATTTTCCGACAGAAATTCCCCAGCAAATTAATGTGCACCTCCTCGTTACCGGCACCAGGTGACTCAAGAGACAGGCTCCACCTTACATTTTGTTGACCTGATCTTCTACATCAGGTTTTACAACCTCTTGACTCAGCTGTTCTCTTGACTTGTCCTTTGAAAAGCAGAATAAGTTCCTGCTCAGTAGTTTCCTGGGCAAGGTTATGGAGACACAGGAGCTCACTCAACCAGGAGACTGGGGTTATTATCCTGCTTTTTATTCTTTTTGTCTTCAAAAGAGACGTTTCTCACTCCACAGAATACGCCACTGCCAGTTCGAGGGTTGTTGTACTCAAGTAGAAATCTCTGTTCTTGAACCAGGAAGAAAGATCTAGCAAGAGTGTGGCTGTCTGCATTCCCAACACAAGACTAATTTAAAATTCAGACTTTAAATTGAAATGTAATAGAAATGAGAAGGATGGGATTTGTTAATTAGGTTACTCTTGGACATCAGAATCATTTGCAAAAGAAACAGTATGTTGTTACCTTGAAAAACTGGGGTTTGATCAAGTTTCTATTTGAAGATTTTTAATTTAAAAAAAAAAAAATTAATTGTATGGAACTTCCCTGCCTTGCTCTTAGAAGCTTCAGCTAGAGACCAGAAAGACCTCATTAAGGACCGCTGGATGTTTTCTTCTCATTTTGCTACTTCCCTACTGATACTTTTATTACTTTTCCCTGTGGTGCTTGGCAATGTATGTGTTTTGTGTAGTGCATTACTAAGCATAATAGGAAAGCATGTGGGGAATAAAGAGAAGTTATTCTTGAAGCATCCATAACATCAGCTAATTTATGTATGAAATCTGCCAACAGCATCAAGAAACCAAGCAGTTGCGTGTTTTCAAAGGCGCTTCTGCATTTTAGTTATGCAATTCCAGAAAGAAACGTTTCCTCTGGTTGCTTGGTGGGGCAGAGGCAGCTGCAGAGCAGCAGGAGGACACTTGGCCTGGCCTTGGTGACACTAATGATCAACTGTAGAAATCCTTGGCTAAATCCCCATCTATGGCATCGCTGTTTCCTCCTTTGGCCTATTTCTTTGGCATTCAGACTTGTGCTAAATGCCCTCTGCTGATGTCTAAATGCTTGTATGTTCTCCCAGGGCGTATGGGCCTGTTGGCTAATCCTGAACAACCCCCCAGGGAATTGCCACCTCCACCCTGTGACAGTCAGAATGTACTCTTGTGAGTAAAACTGTTCCTACCCTCGGAGCAGGTTGTAGTTATGCTCTTTCAGAGCAGGAGAAAATAGGGGCTGCGCCTACTTTAATGCCCAGTCTTGGCAACCAAATCCAAAGGTTACTCCTCACCTCTTAAAATTCTTAATGAAAGTAGTACCATAGACAATGGGTTCCTCATGGCCAGAGACAAAGGAAAATAAAATAGTGCTTTCTGTCCTTTCTACAAATTGTTTTACTGTTCTTGCAGTACTGCAAGCTCTGTACACGAGGCCTTCATTGAGACACCTCAGTTGAGACACCGGGTCCAGAGAAGGGCAACAAAGCTGGTGAGGGGTCTGGAGCACAAGTCTTATGAGGAGAGGCTGAGGGAGCTGGGGTTGTTCAGGCTGAGGAAGAGGAGACTGAGGGGAGACCTTATTGCTCTCTACAACTACCTGAAAGGAGGCTGGAGAGAGGCGGGGGTTGGTCTCTTCTCCCAAGTTGCAGATGACAGGACAAGGGGTAACGGCTTCAAGTCACGCCAGGGGAAGTTCAGGTTAGATATTAGGAAATATTTCTTTGCTGAAAGGGTTGTCAAGTATTGGAATAGGCTGCCCAGGGAGGTGGTTGAGGCACCATCCCTGGAGGTATTCAAGAGAGGAGTTGACATGGTGCTTGGGGATATGGATTAGTGTTGGATGTATTTTGTGTGGTGTGTTGGGTTTGTTTGTTTGTTTGTTTGTTTGTTTCCCCCCCCATTGGTTGGACTAGATGATCTCAAAAGGTCCCTTCCAACCTAGGTGATTCTGTGATTCTGTGATCCAGCCTCCTCTCAGCCTCCCTCCTTGAGCGTGCGTTGTGGGGCGTTCACAGAGCCTGGGCACAGACTTCAGGCACCGTGATTAATAATTCAATATTCTGCCAGCCGTGGATTAGAGGCAAACATTAGTAAAAATAGTAAAGGTCACTTAAACGGCAGGAAAGAAGATTCTACAAATAGCATGTGTCTGGCAGCTTCGCTAAGCCCCGTCTCAGAATAAATTGGTGTTAAAAGCCCACTGGATGTCTATCAAAATCTGTGAATTCACTGTGAAAATCCCTCCTTGGCTTTGTGTGCATTGTCACCATGTGCTGGCTTCTTTATGTGAGGGCCTGTATTTCTTCTGAAGTGTGACATTCCATTAGAAACGATCTCATGCATCTACTAAAAGAGATGCTTTCACTTGTCACCATCTCCCCTTTACTTATACTTACTGAATTTGAGTTTAAACAGAAATAAATTCTTCCTCCTTTGCCATCCTGTCTCCACCATCCTTTCTTTATTCAGAGACATCCTTTTGCTTGAGAGACTGTGGGTGCTGAGCTGTTTTGGTAGATAGAGTTTAAAGTGAATTTTATTTTCACTATTTTGCATTTTAATTTCTGGGCTTCTCTGCAGCTTCTCCCTCTGCTGTCTCTGCTGGCTTCTAGTGGGAGCTAAAGGGTCCTGGAAGTGGAGGGAGTGCAGCATTGCTCTGCTCACCGGGCCCTTGGAGATGACTATTAATGTCAGTTCTTTTTCTTGGAAAAGCCTTGTGTTTGCCTAACTGGAAAATAGTCTGGAAAAAAATCAAAAAAGCAACACAGGTTTTTTTACAATTCTGTCAACCAAAGTCCAAATAGGTTTCATGACCCACATTCAACAGCAACTATAATTTCTCTTACTGATCTAAATATTTGGAATCTGTTTGTTCATTACCAGGCTTTGGGCTGATTTGTTCCAAATATTGCATGTACCTGACACAAGAAATTGTTGCTTGGTTGTTGGGTTGTTTTTTTTCCCCAAAGTCGATCCTGAGTTCTGAAATGAAGCTGCAGCCATAGATACTGAGCGCCTTTGAAAATCGAGTCTTTGTGCATCCTTTTTCTTCTTTTACTTCGTTTCATGGACAGAGTGCTGGATTTTATACCAGCCTAATGAAAAGATATTAAATATTCACCATCTAGTATGCATTACTTTAAAAACAGATCAATAAAAAGATGACCAGAATGAAAAATCCTCACAGCCACGTAAGAACTCTCGCAACTGAAAGGCTCTTTTTCTTGCCCGTGCTGCTTCATTCATCCATGGTGATTTCATGGTGATTTTTCTCCCTCGATATTATTCTTAATTAAGCCTCAAAAAAGAGGCAGAATGTGCCTATTGGGGCTAAACTCAATTTAATTAACAATATATTCTACCAGATTTCTTGGATATTACTACACTTTAGCTTCTTGCCTGTAAGACACATATTGCCTGTTTGTGTAGTTAACAGATTAAATAAAACCATAAAAAGGGTGATATTTTTAACTCCCGAGTTTTCTTACCCCCCCACGCACCTTGTAATGTTTGAAATTAAGCAGCAGGGAGATTTAGGCTGAATGTTTGAAGGCCATTATAGTTAGTGATCCCTCTGAGATCCATTCGGCGCTGCAGCGCTAACAGAGCACTTCATCCACGTCACGGCAAAGACTCTCGGGTGCGAGCCCAACGGAAGGCATTTATTTACCAAATTAAAAGCCCAGCAAGTAAAGGCCTGGGTGGTATTTAAGCATATTTTATCGACTTCTCTTCTGCTTCTATTTACTAAAGTTCTGGCTGATGGAAGATGATGGATGAGCTGATTGCTTGGCTTTCGAAAAGGTGAAATGCATCTTCTCTGATTTATTCTTCTCGCATTGACAAAACAGCTTTTGGTGTGATTGGAGAGTGGCCAAGTCCAGCGAGACACGGAGAGTCCTGGCAGCTTCTCTGGCTGCTGTGCTACGCTCAGCCCTGTGTATGTCTCATAATGGAGATTCTGACAGATTGCAGATTTAATGTCAAGTCTGGTGTTAAAGCCAATTATAGACATATATAAATCTATAGGCCTGTCTGTGGATAATAAAAAGATTTGTGTATGCGGTTCCCGACTTAAATGAAGCCGTGGGGCTTCATAGCAGGGAGGGGTCTGCTCTACCATCTCCGTGCTCGGGTGACGTATGGTTATGTACACAAACACCTTCCCTAAATATTGTTTGTTCAGAGAGCCCAGTGTGTAGCACTCCTTTGGGTACAAACAGTGAATATGCGAATCTACAGAAGCTTTTGAGTAGATCCTGCTGTAGTGAGAGGTTTGGGGCTGTGCCCACAGGTCAGATTTCTCACAGTAATCCATGGAGTTTCCTGATTAAGAAAGTTATTTGAAATGTGTCATAATACAGCACTGTGAAAATGTGATAAGGTTAATCATATCAAGGGCATGTATTATTATAATAAATTCAGCAACGGGCAAGAACAAAGGCTGTATCTTATCTGTTACACTGATGATCTGTCTCACTTGTACCTGTTGATTTTTCAAGATCTAGAATAGAAGATGTCTAGATGGAATTTAGATGTGTGTATCTTCTATAAAATCTATGAAGTACATGTTAAACACGTGAGATCTAGCATTTCAGTGTAATGCTTTCATAACTCTTTAGTGAGTAACGCAGATTTTTATCTAGATATCTAGTCTGTCTCCTTCTCATTTCAGCTATCACACTTTGCCATGATTTTGGCTATTTCCTCCAGCTCATGATTTTATAAATTCCTTTTCAGACACTGATGTTCACTGCAAGGCTACATCAGAGCTGTCAGACTTGACAAATAAATCTTCAAGTCTTGGAACAAAAGGGCTTTCAATCACAGAGCTGGTGATAAACACAGCGGGTTAATAACGCTGCTTTTCTTAGGGAGAAGATGACTCAAGGAGCAGTGAAGTAACAAGTGATTTTTTATCATCTTGCAGCTCTGAAAAGAATATTGTTCATAGTGTGTTCGAACATAGTTCTTGAATAACTCCACATTCTTCTGGGTGAGGAAGGGAGCTCATGGGACTTGGGCTTGGGGCAGCCCCAAACCATTTGGTGCTCGTTTGCGAGGTACGAGGTGCCGGGTTCAATGTGTGTGCTCTTCAATAGCCACGTTCTGGAAAGCGCCTTCCAGCCTACACAGGTCTGTGATTCTTTGCTTCTATGG
This sequence comes from Thinocorus orbignyianus, assembly GCA_013400375.1. Taxonomy (NCBI): domain Eukaryota; kingdom Metazoa; phylum Chordata; class Aves; order Ciconiiformes; family Thinocoridae; genus Thinocorus; species Thinocorus orbignyianus. The sequence goes on along the minus strand of VXBW01003160.1, from coordinate 422,435 downwards.
GAAGGTAATTGTAAGGCAGATTCTAAGAGGTGCTATTTCTTTCCTCCTAATGTTGAAATTGGTTTAAAGTAACACTTCTGAATGTTTTGGAGTTGGGGGTGGTGCATGTTCAGTCAAGTTTGTAAAAGGCGGCACTTTTTTTTTTTTAACCCCTGCATGAAATCCTTAATTTTGTGACTTTTCCAAAAGCCAGGCTGTAACGTTGTGCTGGGGTTTGTGTGAAATTCACTGCAGTTTGCCTGCCTTCAAATTCTTCTTCAGCTGATGGTTTATGACTTGCTGCCGCAGGTCCCGGGCTGAGCGTGGAGAGTCTTAAACCGCGTGTGGAGTCATCAGCTTCCCTTCGAAAATACAGTTCATATTTTGGAATTGTCTTCTGGGCAGCAATTTTACTTTTAGAGGAGAAGTTCTCAAGTCTTACTGAAATGCAGGTTCTTCTTATTACTTGACTTAGTGGCTTGGTGAACAGACACCCAAAATAAAATACTTGCGTGACTGAATCCTGGTTGTTTATGTCTGAGGACATCGGCCACTCGCAGAAGCTGTTGGAGGAGGGAACGGGAATGTTGGCAGCTCTGATCCAACCATTATATCTCTGTTCATCACTCACAAGCAGAACCAATGGAAGCGTTAATTAGAAAGCTGGCTGCAGATGCCCAACTTAAAAGAAAATAAATCCAACAGCACAATGAAAATCTCAAGTCAAATCCTTCTCTTTCAAAATATCTGCTTTTTGCACTTCTACCTGTTATTTGTTCTCTCTATGGTGCTCGTTTCCTTTCTTACTGCTGTAATGGCTTTCTGATTCAGTATGCTGGAGTTTCCAAACATAATTAAATTACAGTATGCTGTGTTAAGCAATACAAGTCATTGTACTGACAAGAGAGCTTTGCTGGGAGAGATTGCAACATAAAAAGCACAGAGAATAAGGGAAGAGAAAGGCCTTTCCACACATCAGAAACTAAAGGTACTTGCTCAAACCCACATTCACTTTCTGTTTGGCAGGTGCCAGAAACGGAAACCTCATCTCTTTACCTCAGACCTGGGGCCAGTGTTGGGTAAAATGTTTTCTTTTTCTGAAACAATTTAAAAAAATATTTATTTATACATACATGATTATGGAGCTTTCCAACATTGGGGAAATACGGAAAGAGGCAAATGGTACTGAGGCTTAAAAGGAAAGTCAAATTAAATAGAAATCCATGTTGCAGCCTTTAAGAAGTTAAACACCTTATTTTCTATATTTTCTTGGTAAACTTTCAGAGATGTTAAAGACAAAAAAAAAAAATATCTGATCAGAGTCCCAGTGAGATTGTGACCTTTTTTCCTTCCTATAGCATTCAGTTAAGAGTTGCATGACTGTTGTTTTAGGAACTTGCACTATCTGAATGGAGGGCTTTATGGTTATTTTACTTCCTTTTTTCTACTTAAAAGTTAATAAGAGTAGTCATCACCATCAGGCTTGCGTCCTACTGATGAAGTGGTAAGAGGGAAATTTCTCTGCAGCCCCTCTTCTGGAAAGTACTGGGGTACCACGTTCCTCGAGGTGACATGACAAGGTGGACGTTGGGGGTGTGTTGGGGATTAGTTGTCGGCATCATCTCTTACAACTTAGTGCACAAGGGCAGTTGTGGGAGCCTTTGCCATCACTGTGATATTTCATTTTTCTGTGCTGCTGAGCTGAAGCGTTTTAAGGGTGAGGCCCAAAGAGGGATGCTATTGACTCGAGCTCTCATTGTGTATCTAAATAAAATCCTATTTAAGAATTTAATATTCTGTCATAAATTGATACCAGCTTTGGGGAGGTCAGGTGCGTCAGTCGCTGATAGGATGCAATTCTGCAGATCAACCAGACTTGGCAAGGGAGTTGAGCGTAAGTTGTAAGTCAAGCATGTGCTTAAATCTCATTGACTTTTTAAAAGCAATATGAGTGCTGTTCTGTGCTAAATTGGAAACTTAATGCTGTTTCACTGTCATCAGTTCGAATTTATTTTTAGCTCTTCACGCAGTATCAGGAAAAGAAGGTTCTAGACATTTGGTGTCTTCATAACGATGAGGAAAGTAACCCACCCTCGCTGGGATTGCGCTTGGAATCGTAGCATCTTTTCTGCAAACTGATAATTAGAGGTCGTGAGAGAAACAATACTTGAGTAGAAGTACAAACAGTGTTTGCAGGGTATAAAAACATACTACTGCTTTAAATGGCAAATGAATGAATTAGGGGAATGCTCTTGGCTCAAATTCCTGTTTTCCCTGGTGTCTCTCACCAGGACGTGGCTTTACCTGCCCGGGAGAGGTTTGGCTGGTGAGGCGTGACAGTCCCCAGCTGTACTGGGGTGGGAACTTCCAGTGGGAAGAACTGTCAGTGTAATCGGTATCTCACCCATCAAATTGCTAACCGAAAGTTGACGTGTATTATAGCTAATAAAAGACCGTGTCTCTTAAGATTGGGAAAGTCAGCTTCAATATCATGCTGGGGGAGTTTGAAGGAGACGAATTTTAATGTCATACGGTTTCTTTTTCCAGAATTTTTGACGTGCTGGGAAAAAAATGGAAGTGTTCTGGGGTGTGATTGCTGCTTTTTTTTTTGAGAGCGGCTCTTGGGTTAGGAGTGCACAAAGGTGGCCGTTGACTCCTCTTCCCCTCCCTGTCAGGAAAAAAACCAGTTTGTCCTCAGGTGTGGTTTCTAGCTATGGCTTATACGTGCTGATCGTAGAATCATAGAATGGTCAGAGTTGGAAGGGACCTTAAAGATCATCAAGTTCCAACCCCCCTGCCATGGGCAGGGACACCTCTCCCTAGAGCAGGTTGCTCCAAGCCCCATCCAACCTGGCCTTGAACACTTCCAGGGATGGGGCATCAACAACTTCCCTGGGCAACCTGTTCCAGTGCCTCACCACCATCACAGCAAAGAACTTCTTCCTAATATCTAATCTAAATCTCATCCATGAGCACTCCCAAGTCCTTCTCCTCAGGGCTGCTTTCCAGAAAAAGAAACCCTTCTTATAAAAATGTTCAGTGCCAGAGTCTGTATTTCTGACCTGCTCTTGGTTTAGTCCAACAGTTCAGCTCGTAGGTTGCATTATGCCTCACGGCGCTGCCTTTCAAGCCATGAAGTAGCCTTCACTTCAAAATTGAAATAGTCCCGCTCATAATGGCATGAAACCCCTGCACAATGGGTGCTTTGTTGATTTACTCATTTGCCTTGTTCAACATAAAAATTGCCAGCAATTTTAGGATAAGTTATGAAGAAGAATGTAATGCCTTGTATTGTTGGACAAGAAGTCTAGTTTAGAAAAATTGAACCGTGAATTGGAAACTGAAGGGACTGCATTGTCCTCTGCAGGAAATACAGTCCCTGCCACGGCTTGAAGGAAATCACCGCTCTGTGCCTTCTCTCCCCTGGAGCCTTTTATCTGTCAGAAAAATTGTTTGGGTCATAGTGTTTTTTTTCCCATGCAGGGAAGAAATAAGGGTTGTTAGAACTGAGTGATAGCGGACGAAGTTCTAATATAATGGAATCCAAAAAAAAAAAAGAAAAAAGCAAAAATGTTCCTTTAAAAATCAACCAAAAGTCCCACCCTCAAGTTTCCCAAGCTTCTCCCAGTCTTGCTTAGAGGATAAATGAGGGGTGTTGTCAGGCCTGGCCTGGCTCTTTCAGCACACGGGGGGTTTAGCAAAGGGAAATGCTGTAGATTCCAGAGCTCTCATTGAAGGGTGGTCACCTGGGGGCTTCTCTCCATGGGAAAGTGCAGCATTTAGTAAAATCGCCTGAAACCACACGGGTGGGCGAAGTTGAAAACAGGGAAGTTCATGCAGGGCTCTGCTGCTACACTGGCTCGTACTTGAAGTCATTTTGAGGGGAGGAAGGGAAAAGGGTGGATGAGTTTTAGTCCTTCAGTGCAGAGACTGTAGCTGATAGACATAAAGGGCTCAGCTGTTCCAGCAGAGATTGCCCAGCCCACCCAAAGTGCGCGTTTGCAGCAGGAGCAAGTTGCTGCAGAGCCAACAGCTGTAAATCTTTCTAGGTCTTTAACATGACAAAAGCAGCCGAAACCTAAAATGCCCTTCTCTTTGAAAAGCAGCGTGGAGCAGGAGAGAGAAGAGATTTTTCACAAAGTAGCACGCGATTCAGATGGAAAATGTCAGGTTTTGAAAATTATTAATCCTTGTGCTTCACAAAGCTGTCAGCTGTAGGGGCGTTTGGTGTAGGAGGTTCTTGAGAGAGAGTATTTTTCAAGTGTTTTGGGTTGGTTTATTTTTGTTTTTCTCTTTTGCTTTGTTTTGGGATTCTTTTGTTTCTTCCCCCACCAGCAGGTGAATAAACAGCCAGTTTAAGTTCATGGCTGGGACAGTAGCTGCCAGGTCACAAAAGTCAGCAAAAAGTGAGGTGAGTTTCTTACAGCTCAGTCAGAACAACCTTTGAACGTTCCCGCCCCTGGATTCACTGGAAAAGGAAGGAGAAGGCGGGGAGGAAATATTTAAGAAACTGGTAATCCTCTGAATGAGAAGTTATTCTGTGCCAAGTTATTACAGAAATTTGATTTTGGTAAGAGATGCTAAACTAGCTCTCTGCCAAAGCTGTGATCTGGAGTGTCTGATAGTTCCTTTCTACTGGGAGCAGAGTTTCTGTAGAGGCGTAACAGCTTTGGATTTTGCTTTAGCCAGTCCAGCAGCTGAAATGGTTCCAGTTTGTGTTAAGGCCCAGAGGAGGAGACATCCACGGTTGGAGTGTCCCCAGGAGGAGCAGCAGCAGCTCTTTGCAGGAGAGTTTGCTCCTCATCCCCAACCAGTCCAGTTCTTGGAGGTGGCTGTTCTGGCCGTGGGGCTGAGTGCTGGGGGGGGGACGTGTCCCCACTGGAATTCTGTCCCCAACCCCACTGGTAGCCACTGGGGGGTTCTGGGCTATGTCCCATGACCATGATGGCTCTTGAATGACTTTTTAGGTTTTCTGTTTAAAGGCACTTTAAGATTTGCACACTCAATAAAGCTGAGAAGATTTTATTCTCTCTTTGTCAGGTTACCTTTGCTTAAATTCTTCCAGTGTTTCGGAAAAGCTGATTGTAAGAAAAAGATCTGCAAAATATTTATTTGTTCAAACAGTTCACTGGAGGGCACTACAGAAACCTGAGCATGTTCTAGTGTAGAAAACAGCTTGTGAGAACTATAGTAACATGAGCAAATGGAAATGCCTGACAGGCCTGTACATAATATTACAGTGTGCTGGAATATTCTACTATTTCAGGTAGTAAAGGAGGTTAGAATAGTAATTAATTCTAAAAGGGAGGCCAATGCTAACACATTATATTCTCATAAATGCGACTTTTTTCACCTTTTCTGTCTGCAGTCTCTCTTTCATGTGTGGATTGTGGTTTTTTTGTTTGGTTGGTTGTGTTTTTTTTTAAATAAATGTCCACTGTTACTCTGTGTAAGACATAACATGTTGTTTCCTCAGCTTTTTCTTATTTGGCTATATATGTGTATAGATAGCACACATTCTATGGAGATTGCATCTTCTACTAATATTTGTTGCAGATTTTCAACTGTATTGGGTAGGAGTATAGCCCCAGTCATACCTTGACATTCACTGAGCTGCTGAAGTTGAAAATATTCCTTGGGAGTAACTGGTGAAACTGTAGAGCCCATCTGTGTCCTGTAGGCTGGGACACCAGCATGTGTTGGCTTCATCAAACCGGCCGATAAAGCTACATGATATTTTCAGCAGAATCATAGTAAAACCCAGATTGATTTAAGAATATCTTGTTAAAATAGTGATATGAAGGTGGGTAAACACAGCCATTCTCCTGGCATTTTCATCCTGTTCAGGGGTGTGAAGTTAAAGACCATCTTTCTTGAGATACTGTGATACTTTGGAGCTAGAGGAAGGGATGTGATGGATCAAGGCTTTCGACTCCAGATGAAGTTGGCAAAGGCAATAGGAAATAAGAAGAGTAAAACCTACAGGTTAATTGGGTTCCATTTGCTTTGGGACTTCAGAAGAAGCTGCCAGATGTTGTTGAAACGTATCATTTCAGCAGCTGTGGATGTGGCAAGGCAATCTGGTTTTGAGATTATATTGTATATTTTTAACTTGCAGTGTGTGTCCTGAGTACTATTGGATGTAGATTACTTGTTGTGCTAATTTGAAACGTTAATGAGAACTGTGTCCAGTGTTCCTTCCAGAGCAATTTTCCTCTTGGTTCTTTTTCCTTCTGGTGCCTGATCTTTCCTCCCGTTCTGTCTCACTTGGTGAATTCGTGTCTTTAATTGGAGAGGATGCACAGGAATGGGCCAGTGCAGTTTTGTTTCTGGGTTGTCCTCTGGGGTTCTCATCTCAACTGCTGTCTCAGGATTGGGATTCCTTACACAGATGGGTGGGGTGTGTGGCTCCCAAGGTACCGGTGCCGTGGGTGAGTAATGACCAGTACCTGGCAGGTGGGTTAATGAAGAATGGACTGGTCTGCCTTGCCCTTACACCAGTAAACTGTAAAAGATGGGTATTTTACTAGGTCCTTGTCGTTTTTCTCTTTGTCTCAATTTCATTTGGAGAAGGCTCCAGGGAGACCTGATAGCCTTCCAGGATCTGAAGGGAGCCTACAGGAGAGCTCGGGAGGGACTCTTTGTCAGGAAGTCTAGTGACAGGACGAGGGGGAATGGTTTTAAATTGGAAGAGGGGAGATTTAGATGAGATCTTAGGAAGAAGTTCTTTGCTGTGAGGGTGGTGAGGCACTGGAACAGGTTGCCCAGGGAAGCTGTTGATGCCCCATCCCTGGAAGTGTTTAAGGCCAGGTTGGATGGGGCTTGGAGCAACCTGCTCTAGGGAGAGGTGTCCCTGCCCAGGGCAGGGGGGTTGGAACTGGATGATCTTTAAGGTCCCTTCCAACTCTGACCATTCTAGGATTCTATGATTCATTTACCTGCTGCAACTGATCATGTGTCTGTATCATAAAATGCTTGAAGCAGGGGAATACCTTGAAAAAGGTAGAAAATGAACAGCCTGTACAGACTTATCCCTGACTGTGGAAGCACAAAGATCTTGGTGGTGCCCATCTCCCGGGCTGGCTTTTTCCCCCTTTGTTCTATCCCATTCAGTTGCTACACGCACACGTTAAAATATTTGAAAATGTGAATGTCACTTGTTGCTGTGATTGGTATTTATAGAAAGATCTCAAAACCCCCTGTGACTCAAGTCTCTCTACATATGTAGAAAATAGCTACTAATTGGATCTTTTCCGATATGAGGGATACCGGATACTTCATAAATCAGAAAGTATTTCAAGTAGCTTTTTGTTGTTGTTTGTAAGAAGCAGCATTGTAAATGTTTGCTTCCAAAACTGGATTATTGAGCTGCAGAGAAAGTTGGTTTTCCCCAATCAAAATGAAATAAAATTTTAGAATATCAAATCCATCATTAAATTTAATTCATCTCTCTATTTAATTTGTGTAAAGTGCACCAAGGAATGGAAGTGCTTGAAAATGCAGCTAATACGTGATTTGCTATTCTGTACTTCCTAGGAATTTGGAAATCTAGTATTCTGTTAATCTACAGATCTAAGTTGTGTACTGTATATTATAGTTGGAATGATGCATATTAATACCTAGTGTTACCCCTTTTCTTATAAAATTTGAGTTACCTCAAGAAGCAAAAACAACTACAGCATTCTCTAGTCCAATTTTAATTAGATCATTAGGGAGTTCAGACTCAGCTGATGAGAATTACACTGTGATGTCTTACTCTTGGCTCCTGAGTGTACCGAGATTGGGTTTCAAAATACGCATTACTGCAGAGGTCTTAAAACCTATCAGTGTTAAAATAAAGGACATACCTTCTAAGAGCTTGTTTCTCAATTTAGGCTAGAAGAAACAAATCTGTTTTTCTGTTTTCGCTTAGGTTTTTTTTTCAGATGAGCATTTGCATACTGTTGGCTCAGTAATTAAGATGGACTGAACCCAGATCTCATGGCAGGCACGGGCAGGATGATGGCATTCCTGTGAGCATAGCAGGGATGCACGGTACTTCATTAGGTGAAACAGAAAAGTTTTAGTAGCTGTTGAGTTAATTTAGGGAGTTTTCCTCTTTTTTTTAATCCGTTTCTTCAGGAATTTGTGTTTGGCAGTACTAGGAACATACCTGTTGTTTAATGCCAATACAACTAGAAAAATAAAGGGTGGATGTTTGCAAATACTGGGTGTGCTGAGGACCAAGAGTTTGTTAATACAGTTTAGGGGATTTTTTATGACTTCTGGAGAGAGATTTACTTCCCTGGGATGAATTATTAAGGGTAACAGATTGGGTTATTTAGTGAGTAGCCCAGGAATTTTAACAAAAGATGGACTAACTGCATGGCAGTGTAATTATTAGTCTGACTTTGGCCATGGTGGCCTGTTGGAGATGAAGTTTGCTGAGGAGGAGCTGGAGGGACCTGGTTGCTGCGACGCCGTTTGGTACCCTCAGTATTTGAGAACATCAGGCCATCGATAAGTTTCTCACTGGAATGTGGGGATTTGGGAAGTTTAAATGGACAGGCTGGGGAGAGTTTCTGCTGAGATTACAAGCACAGCATTAAGCAAGCCCTGCCTGTTTTTCCTCTGCTGGCAGCCAAGAAGAACGTGGACATGGTTTGTAATGCAACAGCTGTTGGCAAGAACTGTGCACTCTCATGCGGCGGTGGAGGAAGGAAAGTGGGGTTTTTTTTCCCTTCCAACATTTACAAAAGAAATTAAACTGTCATTTATCTGCAGAACAGCTTTGATGCTACGGTAGTTTTACAAGAAGAGCAGTTTGGCATATGCGTGGGTGATTTTTGCCCCCTCTTTTTTATTACATTATCAGCAGTTGTACAGCAGCCTTATTAGTTGCTTGCAAACAGAACCCAAACTTGTCTGTGGTCCAGTTTGAAGCAGAAGGTGAAGAGCCCTGCAGCAAGCGGCTCCCCCGGCAGCTGCATTGGGCACATCAAAGCCTTTAGCCTTAATAATGACAATTGATTTGTGAATTAAGTTGGAGGAAAGAGCTCTGTGGCTCATTCAGTAACTAAAATGCTGCTGGAGCTAAGAATAAGCGTTGTACCGCAGGTGCAGCCATGAATTGGGTAGGAATTCATTATATTTGTTATTGCTTTGTCGCTGAGCTAGAAGTACTTGCATCAGCAGGTACCGTGCTTCGGCCCGGGTTTGATAAGCAGATCTGTTGAGTTGGTAATTGTGCTTGGGAGGAATCCTGGTACACGCTCCTCCTTTGTTGACAAATTGGAGTTTTTAGTTTACTTTGGGTTAGTTTTTCCCATGGAAGTGACTCTCTTTGGTATATCACGGTGCAGCAGATTCTAGTGATGATTCCAGGCTGTCAGTCAAGGGCCAGCAAAGGAGTGGGGGGGAATCTTTCCGGCATAACCAGCCACTGGAGAATCCCATCCTGAGAATTTCAAAGCTGGTTCCAGTCTTGGTGAGTGGGAACACAGAAGGGGAGCAGCAGATTGAAGCTGTTAGTGTGTGTCTGATTAGATTTGGGCTCAAATGGCTTCTGCAGATTGCTGGGTCCTAATAAAAATGAGTTGGTGATATTTAAAAACAAGTTACTTACATTGTGATCATTTCCCCTTGACCTTTATGCTAATAAGCACATTAACTTTATTGTGGTGTAATTTACTTTCTGTTGGTGAATTATTTGTTAGGCTTGGAAGGAAGTTTTATATTTAATTTGCTGCATTCTTAGTATTATGAATAAAGTAATTGTTGGGGGTTTTTTTCCTAATACTCTCAGGGGTGGAGAAAAAAAAAATCACTATTTTTCCTTTATTGTTGAGGGAGAAAATGAGCGTTTTAGCCTTGCTGTAGTTTGGTTCTAATTCATTCCCTTTCTGGGTCATGGACACTTGAAGTGCAAAACTACTTTTTAATAGGTAAACTGAAAATTGAATTTAAAAGTTCTAAGAATGTCCTTTGGTTAGAAAAAAAATGCCTTAAATTTAGACTTTAGCGGGACAGTTTATTTGCCTTTGTGTGCTAAAGACCAGGCTACTGAGGAATGATGTGTCTGTAAGTGTGAGATACCATCTGGTTATACAGCAAATCCAAGCGGAGCACTCCGGAGAAGCTTTCCCTCGCTTTTGTATCTCTCACTTCATCTTGTGCTTCTGTGCTAAATTGTAATAGTGACTTTCTCCTGCGGCCTGCAAGACCCCTTCCACAGCCTGGAAACTGGAAAGTAAATATTTGACTTTTTAATGGCAACCGTCAGAGCTGGCAGCCCTTTGAGGCGCGTGGCGCGTTGGTTAGAGAAATGATAGGGGAGAATCATAGAATCATAGAATCCTAGAATGGTCAGAGTTGGAAGGGGCCTTAAAGATCATCAAGTTCCAACCCCCCTGCCATGGGCAGGGACACCTCTCCCTAGAGCAGGTTGCTCCAAGCCCCATCCAACCCGGCCTTAAACACTTCCAGGGATGGGGCATCAACAGCTTCCCTGGGCAACCTGTTCCAGTGCCTCACCACCCTCACAGGAAAGAATTTCTTCCTAATATCCAGTCTAAATCTCCCCTCTTCCAATTTAAAACCATTCCCCCTCGTCCTGTCACTAGACTTCCTGACAAAGTCCCTCCCCAGCTCTCCCTTCAGATCCTGGAAGGCTGCTCTCAGGTCTCCCCTGTTCATTTCTTGTCACATTAAACAGGCCAGGTATCCAAGGCGATGACAAAGCTTGAACCTTCCAGGCAATTTGTTGATCCCAAAGGTGACCAGCCCCGAAGGTGACACATCAGGAGTCACCATCTGGAAATAGGTGGCTGCACAGCGGGACGGGAAAGCTTCCCTCCTTCTTCCTGCAACTACCTGAGAAATATGATGGATTTCCAGAAAACTGTTGTCAAAATTTGTATAATTAATGCTGTTGCCATTTCGGAGAAGCCCCGTGTGGATAGTATTTGGTACCTACTGAGGATTTTAGGGTTGTTTTGAGGTCATTCAATAACCGTCCTTTCAGTCCTGTTTGTTGGCTAAATATACCATCGTTGTCCCCATCCCTTTGATTCTCTTCACATGTACAAGTCTAGTAATACCACATATTTTTTCATAGCACTTTTGAAGTAATTTTTCTTCCAGTTTGATACTCTTAGCACATTGCATGTGAGAAGACTTTTTATTCCAGATTCATCTATTTAGAATGCTGGCGAATCTTTTTTCCTTTCAAGATTTATATTCCTTGCATACTGCGTAAAAAAACCCCTACGTGTTAAATAAATGTATGAATATAGGAAAGATTCTTCAAGTTTGTAATCCACTTAATATTTAATAAATGCAATATATCATTTTAATAAATATGTGTAACTCAGATATAGATAGATTTAGAGTACATAAGGGATTACAATAGGATAACACATTCATCTCTGTTGGCATAGAAAAGACCACTAATGTTTTATGAACATACTAATTCTGGTTGGGGAAAATAAATACCCTGCCCTCCTGCAACCCATTAGCAGTGTGCTTTATGGCAAGTTACTTTTACGAATTTCATGGAATTGTAAGTTTCTCGGGAAATGACTGGAGAGAGGGCACAGCAATGTCAGCCAAATAGTCAGTTCTAGAGGGAAAGTGGTGCTAGTGAAAAGGGCTTTTTTTTCCTTTCCCATTTTGTTATAAGAGCCCACTCAAGCTGTAGGCACAGGAGCTGATCTCCAGGTACCATTGTTTCCGTGGTTGCTCTCTCGGACTGGTCACCAGTCCCACTGGGGCTGATGGTGTCTGGTCGGGGTTGGGAGTAGGTGGGGATGGTGGAAGGTGGCTGATTCTGTTCTCTGTGTAGAACTGGGATCTGGTCTTTCTTCATCACTTAAACACCTGACAGCGTAGCCCTGTAGAGCTGCAGAACTACTTTTTACTTGGGCTTGACAAAGATTCAGAGGAGAATTAAGGCGAGAATTTGTGGATAAAGGTGGGATGCTTTTATACTTTATTCTGGTTTATATAAATATATATAACTAAATTGCGCTTTCTGCCGTCTGCAGTGAGATTAAAGGACTGTGAGCTTTAAGGAAAGTGTACAGCCCTTAGCTATATTATAAGGTATTAAAAGGGAAAGAAGATGGAATAAATGAGGATTGAGAAAGTGGCCTTACTCATATTAGCATGGAAATCCCCCTTGTGGAAGAAGTCCTGCTCACTAACGGAGTAGTTCTTTATATTCTTTATGAATACTGTCGCAGCAAAATTTTGCTGGCAGCGTAGGGGCTTTCTCAGATGGATTCTGTGTGAGGAGACATCTGGATGGTAATGTTGCTGCTGTTTAGTGAAAAAGTTGAGGGGGGGAGGGTTTGTTCAGAGAAAAGTAATCAGAATGTTTAGGGATGTAGAGCTTTTCTGCTTGGTTACAGCTAAGGGACCCCGTGTGTGCTGCTTGTCAGGGAGAAGAATCGGTGGTTCGGACTCAGACGTTGACTTGCCTTTTAATGGAGAGATGCTGTGCACATGGTTGGCTGCTGCAGGGTTTGGCCAAGGAGCTGGGAATTACTGAAGTGGGCTCACTCGGTTGCTTACAGCTGTGGCAGGTCCTTTCGTCATTCTCCAGGCAGTTCCACTCGCTCCTTGTGAGTCTGTGGGTGCTCTTCTGTGCGCGCAGCCTCCTACATCTGCTTTATGGCTGGAGAGAAAGTCTTTAACCTCTCACAGCTTCATGGACTTTAAGTTACGTGGGTAAGGAGTGTTAAAGTGAATAGACAAACAGGCACTTAGAAATGTGTATATTATCCTTCACAGTTGTCTTGATTTTTAATCCTATTAAGACAACTTAGTTCCATGATGATAGATTGACTTTCACTCTCCTGCTAATCAGCTGGAGACAATGTCATCCAAAGCCTTGGGAGCAGCAGAGGGACAGAGTGTGGAGCTTAGCGTGGGTCACCGAGCCCTGGGACACTCTGTGGTCTTTGGGTCCTGGTTTCATGGCTTGCTCTGACTCACACAGTCCACCTTCAGAGCGACTGCTCACCCTTCTGGAAAATGGAATTGGTGATATGGCCTTCCCAGATTTGTTGTCAGACTTCCTTGCTGCATGCAAAAGAGAAATGGTCAAAGAAGCCAAAGCACATTTCAAAGCAAAGGAAATGGGGAAAACCAGGTGTATAACTAATGGTTTCAAGTAGAAGGATCCGGCTTAATATCTAGTCCTGTGCACACAGAGGAAGAAATGAGATTCTTTAAAATTCAGATAAGCAGAGTTAGTTTGCAGCTAAAGATTCTGAGCACACTGGTTTTGTGTGATAATATTTTAGATTTATTTCCACAACTTATTGCACATTCATTTTTTGGAGTTTTCATTGCAGAAAATTGCCAGAAGGAATGGATTTTGTCTTCCTCAGCTGGCAGAACAATTTTCCACCTGTCGCCCAAATATTTGATGAGAAGGATTATGGTACAGCTGCTGGAAGTTTATACTTTATATCCATAGGAAGCAAGAGGGTCTGATGAAACTAATATACTGATATCAAAAGTTGGCTTGCTGAGATGTATGTACAGCACTTGGGACTTTCAAGATGTGCTGAAAATTCAGGAGACCCTGTCTGCGAAGGTGGAAATACAGAAACTATGATGGTTTATTGAATGTTTTTAAGCAATCCCTGGCTCCCCAGCAGCACTCCCCATAGCTGAAGGAACATCCATCCTTGGAAGGGTTATTCCTGGGACCTGTGGAGTTGCACAGCCAGGTCTTTCAAATACCGATGTGTCCCAGCCCTCTTGGTGTGACAGAGGAGTAGAGGGACCCATTCGTGGCAGCTCTTCCCTCAGCTTCTCCACAAGGTGGCATTCTGTGAGATGTCAGTTCTTAAGAGACTATCAAAAATAGAAGTGGCACCTACCTCAGACATGAAACTTAAAAGCACCAGAAATGCTCTGTCTTTGTAGGGTAGGTGTGACTAGCCAATATTAAAAAAAAAAAGCCATATTATTGGGTTGCAGAGGTATTTAAAATTCTCCCTGCTTTGCAGAATGCTCTGAAACTGCTCAGGGACTTTTTGTGCTCTTAGTCTTAGTCCTGGTATAAAAACATCATCAAAAAGAGGGTTTTTCCTCCAAAGCCTTTCTGGCAGGTACTTCACACATAAGCCCTCAGACTGTGGGGTTGAGTCCATTCTGGAAATGGAGTAGAAATAATTTAGCTGTAATATGATTTTATCAGCTTAGAATCTTCCCTGTGATGTTAGCCAGCTTGTTTCAATAAAGCAAAGTTAGTTGTGGGAGATGATTCTGGGTTGGAACTTCTTTGATTTTTAAGTTATCTTAGTTGTGTTTCACAACCATGAAGACTACAGTTAGAATGCACAGACACAAAACCAGAGACAACCAGTACAAATACACGTTATTTTGCTGTCTGCTACTTCCAAAGGTATTTTTTATTCAAAAGCAAGCTCATCTGCTTGGCAGTTCTCCAGTTGTCTCTGCCTTGGTGTCACAGTAAACCCAGTATCCTTGTGCGTGCGTATCTTGGGTATAACTGGTAATTACTGTTGTTTGGTTCATTAAGCATTATTCCTAAGCGGAGCTCTGGTGGGCAGTGGCCTGTTGCAGTGGGAAGTTTCCCTGACTTAGTTGAAACCTCAGGCTGAGACATGGTCTGAGTTTGGAGGTTTTCCTCTGGAAGGTTTCCCAGGGTGTCAGCGCCCACCTGCTCTGCCGCTCCCGGGGGGGAAATTTCGGGAGAAGGTACGGCTGCTCCTACAGAAATCCCGTCCGTTTCCAGTGCTTAGTGCTGGTTCCTGCAGAGAATTTGTTGTAAAGTGGACCGGTGTTGGCACTGAGGTTTGTGCATTACTGCTGTATCCTTGTCTCTACAGGCTGGCACCGACACTGTTCTGCTTTGTTTTCATATCAGAAGGTAATTTCGGTTCAAACATCAGTGGCATCTTTATGTTTTTCCACTTCTATATTTTATTATTATCTTATACTCATGGGATATTGTCTTGGCAGCCTAATTATGATTTCAAGCCTTGCTGAAATGAGAAGTGAACAAATGTCTCAGGGGAGAAAGAAAAATGACCCTAAATGTACACATTTACGATGTATGTACGTGCTTCAGCTCCAATTGCCTATTCCATATGCCTGAAGGTGTTTTGGCTGTTTTATCACCTTTGGTTGGGCACAGAAGTCACCCACCGGGGGCTCTGATCTCTGTCCCTCTCACACTGTCCAGTTTCATAGAATCATAGAATGGTCAGAGTTGGAAGGGACCTTAAAGATCATCAAGTTCCAACCACCCTGCCATGGGAAGGGACACCTCTCCCTAGAGCAGGTTGCTCCAAGCCCCATCCAGCCTGGCCTTAAGCACTTCCAGGGATGGGGCAGCAACAACTACCCTGGGCAGCCTGTTCCAGTGCCTCACCACCCTCACAGCAAAGAACTTCTTCCAAAGATCTCATCTAAATCTCCCCTCTTCCAATTTAAAACCATTCCCCCTCGTCCTGTCACTAGACTTCCTGACCAAGAGTCCCTCCCCAGCTCTCCTGGAGCTCCCTTCAGATCCTGGAAGGCTGCTCCAAGGTCTCCCTGGAGCCTTCTCTTCTCCAGGCTGAACAGCCCCAGCTCTCTCAGCCTGTCCTCACAGCAGAGCTGCTCCATCCCTCTGAGCATCTTGGTGGCCCTGCGCTGGACCTGTTCCAACAGTTCCATGTCCTTTCTGTGTTGAGGACTCCAGAGCTGGACACAGGACTCCAGGTGGGGTCTCACAAGCGCAGACATGTAACATGGGTCGTGTCCCAAAATAAAGTAGGCTTAATTCCTTGGAACACAAACGTAAATGAACACAGCTGTGCTTAATCAGATCGTACCGTCAGTAAAACATAAACCCAAAGATTCCTCCCAATCAATTATTGATTGAAATAAATATAGATATCCAGCTTTTATTAATCTATTAAACCTTCTGTGGAAATTTTACAGGCATTGTGAGAAAATTTGTAATGAGAGAAGGTTTACACACATTGTAGCTCTTACTTTGGAATCTTTAGTGTAGCAAGGGTAATTTTTTCCTAATCTCCAACCCAGGGAATTAAATATTTAGTTCTTTGCCTTTACTTCTTAGGAAGTTTCTTCTTAAATATGCTGAAAATCACGTGTATTTGAAGAAGAGGAGGAGCAGCAGTTTGGTGGTACTTTTCCATTTGTTCGGTGGCAGGTTACACACCTCAGATGGCTTATGTTGAAATAAACATGGAATGTATCCAACGAGTGGAGCATCAGCACAGCAGTGATTGTGGTGCGGGGGTAACAAACACCAAAACCTGAGCATCGCCTCGGGTGCTGGAGGTGCACACAGTCATATTCTTTAATAAAACTAGGTATGGTGTTGCCTGTACAGTAGCCAGAAGAAACCATCTGTATCAGAGTGCAGAGTGCAGAGTCCTACACCTGGGAGGTGGCAATCCCAGGCACAAATACAGGTTGGGCAGAGAATGGCTGGAGAGCAGCCCTGAGGAGAAGGACTTGGGAGTGCTCCTGGATGAGAAGCTCCCCAGGAGCCGGCAGTGCGCGCTGGCAGCCCAGAAACCAACCCCAGCCTGGGCTGCAGCAAAAGTGGGAGCAGCAGGGCCAGGGAGGGGATTCTCCCCCTCTGCTCTGTGCTCCTGAGACCCCACCTGGAGTCCTGAGTCCAGCTCTGGAGTCCTCAACACACAAAGGACATGGGCCTGGGGGAACGGGGCCAGCGGAGGCCACCAAGATGCTGGGAGGGCTGGAGCAGCTCTGCTGTGAGGACAGGCTGAGAGAGCTGGGGCTGTTCAGCCTGGAGAAGAGAAGGCTCCGGGGAGACCTGAGAGCAGCCTTCCAGGATCTGAAGGGAGCTCCAGGAGAGCTGGGGAGGGACTCTTGGTCAGGAAGTCTAGTGACAGGACGAGGGGGAATGGTTTTAAATTGGAAGAGGGGAGATTTAGATGAGATCTTAGGAAGAAGTTCTTTGCTGTGAGGGTGGTGAGGCACTGGAACAGGTTGCCCAGGGAAGTTGTTGATGCCCCATCCCTGGAAGTGTTTAAGGCCAGGCTGGATGGGGCTTGGAGCAACCTGCTGTAGGGAGAGGTGTCCCTGCCCAGGGCAGGGAGGTTGGAACTTGATGATCTTGAAGGTCCCTTCCAACTCTGACCATTCTATGATTCTATGATCATCCGTGGGTACAGATGGGGCTGGCGAGCGGGGATGTCTGTGCAATGGGTGCTCTGTGGCAATCACACTAATTAACCAGGTCTGAATCATTTACCAGGAGTGCTGAATAAGTAGTAATCGGACTCTCCTCCAATGTATAGAATTTCAAGAAAAACTGTGCAGTGAAACTCATCAGCATGCGTGTTTTATTACTGACCATTCTCACTGTTGCTGTATTGTCAATCTTTGCTAAATGCCATGTCCTTGTAGGCTTTAGTAAATCCGTGTACTAGAGGAAATAACAAAGGCATTAAAGGATTTCATGTGGGCAACAAAATCTCCTGTTTCCATCAATACCTGAGTGACTTCCAGAAAAGACACATTGTTCTATATGGGACAGGGTCATCTGATTAAAAGAACATTAAAAAAAGTTTAGAACTCATGATTTTTCACTGTGTTAAATTAACATCTAAATTATATCCTGATTGGTTTTGGAATATTGAAGGACTCGCATCCGCTGCTACCAAGATTTTCAAATGTGATCTGGAAACTAACTGCAGGAGATTTATTTCATAGCAGAATTTAGTGCTTGTTCCTGACACCCAACACCCACCCCCACCCACCCCCCTTTTGGTTCTTGTTTCTGTTATTGTCATAAAAAGATTTAAAGTTCCTATTGGACTAGTGTGCAGAACATAAACACAAAGCACTTCCTGAAAGGTAATTTTCCAGGAATGAAAAAACACAATTGTGTTTGATAGTTTGGCCTTAGTCATTCACTGTTGCATTAAAACAGGCATTTTTCTGGAACTGTGAATGACCCGAATCTTGAAAACTGACAAGTTATAAATAAAAAAAAACACCTTAATAATTTGAAATCAAAACCCTTAGAAAGTTCCAGGAGGCTTTGGGATGAATTTGAATACAGGATGGGGTACAAAAGATGATCCGTCTCACCTGGGATGGGGTAATAGATGCTCATCTCTAGCAGCTGCCTGAACTTGGGCTCAGCAAAGTCGGTTCCTGCCAGAGGCTGATTTCATCTGGGTTATAAAACATCATTCAACAGTGAATTCAAGCGATTGCACTTGGAGAGCCTGCAGGAGCACAGCAGTATCTGTCTGCTGGTCTCTCAAGGACAGGATATTGGAAAGCATTTCTTCTTTCGGGTAGGTTTTTTTTTCCCAGTTTGATTTTCAAGGGCACTTAATGTAGGCGATAATTACATTTATATCAGAAGATGCACCTTGATTTGCCTCTTTCTGTTCAGTGTTTTCTTTAGGAGCCAGCCCCAACCCCAACCCCCTCTGCTGGAGGCAGCAGGCAATATTTTGAGCTTGGCTCAGTTTCTCTGTGGGAGAGAGGAGCTGGACAGAAGTGATGCCAGCAGAGGTGTGGACTCTGCTGCTTCCAGGTGCTCATCAGCTACGCTTAACGAGAATGTAAAACCATCTCGTTAAATCTGGATGGCACTCAGGAGGAGAACTGTGCCCGTATTATCAGTGGGGCTGGGGTTTCACCCTCTGTGCCTTACCCTAAATAGCAAATTCCCTGGAATACGGATGGGTCATTCTAAGTTCTCCTGCTGAGTGATCCCTATGAAATTGCTGCTGTTCTTCCCCACCACGGGTGTGTTGCTGCCTTGTGAAGAACTCGAAGCCTCGCTGGGAGCACAGGATTTCCAACCCTCTCCAAAGTCTTATAATGACATTTTTGTTATTTCCTATAAAGCATGGATTTAATAAAGCCTGCAGGGACACAGTATTACTGAAGATTGACAAGGTGGAAATTGGCATAAATGTTCAGTAGTAAACTGCTCGATATCATGATAATATTTTATAAAGTACACTGTGAATGTAGTTTAAAATTTTGACCTCACTTGAAAACCCTGACAGTCTCCCAGCACATACACAGTGTGTGTTTGTGCACACAGATACGCTGGGTGCTGAGAGAGGTTTTCATAGAAATAAAAACAAAGTGCATTCTCATTATTCTGTAATCCACTAGAGCTGGAAAGGATGTACTTTCACCTAATTTAATTTCATTGGTTTTGGTTAAATCACATCTATATTGCCTGTGGCTACTCTTTCTCTGATACTGGATTCCCTTCATCTGTGTATGGACCCTGTCCTCTGTCATCGTTTGGCAATGCCGGTTGTATTGAGTACTTTCTAATCTGCCTTCATAAATTGATCTCTTCTGACTTACTTCTGCTGCTGTTCTCTGAATTTTCTCACAAAACTGCCAGAGCGCTGAAATAAATCCCAGTGTTGCTAAAAATCAATGGGAGTTTCCCAGTTTTGACAGCAGCAACTAGGATTTTACTCAATTAGAAGAGCTGTAGGAAAGGAAAAGCTGGTATTCCAGGGCTTCTGTGTCTGTGTCTGAGCACAGGAATTTGGAAGATAAGACACCTTGGCTTAAACATTGCTGAATGAATGCCCTTGGATCCAAGAAAGCTCACTGTCTTGCACTTTTTGACCCTACAGAAACCAGTTTTCCGCTTTTATATCTCCATAAAGGGGCTGCAGTAAATGGGAACAGTGTAAAAGCACATTGAAAATTCCCTCTAAGTGGGTATGAAATCACAGTTTGCTTATTCCGCTGTTGGAGTGCTACAGCAATGCTGTTCATATCAATGTATTTCTCTGTGGTTAACACTCTGGTCCCTGTTAAATCTGCAGCAACTGTCTCAAGGAAATTAAATTCAATGAAAGGAAGGAAGGTTTGGTGGTTGAGGCACCGGGCTGTCACTGGAGAATAAGGTTTAGTTTCTGCTTCTTCCACAGACTTTGTATGAACCTCAGGTGACTCATTTAATCTCTCTGTGCCTCAGTTCCCCATCTATAAAGCTGGCAATAGTGGTGATGTGCTTTTTTGATGACTCTGATGCTGCTTTTCTGTCAATTTTCTTGACAGTTCTTACACTAAAATCCTTTGATATTTTTGTGCGTGTCTGTGTGTGTCAAAGGCCTTGCAAAGCACAGTCCTGACAGCTGTTGAGTTCTAGAGGTATTTCTGTAGTAAAATTAGTTATTAATAAAATCCCAAACGTTATTTAATCAATTAAATGAAACGATACAAAGGGGTACAACAACATGAAAAACATGTATTTTCCTTTCCTTCCCTTTCAGGAAATGACNGGAGGGACTCTTGGTCAGGAAGTCTAGTGACAGGACGAGGGGGAATGGTTTTAAATTGGAAGAGGGGAGATTTAGATGAGATCTTAGGAAGAAGTTCTTTGCTGTGAGGGTGGTGAGGCACTGGAACAGGTTGCCCGGGGAAGTTGTTGATGCCCCATCCCTGGAGGGGTTCAAGGCCAGGCTGGATGGGGCTTGGAGCAACCTGCTCTAGGAAGAGGAGTCCCTGCCCATGGCAGGGGGGTTGGAACTGGATGATCTTTAAGGTCCCTTCCAACTCTGACCGTTCTATGATTCTGTGACTAGTGCTGGGCTGCTGGGACACAGCACGGCTTGATGTGTCCCTACAGCCAGCTCCTGGCTGCCGCTCAGGGACCGTGGGGACACAGTTTCCAAAAACACTAAAGGGAAAGCAGCAGAGGGAAGAGGGTAAGGACAGGACAGAGCTAACAGGCAGAGAAGGGAATACAAGTCCTGGCAGCAGGGGCAGAGTGTTAGTGGGGGAAACAAAGGGAATTAAAATGCTCGCGGATATAGGAGGCATTTCCAAGAGACGGGAACAAACTGGAGATGGGCGACCACCGTTGCTGTTTGTGGAGATGCAGGGCACAGCCAGACACTACGACAGACAGTAGGCTGGCTGAAGGAAAATAACAGTTCTGGAGGAAACAGGAGTTCAGTAGTATTTCAGTGGCACAGTTTGTAGTGGAAACTAGAAACAGGGAAACACGTGCTTCTGGAACTCCTGCTAGGATGAACCCTGAAAAACCACCAGTGTGACGGCTGAAATTTGCCTTCACTCCAAGGAGAGGCAGGTATTTGGTAGGGAATAGAGCTAAGTGGGAGAAATCCATTCTGTAAAAGCGTGCATCTAAAAGAAGAGAATGAGGAAGGAGAAAGTTGAAAATGATCAACAGATTTTATCCTGCTCCCAGCACACCCTGTATCTTTTCTCATTTAGAAGCATCTCGATAACTATCACAAACCAATTTAATGCTGCACCGTCTTGTAATTTCACAATTCTGTGTTGTTATTGCTTTTCTCCTCTTTTTAACTTCCAAGATTGCTAGGCAACTCCGTGTCTTGGAAATAGCAGTGTATGCATAACATCCTCTCTATCAATACAAGAAATTCCTTTTTTAGAGGAAAAACTGCCATTTAAAAAGAAGTTCTGTCTCCGAAAGTGGTGTTTGGCATTCTTTTTGAGGATACATTCTGAAGAAATTTCATACTCACGGCTTTTTGTAAATGCTAATCTGGATGAATTTTAATTTTTACAGTTACCTTTTCAAAAATAATTTAATAGGCATAACCTTTACTTCTAAAGGCATTGCTGAGTCAATATAGAAGAAATGTCGTCCCTAAATGTTTTTCTTCCATATGGTTAATGAAAATCTGTCTTGTGAATACTGCAATTATGTTTTCTAAGCCTTGGATTAATAACAGAATAAAAAAAGATGAAGTAGCATTAGGTGATTTTTTTTTTAAAATAACACCAGCAACATTGAGGTTTGAGCCATGGAGGCAGGGGCTCAGCCAGTGGGGTCTGGAATATAAATGCTGCAGGGCTGAATTGAGCCGGTGGATGGAGCTGACCCTGCAAGGGTTGTTCTCAGACAGTGCAGCGTGTCTGCGTGTTCCAGAAACTCCCTGATGGTCCTTAAGACACCAAACGGGAAGTGAGGTGGTGCACAGTGTCATGGGGAAGGACGTGGATCTTCTCTCACCACCATGTATCCACGTCCATAAATTATTTTTAAGCTCTTCCTCGGCCTCAGTAAACAGCAAGCTATTGGATTTGGGTTTTTCTAGAATGAATGTGCATCCTGGCAGTGCCCTCATTTCTGGAGTCAAATCTGGGACATAAACACGCCTGTTCCCAAGCACACACAATGTTCTGTGTGCGGCACGGGCTCCATCTGGGAAAAGCAGCACTCAGATTCATGCCAAGGACGGCGCCTCTGGTTAAAGGGTGCGATGCTGGTGCACGCACGGAGGCTGCGCTGCATTCCAATGGGTCTGTCCTTCCCCAGCCTTCCACTATTTGTTAGGGGATTAACATTCTGAGAGGATACATAGAAAAGCGGTGACAAATAGCAACAAGAAACCCAAACAAGAGGAAATGTAAAGCTTGAACACAGGAAATGTATCGTAGCGTCTCTCTAAATTGCTGCCAAACAACCCGCAGGCAGGTGGACACGAGGAGCCCTTGGCAGTAGCACTGGAAGGCACAGTGTCCTGGTGGAGCTGGGGAGGGACTCTTTGTCAGGAAGTCTAGTGACAGGACGAGGGGGAATGGTTTTAAATAGGAAGAGGGGAGATTTAGATGAGATCTTAGGAAGAAGTTCTTTGCTGTGAGGGTGGTGAGGCACTGGAACAGGTTGCCCAGGGAAGTTGTTGATGCCCCATCCCTGGAAGTGTTTAAGGCCAGGCTGGATGGGGCTTGGAGCAACCTGCTCTAGGGAGAGGTGTCCCTGCCCATGGCAGGGGGGTTGGAACTTGATGATCTTTAAGGTCCCTTCCAACTCTGACCATTCTATGATTCTATGATTTTGCCTACAGCCGAGGGGCTGTGTGTGTGTAGGGACCGGCGGGATGGCTGGTGGTGGGCAATGGGTGTGTTTGTCATTGTGACAAACACAGAATCCAGTTGTGGGTGGGTTTGGTTCTATAAGAGAGAAATAAAAATCTTAGAGTAACAGAGGAGGAGTTGGTGATTTGCAGAGGAGGAGCAGCAGGAGGGGGAGGATTCCTGTAGTTCCATTTGGTTGTGGTTACCTGTGACTTGGTCAGTTCTAGACCAAGTTATTTCAGGTTCTCCTGCCACATTTCTGCTGTTGCGGAAAAGAGAACAATCCATCCTCTGCCTTTTCACTCTATTCCATCCCTGTGCCAGCAGAGGAACCTTCCTGTCTCTGTGTGCTCTGCCTCATACAGTGAGAACCTGAACTAGTAGGTGCTGCTGGGATAAAACTATAATAGTTGGCCTTTGATTAATTTCCTTCTGCTTTATTTTTCTCGCCTGAACCTTGCAGCATGCCCCTCAAAATTAGTCTACAAATATTTCAACTTTTGGTTTCACTAGAGGATCAGTCCTAGTAGGAGTAACTAGAGTTTTCTTGTGCGATAAATAAAAGGATTACAGCAATAACTGCTGTCAGTGTTTTTCTCATTTAAACAAATAAAGCTGACAAATGCTGAAGTTCTCTGCAGCTCTGTTATGTTTAGTACATGGAGAGCAATTATTCATCTGCTGCCAGCGTTAGTCTATCTGCAGCTAAACCATCCAGCAGTGCGGAAAGCTTATTAGCATATCACTACCATAGTCATAATTTTATATTCTGTAAGGCTGTACTGGATAACAAAAGATGATGGTTCTAATTTGCACAATAATTTAAAGGGTTAGACTTGCAGTGCTTTATTAGAGTTACACAAGTCACAGGTAAAATGTTGCTCTTGTTGATTATGTGCCTGGCTTTATTTGCATGGATTTTTCCATCTGTGTCATTTCCTATGAACAATTTTTCTGGCATTTCTCGAGATGCTGAGGGTAGGCAAGTATGTTTGCTGGTGAAATGTAGTGATGATAAATGAAGAATGTAAGTCTCTGTTCCCAGTAGGTTTACTTTCTGTAGTTGTTTCTAAAACAAATGAAAAAAGGTATATTTTCTCCATGAGCAAAACATAACTTCCCCCAAAGATGAGATGTTCTCCAGAGGTCCCTCCCAGCCTCAACGATTCTGTGATTCTGCTATTTTGGATGCATTTATTTTGTCTATTGGCAAATTGGGAGACTTTTAAGTGGACCTGAATTCTCACCTGTCCCATTCTCAAAATGCTGAACCACCAGCTTCTCAGAACCACGTGCTGTTTGTTTGCCTGATTCAAACCACATTAAATGTTGCTTCAGAAAATAGAGGCTGATATATAGATTAATTAAATGAATTATCAATGAGAGGAAGAGCTGGAATGGAGAATATTCTGCCTTAACAAATCTGAATTTGTGACTGCCTGTATCTGCTGGTGACTGCTCAGGTCTGTAGGGTACCGGTGAGCTTGGAGCGGCTTCTGCTTCTCAAAAACGAAATCACCTTTGAGATTATCTTTTGGTGTTGGTATTGGTGAAGGTTCTGTTGCTGTGAGCACAGATCCAGCAGGAAGCTGTAGAATCTGCATTTCTCATACCCTTGTTTCTAGTTACTGCTTCTAAAAATTCCTTGAGTAGCTCAGAAACAAGGAGGTGAGATGGGAGTGAGCCAGAGCCGGGAGGGTGAAGGCAGCGCTGTCAGTGGGGCCGTGGCTCGTGGCTGGTGACAGGAGAGTTGTGTCCCCAGAAGATGCTGCTGATGTCGAGGTGATGGTGAGAATGAGCTGGGAGGGGAGGGGGACACTGGGGTATGGCCCTGTACCTTCCCCAGGACAGGAAGAGTGTGGATTAGCTGGGCTTTGGAAGCTCTGGAGCTTTGGTGGAGATGGCTCAGGGATTTGTCAGGATGGGGGAAGAGGAGAGCACATGGTGGTCACTGTCACACCATGCAGTGGGGCACCAGGTCCTCAGCCAGCTGAGACCTGCTGGGTCGGGTCAGCAGGACCCCGCTGCTCCCTGTATGGAACTGACTGGCTGCTCTTACCTTTCACCACCCTCAGTGTGGGTGTACAGCTGAGAATCCAAGGATTCACTCCTGGAGGAGCAGCTGCACGTTTAAATTGTGCATTTAGTGGTGCGTTTCCATCCCGCCTCTCCAGTCCAGGGTGTCAGCACCAAGAGGGGTTTCGGACAGATCTGCTGAGCTCCACCCGCTCTGTTTGCTTCCTAATGGCTTGTTTTCACCATGGCAGAAAATGAAGGGATGTTTTGTAAACAGTTTTGTTGAAAAACTGGATCGACATACTAAAAAAATACAAAATGCAAACAAAACCAATCAGGAAGCCTCTGTTTGTTTATTACAGAGAGAATAAATATTTGAGGGACTCAAATGATCACTGAGATAACTTGGGAAGCTAGTGCGGATTTGTCTGTGACTTTAGGTATCACTGTAAAATGTGACAAGCCAAGCTGGCTAAATGAAAAGGAGTGAAAAATCCCCTTTCCCTGTTGCTGGAAAAGTAGTGAAAATTTGGTATGGCTTTATGGTACCTAAAGCTTGTCTGCCCTTCCCCAGCCCTCTTTGCGGAGCATCCCCAGTGAGCCCCATCGCTGCAGTTTGCCAAAGGCAGGCGTTGGCTTCAAGTGCCTTCCAGGAGTGAAATACCCAGCTGTTAATGATGCCTGAGATTAAGTGGAAGCCAATTTTTATGGAGTTCAGGTTTAGAAATTTCTTGCTGCTTTATAAACTTCACAGGCATGAAATATTTTAAGAGGGAGTTCTCCTTCGTTTCCAGTGAAGGGGAAATAAGTATCTTGGGACTGCACAGGAGGAGAAAGAAGAAAGTAGTGGGCATGAATGTTTTCTGTTTTCAAATTAATGTTTCTCTGACTGGCTCTTTCAAATAACTCCTAATGCCTTTTAGCCCAGATTTAGATCATATTTCCTCTCCCCGAGCTTGTTGTACAGAGGTAGTTGCAGATACGGCGAACACACGAAGCGTATAAAATAAAGTGTCAGGTTTACAAGACATCTAGATAATCCTGTATTTACCTTCAAGCTTTGTCTGAAGCAAATGCTCCTGGTCTGAAGGGCACTGCTGCTGAACTCCACCTGTGCCCAGGGCATTACGGGAATGGTGACAGGCCAAGAAAAAGCACAGGGCTGCTCCCATCCTTACTCCTGGCTGACACTGATTATCCCCTTAGATCCTTCTCTCAGCTCTTCAGGTCCAACGGGTTCCTGCCTCAGGAGAGAGCTGTGCGCTTGTTTTGACAGACAATAAGTGCATTTGCAGCAGAGAACAACAGCATCGCACTGCAGAGGGATTTAGCAAGGTTATGCTTTGGGAAACAGTATTAGAAAAGTAAAGTGTATCAACACTGTGAAAGTTAAAGGCAAGACTTCGGTGGAGGGGCTGGTTCACTTCCCAGAAGGACACAGTACTGAAGAGCACCATCTGCATTTGTGAGCTGTGAAATCCGTTCCCTTTTCTTCCTTTTTTCCTCCTTCCAGTCTGAGATGGCTTGAGCTCAGCTTCCCCTGTGCCGGCAGTGGGACACGGAGAAACGTGGACAGGCTGGGACTTAGTTGGGGAGTTTGATTAGTTCATGTCATACCTGCATAGTTCTGCTGTTTGACTTGATTGGGGGCCTACCAGCGTACTTCAGAAAGGTTTTCAAGGGCACTGAGATGTGGGATGGGAAGAGTTTTATTGTAAATCATGTTATAAAATTCCAGGTAAACATTCTGGGTGAAAAAAGGCACAGGAGACAAGGCTCCTGATGGAGGTGTTCTCCTCTTCCAAAGACCTCGGTGGGTGGGTAATTCTTGTTAACTCAGTGCATTATGACCTACTCAGCTTTTAGAATTTAATTAGTGGCAATATATCATTGCCAAAGTAATTAAAGCTTTGCCTTGATTAAAAGTGGAATTGTTTAATTAAAAGAGGAGGTTTGGCTAAGCGTAGCTTTATGTCCAAGTAGGAGAGCCTCTATCAGCTAATTTTCTGTACCTTTCCCCTTCAGGGCTGAAAGTTCGGGAAGTTTTCATCAACGTGACCAGGCAGCAGGTGGAAGATTTTCACGGGCCAGAAGATTACTGGTGCCAGTGTGTCGCGTGGAGCCATCTGGGGACCTCAAAGAGTCGGAAAGCGTCGGTCCGCATTGCCTGTGAGTAGAGTGAATTTCTGCTGTTTGAGGTTCTGTGAGACGTGGGAACTCGCTGCTCTTGTAGGGTTAAATATAGAATC